>CM057819.1:51500643-52100643 GCA_030067965.1 Latrodectus elegans
TTATCATCTTTCTCTATTTTATAAAATACTACCCATTTTCAAATCTTAATGAGTGTTGTGTTTTGAGAAAATGTTTGAGTGTACTTTATACTTAATTTTATTTTATTTATAATTATATACAATTGTGGTGTTAATATGCAATAATTCCATTGAACTATTATGCATTGTTCTATTATTATACTATTAATGATGAAAAGAAGTATTAATTTTGAAATCTTTTTCTTTTCAGAAAGTAGTGTTAAAATATAATATTTTCAGAAATTCTATTTATATGAAATAATTTTGAAACTGAAAAAAGTGTTAAAAATATAAAATATGTGACATATTATTCTTATTGATATTAAGTTTAAATATATGTATTTAAACATTTTTTCTTATGCTGATATAATTTTAAAACAAAATGAAATATGAAAATTGAACTGATATTTATCAAGTTTTTTTTTTCATAAAACTTTTAAAATTGTTTAAATGAATTTTTTCTCAAGTTCTGTGGTAATAAGTTTATTTTCCATTAATGTTTTCTGGATCCCAATTCTATAAAGGGAAAAGCGTAGTGAAGTAGAATTTAATCAAAAATTATTTGAAAAATCATGTAAAGGAAAAAATACATCATACGTGAGACTTTTAAGAAATTGTTTGAGCATACACAGTGTCCCTGAGATGAAAGGCTGTAAGATTATCTATCAATAAGAAAGTAAGCGGAAATAAAAAAAATCCAGAACTCTAGATTAGGAAAGAGAAATTTATTTGAGATAGGAATTGATGATATATTCTCCCATAAGATTATGAATCAACCAATCAGATCTAAGTAGAATTTCATTTCGTATTGGAGATTATTTTTTAATCAAATTTTTCATTACACTAAAAGGAGATATATTGTTTAATATAATTTAGTATAATAACTTGTTGACATTTTGAAATTTAATAAATCAAATATGACGATTTACTAATAAAGCCATTTGCAAGCATCCATATATATAGTTACTTTCAGGTGTTTATTTTTGTCAAAAAAATATTTTTAAACTGTGGTTACCTTAAATAACATATTTAATATCAAAACATATGATATTTTTAGAATTTAAATTGAATGTGATATATTTTCAAAAAATATGTTGCAGGTAAAAAATTATTAACATATGTTAATTTACATATATTTTTTATAAACATCATTTAAAATGTATATTAATTATTTTTTACTCTAATGTACCGCAGCATGTAATATAAATTGATATTATTATGAGCATTTTATGTTTCATAAATTAAATGAAATTAAAATTAATTGAATCTGCGATTTATGGTAAAATATATGTATTAATTTATAGATAATAATAACTCATACGAATTCATACACTATTTTTATAAATTTTTATTTAATTCTTCTTTATACTAAATTCTGACTAAAATATAGTCAGACTTAACTGTAAAGAATAATGTATGAGACCAATCAATTATTATATTGTATTATAAAAACATTTTACTGATATGCGTATGTACCTTAAAATAAAGTTATGGTGAAAAACAGTACAAGTTTAAAAAATGTAGAAATATATGTTTGAATACTTTTAAATGTGATTTTTTGTAAAAAAAACTTATAATTTAAAATTTTAATACGCATATTTTTGTATGTCTTTTCTTTAAACGTGCGTTGTTTCTTTATTTATTTGCAACTGAAAATATATTTATATTGGTAGATAAATCTGCTTGAGCGTGATTTATCAAAAGGGAAAAATGTAACTAACTATAGACTCGTTAAAATGTTTTTTTTATATTTTTCATACTTCATATATATACAGTATAAGGTGTCAATTCCAACTCAAATTTGAGCCTAAGAAATTATAACAATATTTTATGGAAGAATAAAAAAATTACAATAGAATAAATATAACTTTGCATGATTTTTATTGCCTTTAGAACACCGTTACTAAAAATATATATAAGTAAATATGCAGTCTTTTGTATGAAATTATTGACAATTACTTGTAAATTTTATATCCAACAATGTGAAGATTTATTAAGTGAAACTGTCATAAATGATTGTTTCTTATAGTCCATTTCATTATAAAGTTAAATGTAAAATTGCTGATCTATCATTATTTCGCAAAGAAGTTATGAGAAACTATACTAAATTTACTTTGCCATCGTAATTTTGTGAAATTGTGGTCATGTCAAATGTAATTTCCTTATGTTCAATTCAGAAGTGACCATCTATGCGCTTAGAAAATATCAACAGGTAGCTAGCCAAGAAAGTTTTCAAGTAAACCAACAAAAGTAAAAGAAACTTTCAAAATGACATTGATTGCAGAGTTATGAATATATATTTCTTTTATTTTTACGCAAAGATTGAATTGGAATCCAATATTGTGCATTTTCTCCAAGAAAATCTTAATAATGCTTTTTTTTTAATATATGGAAATTTGCAAATATTATTGCATTATAAACTTTACAAGAGGGGTTCATTAAGCTTAATGAGTTCAACCCTTTTAAAACTTTCTTGTGTTCATGTTGGCTTACCTGATCTATAATAATGAAAATCTTAATGTATTAACATTATAACAGGGGCTATTTTAAAGGACAATCATATTTGAATGTAGTAGAAACTAAATGGTGAATGTATCATTTAAATATAGGCGAGAACAATCAGTCTTTAACAAAACATTTTTAAAAACTATTACATGTTAAAAATACCGATTTTAAAAAGAGAACAGAATAAAGAAAATGTTCTTATTGTCTGTAAGTAGTTTCATTTTATTTTTCTCTTTGAAATTATGTTGTGAAGATTTCCAGGAGAATTCAGCTTGTTTTTAGATTAAAATATTGACTTTTTCCTCTGATTATGGAAAGTATTTTGAATACTAAATGCTAATCAAATGTGCATAAATGATTTTTGTTTGAAAAACAAACTTAAAATTATTTCTAAAATGTTTTGATAAAATTGAATTAAATAAATAATAATGATAATAAGAATCTTTGGTAAACATTTATATTTGTCTATAAACATTAGCATTCCAGTAATAATACAATAAGAAATTTTATTTCATATCCATATAAGGGAAATATAATACTAACCCATTTTAGGCATTTATAATATGTTAAAACAAAAGTAAACTGTGAAATCAATATTAAGTAACAATAGCAACAAGGACTGTCTGTGAATAGTGTTTCTTAAACTTACCTATTTCAATTAAAAATTCGTTATCGTCATTTGAAATTTTCGCATGGTAGGTTGGTTGGTTTGGTTTAATGGCGCAAGGTCCAGATACGGTGAAGCTGCGTCATTTTTTCTCATGGTCTGCAATGCAAAATAATCTTCTTCAGTTTCACTTAGTTAAGTTCCCAGAAGTTCCCATTGTATATTCATGTAAATGAATAGTTTAGTGAATGAATCTTTCATGATAAAAATGCTGGTAAATATACATTTGTGAGCTTCAAAAACGATTTGTTTCAGTGTGTTTTACTGAGTCTATCAATTGAGCATAAAAATTATCCATGAAATCAATTTCTCATAAATAATTGAATCAAGCATTTTTGAAGACCACGAGTAAATCGTAAGCAGTATTTTTGTTTCTTTTTAGAATAGGCTCATTTGAATAAAATTATTCAAGAAAGTTATTTGAAAGGAAATTAGATTCGTAATCATAGCATACTTTAATTACAGTAATTGAAATGAAAGTTAAAAAATTAATCCACTCAAATAAAATGAGATTTCAATTTCTTTTAAGTGTGTCTTGCTAGTTTTCTAGATTTTAAAATACATATGCTCTTGATTTTTTTTAACTAAAAGAAGTGAAATGTAATTAAGTACTAAGAAAATTAAGGAGAATCAAGTGCTTAGATCATCATCTGTCTTTATTTCTATCTAGCTAACTTTGATGATTTTTTTTTCAATTTATTTTATAAAGTAATTTTTAAGCAAAGATCAAATAGAGAACATCATACCCGAATCGGAATTTGAACCGTGAATCTACAGATTCAAATTTAGGGACAGGAACAATCGGTTGGAAATATCTATAACCTAATATAACATTTGATTTTATTCAAAATTTAATAATTGATAAGCTATTATTATACGAATAATATCATATTAGACATCAAACCGTTAACTCAAAATTGCTATTAAAATTACTAAAATACAGGAAAATTATTGTAAGCAGTTAATAACTTTTTAATTTATTCAAGAAAGGTGTACCTAAAAAGATATAACTTTCGTTTAAATGAATTCTAAACATCAATATTACTTGTTTCAATTTGGAAACTATTTAAATTTTATTTAAGGTTGTATATACAGTGTGAGTTTCATTTTTGAAGAATAAATATTTATGTTCATAATTCTCAGTCTTTTTCATATAACAAAATAATTTTAGAACAAAATTGAATTCATAATTTCAGTAAATTTTATATTATTGGTAAATTTATAGACACGTGATGAAACAAATATAAAACATCATGTTACAGTTTTGAACATGATTAGCAAATAAAGAACATGATGTAAACATTTTCAAATATATTTGACTAATACGCATTCCATGTCACAAAAGAATTATTTTAGAAATTTTGAGGAATAATTTGAACAATGAGAATTCATTCTTTTTCAGCTCAAGATTTACTTAAAAGAACATTTTAATATTTTTAGGACATCAAATTGGATTTTTTTATTATATGAAAGATATTAATTAAAAATGTTTATCTTAAGATAGTCCTTTCAAAAAGCAGTGCTTCTTAATGATTTAAATAAATACAATATTTATTTAAATTTAAACAATAACTTCAAATTGAATAGACTTATAAAATATTATAATTCTTAATATCCATAAACGATAAATATATCGTATTCTTTTGATCAAATTTAATAATAGTATTTAGTATTTTAATCAGAATTAATAATAATATAAATAATATTTAATAATAATAATAATATTAGGCTGAGAAATAGAAAATCAGATTTAATTTAGAAGAAAATTTTACTCACAGTCCTTCTAAATTAAATCTGATTATTTATTTGAAATTTTAATTTTTTCAATCATTATTTGTAAATAAAATCTAATACCTAACTAATTATATTATTTCTAAATTTATGTAACCTTCTTCATTCAATATTAATTATTTTTCTCTGAATTTGCATATTTTATTTTTTAAAATCTAAAATGATTTAGAAAGTTTTATTTGCATTCACATTAAATAAAAAGTCAGATACATTAGTAAAATAATAAATATTACATTTATTGTTTTACAGATGAAACTCTTAGGCTTTCAAAATTATAAAAGTTATTTTAGTTAATAGCAATTGAAATTCAATTTTTTTCATACATTATGATAAATATCATTTTAACATAATGAATATGTAAATTTTAAATAATTATTCCCATTGTGTCCATGATTTATATATATATATATATATATATATATATATATATATATATATATATATATATATATATATATATATATATATATATATATATATATATATATACATATATATATATATATATATATATATATATATATATATATATATATATATATATATATATATATATATATATATATATATATATATATTATATATATTTATATATATATTATATATATTTATATATATATATATAAAAATATATATAAATTATATTAATTGTAAAATTTTTATAATTCTACTGATTGATTTTGAATTAATGAACTAAATGAGTAATTTCTTACTTCTTACTGAAGACTTAATATTTAATTATTACTTATTCATTTGTTTTCATCTCATTAAATACACACACATACACATATATACACATACACACATATGTGTGTGTATGTATATAATACCTAGTGTTCATCAAAAGTGCTTTGTATTAGGCATTAATGTACTTTAGAATCAAAATTAGGTACTTCCTATTTGAAATTCGTACTTATGCATTTTTAATTTTTAAACTAAGATATCATATATTTTAAATTAAAATTTTATATGAATATTTGATACATAACATTTTTAAAAATATACTTTTTATACTTCTGTTTTTTTACAATTTGCTGTTTGTTTATATATTTAATAGACATTTGTCTTTATAATATTTTTATAATAAATATTAAAAATTTTCTACTTGACTTAGCTTCTTTTTAAAGATATTAAAATATTTATTCAAATAGAAGAAAATTTCTAAACTCTATTAAATTTTGTGTTATATATAAAAAAATTATTTTTGGAAAGTCATTACTAAGAAATGTAGAAATTTATAACTTTAAATGAAAAAGAAAAGAATATAGAATAGTATTGGGGCCTCCAATTGTTTCAAATGCTTGAAAAATTAAAGCAAAATTTCTTAAGAATGTATTTAATATAACTCAAATCCGGATTTTTTTTGACAAAGTTTTCTAAAATATCTCGCATAAGGAAACCATTTTCTTTAGAACAATTGTGTTATAGATATTTTTAAAAAATTTCAAACATTTATTTCTTACACATTTGTTTAGAACTAAAGTTTAAATGCAGTACATTACCTATATATGTGTGCGAAGTTAAATATTAAAGTTAAAAGTTATTGCTAACATCATTGTTAAATATTAATAGTTAAATAATACGAAAAAAATCAACTAATTATTAAGTGACTTTATAAATATTGGTATTGCCAAACATATCTTCCAAAAGATAATGAACATTCTGGATTGAATGTAACTTTGAAAAATATTTTTCGCCATATTACTCCTAGGAAACCCCTTCTCAGAAATGTTTTCTATTGAAAGATAAAATATATATATATATATATATATACCATGATTGGGAAGATTTAGAAAACTCATATGATTTTCTTCTTTTCACTGGAAAGAAAGGAAATAAAAATGAAATGGGAAATCAGTTTTCTCAGATAAATAAAATCGGAACTTCTCTCAGAACTAAATATGCTTTGGTAGACTAACAATATGAGTATTTTCACAATTGTCTCTTTCAACAAATTTTTACTTTTATACTCTTAAACTGTAAATTTAAAACCATTTTTCTTAAGAATTTTAATCTTCCATAATTAAATTTTGAATTCCTCTCAATTATCATTTTGTTTGTTGTTAAGGAGAATTTTTTAGTTGGAGATAACATTTATATATATATATATATATATATATATATATATATATATATATATATATATATATATATATATATATATATATATATATATATATATATACATATATATATATATATATATATATATATATATATATATATATATATATATATACATACATATATATATATAATATACATATGCATAAATATATATATATATATATATATATATATATATATATATATATATATATATATATTTATTTATATATTTATTTATATATATTTTTAATTATGAATATTATGAATAGTATATGCTAAATTAACCAGAATGAATTTGAGTTCTGTTGATATTTGTAATCCCACTGGACTAAAAAATCACTAGACAGAAAATAATCTTAATACATCAATTCTCTCATTATTATTCATTCTTGAAGTAGCTTTCGTAAGTTTATGTCTGTTACTATATTATTATTCATGCCCAATAGTTTCAAATTTTTTCTGTGTGTTGCATGGTTTCTGCTTGATATTGTAATTATAATCATAGCCAACATTAATCGATGTGTTCAAAGGTTTCAGGCATTTGAGAAATTTAACTGTTTATGATTACATTGAATAATGAATTGGAATTACTGAAATCAAGGACTGATTTTCATAAGATTTGTTTCAAGAGCTAATAATGTATTCATGTACGTAAAATAGAGCAAGTTATTTGTTAATTTTACTATTATAATGAAAAAAAGTTCTCATTAAAATACATCTAAATAATATTAATTATGATAAAAAATATTAAACTATCAAAATTTCTATTTTAAATGGATTAATCTATTAACAAATTTGGTTATCATTCGTACTTGGTACTTATTTGTGACAAATTCTAAAACTTAGATTGTTTACATTTCATAATTATGTGTATTCGTATTTGAATTTTGTTGATGAGTCATATTTATTTTATCCGGCAGCTTGATAACAATACTTTTCAATCTTTACACAATATCACATTTAATAACAAAAAACCGTTGAATATTTATGCTTTTCTAAAATTATTTTCTATTTGAATGAGCTTAATATTTTGCATAAATAAAAGAAAACACGCAATAATCTGATGAAGAATAAGAGGCATTTATCATGGTAAGAAATATTTGTAGTCAGAATTGCTTTATAAGAAATAATATATCTATCGATCTGTTGATACATAATATGTATACAGATAATATGTATCAATAAATCGATAGATATTTATATACAGATAATATTTATCAATAGATCGATAGATATTTATATACAGATAAATTATGTATACAATATGATATATAAAATATGATGTTTTATACACAAATAATAATAAAGCTGTTTATATGACATTAATAATAGATAATTACGTAAAAACGTAAAATGTCATACGAATTTTGTTTTTTAATTTATCAGTTAAAAAATTTTTTTATAAAGCATATAACTTATCTGAAAAATAAGTTGCACAAAATGTTCCTTTACTTTCATTTACATTTTTAGATACTAGTCTTATAATGAAAGTCTAATTAACAATACATTAAACGACAAGGAAAAAATAGTTTATTTCAGAGCAAACGTTTGGCTATATTTTTATTTCTGTCATTGAGATCGCCATTTCAGAATTTTTGCTTAAAAAAGTGTCAGGACTTACTTAAAGTAAGTAATTATTTTGATAATTATTAATGTTTAGATAAATTTTCTAGTTGTAGTAAATTCTTTTTGAATATTAGAAATATCAGTTTTAAAATTTAGAAACTTGTTTTTCTCAAAGAAATTTTTAGTAGTATATACAAAGAAATGATGTAAGCAAAATTAATTTTTCAAACATTTCTGCGACGAATTTATAGTGCCTTTCATGTGTTAAATACACAACACTATTTTAAATATCAAAGAGGAATTTTGAATAGCCACACATTTTACAAAATATTGTCCAAAACTATTAAAATACTAATGTATTTCTTTCTAAATTGAATATTTAAATGCACATAAATTGGAAAAAGTATTTTCAAGACTCTTATTTTCTACTTGAGATTATTTTATTTTCAGAGATTCTAAATTTGGAGGAACATGGGAAGGAAAAAAAAATTTTATCTATAACATAGAGACATGAATTTATAATATATATTTATTTTAAAGTTATTATTACTTTTAACTTTTAAATTTAAAATTTGGAAATATTCTATTTTTAACATTTTAAAATTATGTTCACACAATTTTAATTTTATCTATCCTTTTTTTGCGTAAATAATTTCAAATTATATTTCTAAAATGAGCAAAGATTAATTAAACATTTCTTAAAACTTCAAAAAAATTAAAAATTAAATGATTTTTTAACTTTATAAATAGTTAAGTAAAACTCTTGTATTCATATATTAAATCTAGTTAATTGGTAAAAAACATTTCTTTATATATATATATATATATTTCGAAAATTGCAATTGGATGAATACTATAATAAAGATATTCTCGTTTTTCGTAAATATATCTATATATTCGTAAATATATATATATATATATATATATATGTATATGTATATATATATATATATATATATATATATATATATATATATATATATATATATATATATATATATATATATATATATATATATATATATATATATATATGTATGTAAGTATATTGATAGTTTACTTGTAGCTTATCAAATTAAAATATTTACCGAAATGATAAGCAAAATATACTGCTATGTCACATTAATCCTTTTATATCTATAAATATTTGAAAGAAATCTGAAATGAATAGCCTATTTTTAGACCTCATTAGTATCTTCTGAAAAATTTTGGAAATTCTTCTTCTTAAAGAAATCTTTTCCGGACTCAAAAAGAACTCCGACGGCCAATTATTCGTGTTTCTCTTTGAAAGTCACTGCACCAGATTCAATGTGACTTCCGAAAGGAAAAGACACAGAACTATTTTGAATAACAAACAGAAATTTAGTAAGAAGACTGATTTTTCTGAGGATTTTTTTCCAAAATAACTCATTTAAATCCTAAAATGTTTCCTGTCAGGTAGACTTTATATGCGCCCACTAAGACGGTTACAGTGAAATAAAAATACAATGGTATTTTCTACCTGGTTCTTTTGTTTCTCGTATTTCAGAAAAGCTCAATTGGAGTTGAAGAAACAACTATGGAAAAAAAGTAAGGAAAATTCTAACAGTTGAATAAGAAATTTACTTCATCTGCAATACAAATATAAGGTTTCACATAACTTTTTTATTTTTTTATTTTTAAGATGTCTGAATAATAACAGAGGGACAGTATTTCTATATATATAGATAAGCTGTGATATTACTTAAATAACTTTTTTTTTCTATTCAAGATCCCTTTATCAATAAGAATCTCTCAATAAAATATATTTTTCTTTAATAATAATCTAAGCAAATTATTCATTCATATCCTGTTAAAATGTAAAATATATTTTTTTGTTTAAAGGTATTTACTTAAGTTACAACTTTTCAAAATATTGTTCAAAACATAATAAAATTTTTTCTTAATTTATTTTAACATTTTTACTGTAATACTTATTTTATAAATGAACTTTAAAATGATCATTTAATAACTGTCATAGTCAAAACATTATCGATGTACAATATACTTAATGAAATTTTAAATATATTCAATTAAATCGTTAATATAAATACATTTATACAAGTCAAACTGAAATAAATAAATTAATACAAATTCAAAATAATTGACAATGAATTCCAATATTTTATATTATTTACTTATTGTAAAAAAAATTAATGCTTGCAAACAATGTGAATAGTATAAACTTATTTTCTTGTAAAAGAAAAATCTTGTTATCATTAAATTAAAATGTTGATTTCAAAATTTGCATTTAAATTATTAAATAAAATAGGTTTTTTGATTGATGCGAACATATTGGTTTTACACAAAATTAGTGTATACAATTTTAACGATCTTTTAGCTTAAATATATGTGCATTGTTGAAATTTTTTTTTCAATTTATCGAGAGTAGTAGGAGTAACTTCAGATAAATGATTTGATTAAGGTTATAACAAACATCAAAACAATTTTAATGTACACAATCCAGATTTTTACTAATTTCTTAAATTTCACTTGACTTGTTTTTAGGATTTTTTCATGAAAATGAAACCTACACCAAAGGATTTTTTAAACTCCAAATTCCAGTAATTGCTATTTCATATTGTTAAGAATCAAAGATTTAAAATTGATAATTTTTTTGTACAGAATTCATTTTTTTGGTATTTAAAATGTCGAAGAGTGTAAGTTAATTTGTCCGCTTAGTGAATAGTGCTCTAATCCTTTGTATATAAATTCGAGGGTTCAATTCCCTCATCCTTCTAAGATTATTTCCATCAATTCTTTTAAATTCACTTTAAACGTTAATTCTGAGTTTTACTAGTAATCGTGTGAAAAACATGACTGTAGAATTATAAATAAAAGCCAAAAATTCATTTTACCATCAAAGTGGGGTAAACTAAATAAAAATACTCTCCAGCTAAGTATTTTATAAAGAGGTTTGCTACAAATTTCATGCATGGACAGAAAAAAAATTCAGTAATGAATAATTAAGATGTTTACGTATTAATGAGGGATATATGATAAAAAGAAACGTATGTAAACAAATCCGTAATCCACCCTAATGTATATATTAAGACGCTCTTTCATATATATATATATATATATATATATATATATATATATATATATATATATATATATATATATATATATATATATATATATATATATATATATATATATATATATATATATATATATATATATATATATATATATATATATATATATATATATATATATATATATATATATATATATATATATATATATACAAAGTCATTTAGAAATACAGTTAATACTTACAACAATTTATAAGTTTGATCTATAAGTTTAAAAGCGTTTCTTCTACTTAAAAATTAAAAAATTTATTGAAGAATACCTATTATCTCTTCGGAGTAAATTACGTTTAGATTAATTTGATATTATGATTGGGTATTTTAGAATATATTTTTAAGAAAAGAAGTTCATTTGTATAATAATTTTAATTTATTTATTTCCGTCTTTGGTATTTTATGATTTATTTAAATTTCAAAGAGTTTCTATTCAAGCTGAATCAACAGAAATCCACAATTAAGGAAATAAATGTGTGTGTGTGTACATATATATGTATGTATATATATATATATATATATATATATATATATATATATATATATATATATATATATATATATATATATATATATATATATATATATATATATATATATATATATATATATATATATATATATATATATATATATATATATGTATGTATATATTTATATATGTATATATATATATATATATATATGTATATATATATATATATATATATATATATATATATATATATATATATATATATATATATATATATATATATATATATATATATATATATATATATATATATATTATATATATATGTATACATATATATATATATATATATATGTATATATATATATATTATATATATTTCTAACTTTATATCTTTATTTAACACAATTAATTTAAGAATGGAGAATTAGGTAATTAATAACTGCCATAACAATAAGTTTCATTGATTTCGACTAAATTTTCTGATTTTAGTCAAAATTTTTCTTGGGCTTACAATTTATGTATTTTCTGCTGAAATATGCAAGCATAATGCAAAACATTACTAGAATTTATAAAAATTGTTCTTAATATATTTATCAAAAATATACAGAATTAGGAAATTTTGTTAGATTTTGAACAAATCAGGGACCTTTCATGAAATAAAAAGTAAAGATCAAAGAAATCACAAAATGTTTTTTAACTTATTAAATTTTTTATAGATCTTATGTATTTCATGAACTTTTAAGACAATAAAATTTGTCAATTAGTGTTAAAAATATTTTCCTCTTATCAGGTTGATAAGCTTTCGAAATTTATATACCTTAAATTTAATTATTATAAATGCCCGTATTGTAATAAAATTTTGAAAAGATTTCACATTTTTCTCATTAATACTGCCTATTTTACATTTGGAAAATCATTTTATGCATGAAACCTTAGATATATTTTTATAAACTATTAAAACAAAAAAATAATGTTAGTTTCTGTCTATAAATTAATTCAGAAATTTTGTGAAAATATCGAGATAACTGATTGATTATTTAATTAATCATTTTCAAAAATGTAAAAAAAAAATAATATTACCACAGGCATTAGCTCGAAATTTAAAAAATACCTCTTTTAACTAAACGTTTAAAAACTTCTTAAAATATATTTAATCTATTTTTAGAATCAAATTGAGGAAGGAATAAAGAATATTTTTAATAAGCATTTATTGCAGCATATTAGAATGACATCAGCAATACTGACAAAATCAGCAGTATTTTACGCTATGTAATTTTTTTTCTTATTGAATTTTAAATAAATACTAAATATTTGAAAGAATTAAAAATAGTGAGAATAGCATTTGTATTTTTTATCATTTAACAATAAATATTATCTCATTAAATTTTTAAAGATATTCATTATTGTTAAAAATAAGTATAATCTATAATTGAATAGCAATACAGTTTTTTTTTGTACAAATGTGTTTGTCATATTCGTTTTCGAATATTCAATATTCATTTTTGAAAAGATCCTTTTCTAGAATGTTTTTTTTTTAAAAAGTAAGTAATACTGGAAGCCTCAATATGACAGCTGTCTCATTTTTAACATTTAGACTTAGGAGACAATGTTAAATTTTTTATCAAACTTAAAATTGTCCTTTTATTCAATAAGCTCAAATTCAAAAGGGCTTGATAAACATGAGAATAAGTTATTATATTTCTCAATTTTACAATTCTGGCAAAACTGTGCTGCATGAGATAGGTTTTTTATAAAAAATGTTAAGTAAAATAAGATATATAAATGGAGAAATATTATTATTTTTTTCGAAAACATCCTTTATTTAACTCAGGCGTAAAAGACATGAGAGCACATATGCTTAAAATCACTTGAAATGTATTTTCTGCTTATTTACAACAAACGAGAGAAGGAATTTTAGATATATTTATTTTTATTCGAATAAAATATTTATTTAAAAGGATTATATTAAATAAATTCGGGAAAATATACTTTTCTAAAATATTTAGTAAACAGTAGACCATAAATACAACATATTTCAAACCATTCAAAAAATTATTATTTTTCAAGCGTAACATTCATGAAATTTCTAAATAAGAGATCTTGAAGATGCTTGAAATCAGTACAAAAACGTAATATAATTTTAGGTAATTATTTATTGTTCTACATTCAACTATTTTTCACTCAGTTGTTTATGCTAAATGTATTCGTTTAAGGTATGCAAATTTACCATCATTTCCAATTAGAACATTTATTTGCATGTAAATTTAAAGCAAACGATTTTTATTATTAAAAAGCATTATATATATATATATATATATATATATATATATATTAACAAATATATATATATATATAATCACCTATATATATAAATATATATATATATATATATATATATATTTTTGTTTGTATATATATATATATATATATATATATTTAGCAATATGTATATATATATATATAAATATATATATATATATATATATATATATATATATATATAAATATATATATATATATATATATATATATATATATATATATATATATATATATATATATATATATATATATATATATATATATATATATATATATATATATATATAGTGATATATATATATATATATATATATATATATATATAATATATATATATAAAAATATATATATATATATATATATATATGTATATATATATAAAAAATATATATATATATATATATATATATATATATATATATATATATATATATATATATATATATTTCTTCGTGATTTACTACGAAAATATTATTCAAATAGTAGTTGTAATTTAACAATTTTTCATCGATATTTTTAATAAATTTATAATAAAGTTTGTTTATAATTTCATCCTTACGGTAACTTCAACAAAAAATTTCCCTCTAATTAGGGAACATATTTTTTTTAACTTAAAATTTTCCTTTATTTTCTTAACTTTTTCTGCTATATTTTAATATTGTAAATTTTTAAAATATTTGCGAGATGTTAATTTTCTCTCTTTCCTTTTATAGATATTATATAAAAAACTTGTAAAAAGATACTGATATTTTTGTTTTTTTTATTTAAGTAAATATTATAAGCAACCTTATGGTCATCTCAGTTCTGTTATTTCATTTTATCAAACATTGAAATGACTGTAAAGCTTTAAAAACTCCACTTATCATAACATATATAATTGAAACATATCAGAAACTGATAAAAGATGTCCCTACAGAAATATCCTGTAGATACGCAGCGTTTATAAATTACTTATAATAGAGGTTCTTCTTAAATTATATATTTTTGCATTCATTATCTGTAAAATTAAGATATTCTTTTTTGTAAAAACTATTTTTCTCTAATAAATACGGTAACTTTACCATATTTAGTAGTATTGTAAGATTGCAATTAAAGTTAAAAACTAATTTTTGTTTAGTTTAATCATATTTAGGATATTATAAACTTGATAAATCTATTTAATATGTGATATTCAATATTTCCATAATATTATATAACATTTATCATTCAATTATTAAAATAACGATACTATACATTTTCATTAAGTAATTAAATATTTATTAAAATGATAAATTCAATACACTTTATTGTTGATCCTATAATTAGTTAAATAAAGGCTGTCATAATACATTTTACTAATGATAAATATAATGATCAATTAAATTTAATAACTATTTTGAAAAAGGAATTTCTTTTTAAATTTTGTTCATTTGTTTTCAGATATATAAATTATAATCTTTGTAAAATGAAGTTATTACTCTCCAAAAGTTTTCTTCTTAAATCCATTGGTAAACCCTCACTAATAATAGTTAACGCATTTTGCTTTTACTAACTATTAACTCAGGTTCTCACCATTTTCAAACTTCTTATTTGCATTACATTTAATTATTTTAATACTTCGAGACAATTCCAATTTGTTATAATTGGTTTTATGTTTGAAATATTTATTTTATAAGAGAAATGACAGCATATTTAAAGGAAACGAGATTATATATGCATTTTATGATAAATGAATTTTTTTATTTATGCTAATTATAATTATTTGTAAGTGATATATACATTTTATTGAAATTTCTAAAAATATGTACATTAGTTTTTCTGCATTTTTTTCCATTAAATATCCGAAAATGTTTTCTGCTTAAGATATCAATTTAGTAAATTTTATTCATAAGAAATATTACTTGTAAAATATTCCATGGAAGGTTTGTCGATATTTTATTGGATTATTTTTGATGTAATAAAAAGAGAGCAATCAGTATTTAGTTACGTATTTTTTGTAATTTTTCTCAGGATAGTTTTTAAATATATTTAAATATGCGTTAGTCATATAAATTTATTTATAATTCAAATTTTAATCCTACTGATATCATTGAAAAAAATACATTTTATAATTGCACATGTTTAAAAATAATCTAATCAATATGAATGATATGTTTTGAAATTATTATGCTCTGAATTGCCTTATATATTAGAAAGTAATTAAACCCAAACAGCTGCAATTGATCCATTGATTTTATTGACATTTAACAGGGTGTTAAATGATGGCATATTACTGACAGTTATTGAATCCATATTCACTGATTTAATTGTGAGTTAATCGGGCAAAAAGTTTCATTCTTATACCTACCTGAGTATTGATGAATGAACATAAGTTTGAAATCATTCTTCTACGCATATTTTTTAGTATTTTAGATGACAGCGTGATTTTACAGCTTAATCATGTCTGTTGACTTCCTAAATTGTCTTAAATTATACTGAGCTTCAATGCTATGCTGTAAATAAAAACGCTAATTTATTTTCTTTTAACATCTGCACAATAAACGCATGAACTACACTATTTAACATGGAGAGATTTTAAGTAATAGAGAAATTCAAAACTTTAAATAATTAAGAAGAAAACTGAATTTATAATAGAAAAAAATCATTAGAAAAAGAAAACATCCATCCAATACTATTATTTAAAATAAATTTAAATTTATCTCAGATAAATTTTTCTTCTCAGATAAATTTGAGTTTATTTTAAATAATTGTTTGTTTTTTCAACAGCTCTTATATTACTGTAAAATTAATTTAAGAATAATGATCTTTTTTCTTAATTGAACATAATAAGTCAATTGTTGTAATATTCAAGAAATCAATTTTAAAACATTTATTTTAGTGATATAATATAAATTACTGATCAGTATAATAAAACTGAATTTTATATGGAATACTTCACATCCGATTTCATTAAAAGTTTACACTAAAAATTATTTAACGTTTAATAAATGATTGAAATCATATCAAAAAAGTAGCAATATGATATTAGAAATTCATATTATTTTATCTGAACATTAAATACATTAAACTTTTAAAATTTGGACAAAAAATTAATTTAGCGAAGTAAGTTAGTAAGCATTTATAAAAGTTGATCAATTGTATTGTATCCGACCTAGCAAAACATTCTTTCAAATTTTTCATTTTATATCAAATCAAGCTTTGTCAAGATGATTGAACGAGATCTGAATGTTAGTCATTTCATAAGATAAGATTTCAGAAGAATAAAATTTAATAGTTAAAATTTTCAAGAGACGATTGTAAATTAAAATAATTCAGCAATGCTAAGATTTTACAGCAAAATGAACAAACTATGAAAATGCGTGCAAAATAATATTATTTAATTTAAACTAAGCTCACATTCTATAAATTTACTCCCATTTTTAATAAAAACCATCGAAAATATTTTTCTAAGATCTTGAATAAATTCATTTCCTCAACTTCAAATGTTAGTTATGAAAATTTTCAAATTTTATAAATTTTTTTACTTAAATATTAAAGACTAAAAACATTAACCTTAATATTTGTGCAAAAAAAAAATTACAAATAAAGTGGTTGGAAAATAGATACTATTAAATAGTATCTTATTGTAAGAAATTGTCTCAGCATATAAAATATAATAACCAAATTTTTTTATACCAACTAACATGACTTTTTTGTTGTTTTAGAGATATATATTTAAATATTAGGCGTTATTATCAGTAGTAGTGCTCTATAAAATATTTTGCTAGAACTTGGAAAGCTATTTAGTGATGGGTAAAAAAGACAAATAGTAATAAGGAGCATAAAATACTGTAAAAATAGATTTATTTAAAAAATAATAATTAATCTTATAGTTTTATATATAATTAAATTATCTTTGTAATATAATACTCAAAATAATAATTGCTAATAAATAGTAAGTAATCTAATAATAACTCTTTGGATATTAAAATTGCTAGATTAAACAGTTGTCTCCCAGCCAGTAACCGGTTTAAAATAAAAATGAACTAGATCTAGTTTTATTGTTATCTAGAAATACAACTAGATCTGTTTAAATTATTTAAATCGACATAATAAATATTTTTTCTTAAATGAAACATATCTCCAAGGTTGAGGAATTAAACGTGATATTTTTATTGAGCAAGTTAACATTAAATATTTTAATACATATGTGTTAATTAACATCCAGAGAATAAGATTTATAATTTATGACATGTAACAAATGGCTTATTGACATTATCTTAAAATGTAATATATAAAGGATTAATTTTCTCTAAAAAAATAATATTGTTTGTAGAAAACAAACAGAATAAGAAGTATTAATTTCAATCTTATACCAATAAGATAAGTATAAGTAAAATAGAATGAATTAAATTTATAGATAAGATTAAAATTATATCCAGTGTAATGACGTTATTAAAAGTCATGGAACATAAGATAAAATCTCTCTAGCAGAAGATAAATCTCATTAAATATAAAGTTTCATTCTCAATTTCGAATCAATGAGCCACAATGATTAAAATCCTCATTTTAAATATATGTGATGCCATATTCTCTCAGTAACAAATAAATAATTAATGATTAATGGATTTAATCTAGTTTTGAAATGAATTCATGCACTAACACATCAAAGATATTATTACTGTACTACTGAGTTATATTTAATAAATTGAGTCAAAACGATATGAAACAAATTCATATCACATTTTAAATAAATCTCAGTAAATGTCTTATTTAGTTAAAATTTTATGAGCGTAGTTTCGTAAAACGGATATATATATATATATATATATATATATATATATATATATATATATATATATATATATATATAATATATATATAATATATATATATATATATATATATATATATATAATAAATTTAAAATTAATTATTAACTAATTTTATTAATAATTAATTTATTAAATAATTAAATTCAATAAAATTTCACTGTGCAAGTTAAAATATAATATATAAAAAAATAAATATAATCTTTGAGAGTGAAATCTTATAATGGAAAAGATATCAAAATGCGATCCATCAGCAAAAATTCAAAATTTCGTTTTAGAATTTAATTTATTGTAAGACACTCTATTAAAAAAAAAAATTGGATTCCGTTCAAAAAGAGTAAAATTTCGTTCATTCATTTTGACAAAATTATATAATCCAATATTTAAGTAGAATAATAAGCCAATATTTAAATGGAAATTCACTCTTTTGAAAGATGCGTTAAAATTACTCCTTTTAAGGGAGTAAAAATAAATCGAGTGAAGGGGTTAATTAAAGAGAAAAAAAGGGTAAATTTCCATCTTTTATAGGAATAATAATGAATTTTTTTACTTACAATTTAGCGCAGAAAATGGTTTTATAATTATTTATTTTAAATCGTTAAGCATTTTTTGACAATTATAATATAAAGAGGTACGGTTTTTTTATTCAATAATATAACAGAACAATTAAAAACGACAGTTTAGTTGATTTTAATAACAATAGTGTTTTTGAATTATATTCAATATCAAGCAAATTGTCAGCCATTTATTAAACTAATTACTATACATTTAATTTTAAGTGTAAGTGTTGCAAAAAATTTAATCTATATGCAAAAACTTTTCCCATAACTTGGTCTTCAGTTTAATTGGCAATGAACCTATTAAGTACCATATTAATTTTTTATAAAGATTACCAGAGCAACCACAATTGTACACAATTCAAACGATGCATAAATATTTATGATAAATATATGTAACTTGATATCTTTCGATAAAAACATTTATTTAATGCACAGTTAAAACAATTATCTTTGAAGTTACAAGAAGTAAAGTTATATATTTACAGATTATTTTGTTGATCAAATTTAACTTATAAATGTTTAAGCAAAAAAATTATTTTTATGATATATTTTATTTTCGAAGTTTAGTTTAAACTGAAAATAGCTCTAATGAACTGAAACTTAAATTGACAATAAAATGCAAGATTACGCAAAAAACATTTATTCAATATTTTTTCTTGTATATACTAGATTAGAAATTCGTCTTCAAATAAGAAAATTGTCCAAAAATTTCAACTATTTCTGGAGAAAAATCATTCTCCAGAAGTTGAGGAAAATTGCTATATATTTATGCAATTTTAGAAAAGCGATGCTTTAAAATTATAAATTTCTAACTTTGAGGAACCACTATCCGTAATATTATAATGATCATTAGATAAATATTTTTAATTAAAAAATTTAAATGTTTTTAGATATTGCTAGTATTTATATTTAAATAAACACTGGCAAATCATGTGAAAAATGGGAGAATTTGCTGATAATGAATATTTCAGATGGTTAACGTAATTTGTGTCTAATTTAAGATGAAATAAATAGTTTTTATAGAAATATTGTTAACTTTTTTATCGAAACATCAGCATGATGCATCAGCAATCAGATGCAAAGAGCAACAATATCTTCTAAAAGAGCAAGGCTTCTTCTTAATGACCTCCAAAATATTTTCGTAATTTCATTTTCATTTAAGTTATAATCAGCAATGAATTTGCAATAAATAATATATATAATGGAAATTTAAAATCACTTTCCAGGTAAAAGTTTGTGAATTGATAATATCTATGACATAATTTATAAGTGTCAAATTTTATTGCTCACAATGAATTCATTGGTTACTTAATTGCTTAGTTGTCAGTACGTTAAAATCAAAATTCTCTTGCCAATTTTATTCCTAATCAATTACTTATATCATACATTGCGTTTCTGTGTTTCGAAAAGATAGAAATTAGAAAATTATTAGAATGAATCTTACTTTAAAAAATGAATGTTGAAAAACATTACAGAATTTGTTTTCAAATTGATGAGCATGAAACAAGTATAATCCAATTTTTGAAATTAAAATACATATAATGCATATAAATAATATCTAAATTATTTATAATTAGTTATCTACAAAATTTAAACTATGAAAAGCATGTGCTGAAAATCCTGCTTATGTGCATGGCACCAAAACTCATCATATGCAGAAAGTATATCAGTTTCACAGCGCTTCTTTAAATTCCATATAACTTAAAACGCGAATATCTTCAAACTATTAACTTACTCCAAACTAATAAAGACATTTATAAATTGATGTCTTATAATGATAAATATTAATTACTATTATTCGTTAAGTGATACCCAAACCATTGAATCTTTATTTTTAAAATGTGCATGTTCAATTTCGCAATTAGAAAATCCCCATTCATGCATTTCTAGAGACCAAATTTTCCCCAATTTACTTGTTCGCCATAAATATTCTGCAGTGAATAAATCATGTAGTTAAAGAGAATTGCACTGAAAATTGTAAATATGAATCTTGAGAATTTGTGGTCTAAAAATCCACGGAGAACTATCAGATATTTATTCATTTTAAAGTTATTCATTTAGAACTCATTTGTTTACTAACTGGTAACCTGTAAATGCCTCATTTTTAACATCCAATGAATCTTTCTTTTCTCTTTAGCATTTTTGCTTTCCTTTTATCTTAATTCGATACATTTTCTTCTATTAAGTTTCTGTTATCCAAGCATTTTGATGCAAGATGTTTAATATAATAATAACACTAGAATATACAAGTTTGTATCTTCTCCTTTGTATTAAAACTGGTTTTGAAATGTTTTTCTGATTAGAGTTTTCATTATTTTATTTTGTCAAATCCTAATTTATTAACTTTGTAAAAATCATTTTTAAAACTTTGGACAATGGAGTACAGAATTTGCCAACATATCTTCAGTTAATTAAGAATGGAACAAAATGAAAAAAATCAAATTATTGGCGTTCATTAGTTGACAATGTCCAAATGTGTTCTAAACATCTAAGTGCTGGTAGCGGAAATTAGCAATTGGTAAAATTAAAATATTTTATCGATGCATGAAATTTTTGAATTTTTTAAGATAAAAGTTTAGACTGAATAATTAATGACCTATGCCAAAATGATCATAGATATATTAATGGTTTACTCATTAACTTATATAAGAATTATTTCAGTATTAGATGATAATGCTACAAAGACAAAATTATCATAAAACAACAAACAAATAACATTTGAAAAATGGACATATTCCAGAATTGGTTTCATTCAAGCAAACTGTTAAAATAATCATCGAACCACTGTAACAATACATTTTATCTAATTGAATTCCTTCGTCTATCAATTACAATACAATATCTACGAAATCCACTATCGATTACGGTTTGAGAGAATCCTTGAAATCTAAAAATATAATCGATTTCCTTTGAAAATAAAGAGAAAATCGTAAAAAAGGTATATTATCGTAAAATTTTTATATAGACTATCGGTCTCTACGTTAGATTTAATACTGTTATTTTCTCTCAAAAAATGAAAGCGTAAACATTATCTTTTTTAAACTATATGAATTACATTTATATAATTCACTGCAGACAAAAATGGAAGCATGTAAATAGAAACCCAAAAAAATGGAAGTTACATTATAATTTATTCTTATTTTATATAGAAAAATGTGGTAAATACAGCCCTAAAATCAATCAATTTTGAAAAAAACAATTTGAGTGACGTCTAGCACAGATTAAAATTGATTCAGTTTCTAAGCATTTTTTATAGAAAAGTATTTTACACATCTTTAAAATTAGCATAAAAAATTTAATTCATAACATATTGTCAAATATATTGAAAGAGAATAAAAAATATTGCCTTTGATTATTTTGCATACTTAGTTTCACAGCTATGAAAAGAATTCCAACAAAGTTAACCTCCAATTGGTGTCCAAGTTTCAAAGGCACTCCCCCCCCCTTCCACAAAATTTGTCTATTACTATGTTAGTCAAATGGAATAAATATTATGGTCTTTTTTTTCCCCATTTGCAATGTTTAGTACCTATATCGGTGGTTGATAATATACTATTTACAATTATCATGAACAGTATGATATATAATAATGCATTGTATAACTACTATAAAATGAAACTGCATAATATCTGCATTTTACAAATTAGAAATGAAATGAAATGAAAAAATTGCTTCACATATGTATGATATATTTATTTCCTTTTTGCACTCAATTAAATGATAATAAATAAATGATGGTAAATAGTTTTTAATGATACCATATTTAATTAATACAAAAATGAACTATTAATTTTATACTTCATTAAAATAAATTAAATTATATACTTTATTGAAATTCACTAAAATGAATGGGAAAAAATTTACAATGAATTTTTTGCTAGCAATTTTTACGAATTAATGCGCAAATTTCGATTTATTAAAGTAGCACCAGTAAATTTCGTCCTGCTGAAAATATTGAACAAACGAGACTTCATAAAGATATATTCAGAATCCATTTGTTTGTAATTCTAATTCCATCAATAGCAGATAAATATAACACATGAGCCTACGTATTTAATGAAATATATATGATATAATGGATTTATTATATTTTTCAATTCTAT
Organism: Latrodectus elegans; assembly: GCA_030067965.1. Lineage (NCBI taxonomy): Eukaryota > Metazoa > Arthropoda > Arachnida > Araneae > Theridiidae > Latrodectus > Latrodectus elegans. Next base: position 51,524,663 of record CM057819.1, read on the forward strand.
AATAAAAATCTCACACTGAATCTTGTAGAGGAGACTGTTGCGAACATTTTGATGTATCAATATTTAAGTTCCCATGGTTGGAGTCGACACACTCATCAATTTCCTAAAATTCGACCAAAAAGATACAAAAATTTGATTTCTTTAAATGGAGGGGGTGATTATTATACATTAATAATTCCGAATACAATTATTTTCTTTCAAATTTAGATTTCTTATTAATAGTTTTGTGCTCTCACACCAACAATAAAATATTAATAATTTTACAAATGGCTTCTATGAATGACTCATAGAATATAGATACAAAACAGAATATTAAAAAGAATTCTAATGATGTTAAACTGAGATAATACTTAAAATTTAAATTTAATAATATATTGACATTCATGAAAAACACTGAAAAAGTAAGTGTCAATACGATTTTGAAGGGAAAATACATTTCAACAGTTAATATGCTATTTAATTATGTGTCAATTACTTTTAAATATTTCGTTAATATTAAGCTGTTTTATATTATATAATACAAGAAAAAGCTACCTTAATTTCACAAATAGAATTGAGAAATTCCAACATTTAATAAATATTCATAGATAAAGTAATTTGCATTCATAAATTTTATGGTAGTTAATGATTTGAAATATTTTATGCTTGAAACAAGCATTTAAATTTTTATTAATTTCATATACAATATTTAATATATATGTACACCTATCTTTTATTAATCAAATATGTGCATTTTTCATGGATTTTAGAAATTGGAATAAGTAAATATGAGTGCATATAAAAACTATGTATTTTATGGAATCCATGTCTTCTTGAGTCTTAATATATATTTAGTAATACGCATCCGAATATATTAATGCCAGCTCCCTTCTTTCATAACGCTGTCATTCCACCTAAATAGCTTTTTTTCACAGGCCATTCGCTCCAATTTACAAAATTTCTTTAGAATAAGTTATATGTTCATTTATGCATAACAAAGACATAAGCTTTAAAAACTACCATAAATATATAAGTATGGGCATGTTTCAAAGATTAAAATTCTGCTTAACAGACTAAAACTCTGCTTTTAAAGATGAAATCATAGGACATGTTTTTGTTGCATGAGATAGCTTAAATAATATATTTATCACAAAACTTTATGTAAGTGAACTCTCAAAATCGGCAGTTATGCTTCTTCATTTTAAACAATGAATGTTTTTCATAAACATGAATTGCTTCACAAATACGGAGTTGATAGACACCTACTTCCTCTATGGCTTAATCGGCAAAAACAGAAGTGATATTATTAGGTCATATTGAGGAAAATGTCAAAAAGCTATCTACTCAAACCATCAAAGGCCCATCAAAACTCTGTGAAACGTGAATATTTTCCATTCACTATGCAGAATACTGAGTGTACGCATATGATGCTAGCACCCATTCTCGAAGAGGATCTGTTGAGTAATGTGAGCCTTAATCTTGTTACTAGTATATGGGAGATTTACATAGACAATGAAATAGGCCCCTGCTTGCTGCAATTCAAAGCCTTATAATCCTATTGATTTATAGCTCTTCTGTCCCGTTTATATATTGGTTTCAGCACCAAAAATTAGTCTATTCAAATTTTTTATACTATTTTTTCAGAAATAAAATTATTTTACATGTGAAGGAATATTCCTTACTTATTATGCATATGAAGAACTCAGAAAGCTCAAATGGATCTTTAACATGATATGCATAGCAACGTTTAATTGTAAATGCGTGGGTGTGTATCTAGAGTATAGTTTAATCAAGTCATACATTACTTTAACTCAATTTAAAATCTATTGAATTTTTTCACAACATACTACCGAAGGCTTAATGAAGTCTTTGCAGATATTAGGCATCAAATACAGTTCATTATGATAGATCGCCTAACTATTGGCAATGAGTGCATGTAACTCTTTGAAGCAAACGTTTGAAAATAGTTAAAGAGGACTTTAAAGTAGCCTGGCTTCCTATATCACTTGATTTATCACCCATTTATAATATTTCTCGGAGTCCAAAGAGTATTGTGCACAAAAGTACAAAATATGCCGAAGTGATCTTAATGGCACATTAGCGCTACTAGATCAGCGATAGGCTTAACAATTTCAGAAATAAACCCCAATAAATATCATAAACTAACCATGAGAATATCTGTCTCAATGGGAATAGGTTTGAATCTATCCAGTAATGTGTTCCAAAAACATTCACTATATTCTTTTAATATGTAATGAGGCGCTTTATACTATGTCATGCACCCTTTCACAGGAACCACTGTCTGTTTTGGGATGTTTAATTCACTTGATAAATACATTAATTATCTATCATTTCGCTGATTTCAAACAGTACAATCTTTTTCGAAGTTCTTAATTTCATGACAGCTTCTAATAACACAATACTACAAAGTGCTTGCTACATCATATTAAAATATAGAAAAAAGCGACCGATTAGTATGGTAGAGATATTCTCATTAGCATGATTTTCAAAGTACTTATTAGTGGATATTGTATATAAGTAATTAATATTTATATCAAATTACCAATTATTATTTATTATCTATCACAGGAATTGTAATAAATGTTTACATATTACCTTAAAAACACAAGACAGCAAACAATGCGTATTGAAATCATTTAAAATAAACATTATTTTATTCAAATACTCTTCAAAATATTTTTAATAATGATACATTTATTTAATTTTAAACAAGTGCCTAAAAGAATTTTGAATAAAATCAATTTCATTTCTATATTTAATCTAATATATTTAAAAAAATACAATTATAATACATTATTAGGTAGAATTTATTTCTATATTTTATATGTGAACAAAGGAATTATAAATTTTAAAATATTGAGCGATGTATATATTTCTATCATAAAAAATTAGAACGTTGGAAAAATAATCTTGTTCTCAAAGAGAAGAAATATCATATAACAATTTTGACAATGTATGTATATGTATATTTATATATAAAGCTTAAATGGAGAAAATATTTACTTACAAGTTAACAGCATTCCCCAGGGTTCCAAATTTTCAAGTATATAAGCAAATTTATGTTTAAATTACTATGAAAATACATTTATTATACAAATGACTTTTGCTTAGAGATATATTGACGATTTTATAATTTTCATTTGCCTAGAATTTGATAAAATTTACAATAACATTTACCCTGAGGAATTAAAATTAATTGTAAATAATAATGATAACTTAAAACTGAATTTCTAGATATTTCAATTACAATAAAAGATAACTACACTTTTAGTGATATATATGATAAAACTAATAATATTAATTTCAAAGTTAACTAACTATTTTTCTGGAATTCGAACATTTCAATTAAAATTTATAAAAATATTATGTTTAATCAACTTAACAGAATATACAATATGTATAATAATTCAAACAACATCAATAAAGAAATAAAAAAAATACACTAGATAATATTCAAACTTATAATGGCATTCCAACTAAATTTATTAAACATTATATATTTCGATAGTAGAACATTGCTTATAAGAGTAAAGTAAGGCGTAGTTTTATACTACATAAGGGTCACACAAGCCTTGAAGGTCTTATAAAAAGTTTGAAATGACAATAGTGCTTACACGTAGGCGTTAATTTGTGTATTTATTTGGCTTACATATAGTATTTGGTGCGGTTCTTGAAGATTTGGACTTGTATTTGGATATGGATTTGGATTTGGTTTTAATTTGATTATTATAAATTAAATGTATTTTGGCAACATTGGATTTTGGATTATATATTATAGATTAAACTTTACTTCTTGTATTTTAGTTTGATATTTTGGTGTGGTTTTGGGGTGTACTGGCTTCTTCAAGACTGTATCTTGGGCAAATGCAGAAAAGCCATACTTTATGCCGAAATTCTCAACACCCCCTGACGAAGCTGGCCATGTTGGTACTTTTTTATATCTTTCTTTGATAGTTTTCTTTTAAATTTTTGAAGTATTTTCAATGTCTTGTTTTCCATTTTGTATTTTGATTGTTAATTTTATAAAAATATATTATTAACTTTATATATATATATATATATATATATATATTTAAAAAGTGGAATATAATTTAAAGTTATGTTTAGTTAATATATATATATATATATATATATATATATATATATATATATATATATATATATATATATATATATATATATATATATATATATATATATATATATATATATATATATATATATATATATATATATATATATATATATATATATATATATATATATATATATATATATATATATATATATATATATATATATATATATATATATATATATATATATATATATATATATATATATATATATATATATATATATATATATATATATATTAAACTAAACGCCAACTTTAAATTATATTCCACATAATTTAAAATTGGCGTTTAATATTGTAAATAATAAATCTTTTTCCGATGTTGGGCACTTGGGCAACGAACCCTATGGTACAACAAGGCCAGAAATTGCTACTCATTTGTCGTTACCCAGTTGGCACCTGTGAACCAAGTCACAGAGGTGAGTAGCGTTGCTTGCGCCATACCATCACAAACCCGTTTATAAGGTTTGCCAAATTCATACATCATCCCAGAAGAAAGGACAGAGAAACACAGAGAGAACAGAGAAAGGAAGTAACATCCATGCCCAAACCGGGATTCGAACAAGGGACCCACAGCTCAGAAGTTAGGAATGCTAATGGCTCGGCTATCAGAGTCAGCTGTAAATAATAAATCTATTACAAGATTTTAAATTCTAATTACATAATGATTTCTAGAGATTTTTTGTAAAAATCATCTACGCGTACATTTTGACCCAATAATTTTACTACAATGATTTGCTTAGGGTTCTGTTTCTGTTAAATAATAACATAACATATCAATAAAATCGAAATATATTTTGATTATAATGACTATTTTGATCAAATTAATTATATAGCTTTTTCAAATGTCTGTGTTCGATATAGAATAGCTTTTTCGTATTTATATTCTGGAAGGAATTTAATGGTGCCTATGTTATTTCTGTTACCATGTTTTTACATTTGTACATTTAATCCTCATTTACAATGACTGTTTGAATATGAATATATTCAATAATAATAGAAATATTATTTTTATGCATGCATTTTAAGATTCTGATTCAAAATTAATTACTTAAATTTATCACATTTTGCAGTTAGATTTATGAATTTTTTTTACAAACATCCAGCATAAAAGAATGCTCATTTTTAACTTCATTTTTTGTATTTCTTAATTTTTTATTTCTTCTTATGTTGAGTGATGATACATGTACATTTTAACTAAAAAATAATTCTAGAATAAATAAATTAATAAAATTTATATTATAATATATACAAAGACAACATAATAATTTTAGTAATAAAATTCGATAAAATGATTTTCAACATTACATTCAGAATTGTTATTTAGATTCAACAATTTCTTTACAAAATTCATATAACATTGATATTATTTTAGATTCACTTCGAATTGAAACTCTTACTAAAAGAAAACTTCAAATGTTGTCAAGAAATTGAGTTTAATTCTTTCAAATATCCGAGAAATCATTGAAGTAAATTAAAATATATAGGTAGTGTTTTGCCCCATATCTTTGAAAGCCTGTCCTTATTGGCACATAATATTTTTGAAAATGATTAAATTTCATTTCTTGTTTAAGCAAAATATATCATTGATTTGAACTATAACATAGCATTCCAAATCCTAATTATTCTTTTCTTAAGAGTTTTAACAGTTATCAAACTTTGAATATTTTAACAACACTATAAATAGGCAATGTTTTCATTCATTTCTCAGTCCAAACATTATATGTTGAATCATCCTCAGACACCCAGTGATTAAATTGATTAGCATTTTAGATAATTACTACAAAATACCAATTTACAATTTACAAAATACCAAATTACTACAAAATACCAATAATAACAAGGCCATTCAAGTCTTGTTTCCCTATACTTAAGTGAAACAGAATCGAAAGACACTAATGAAGCTCATTTGCCAGTATACTTCTTTTCCATGGAGTATTAGCATTACAGGATGTGCTGATAAAGGAATATTTCAGTCGAAGTTTTAATAAATGAAGCATTTAGACAATCGTGTTGGAAAACGAATTAACACCACTTCAACAAAACACACAAAATCTGCGATAACATACTCTTAACCAATAAGACAATCTCAGATCTTTCCCTTAACTTCAATTTATAGGTTGCAGGCAAACCTACCCTTTCTATCGGATGTTTCGTCAATTAAATATTACATGATTAATAGCGCTGAACTACAATGTTTCTTATGAACATTGTAGTTCTCATGAACATTGCAGTTCTTATCTGTTGGAATGAACTACAATGTTAAGTTGTATTTAATGACTGAAACTGTATTTAAAGTAAGGAACTACTTACAAATTTTACTGCCTTTCTAGAATTAGAATAACCCTATTATATATATGGAGAAAACTACTTTTAAAATTCACTATAAGAAAATTATGTTACAGTATAAAATAGAGCTTGCTTACAAACATCGTAATTCTGAAACAATTTATATTTCTTAAAAGCCTGCCGAAAGTTAAGCTAAATAAATATTAAAAAATAGTTCAATTGTTGAAACATGTAAATTTACTATTTAAAAAAAATTTGAGTATGTTAAAAATATTAGAAATACCATTTTCTGTTAACTTTAAGGATAAACACCATTAATTTAAGTAATCAGTGGCACAATACTTAACCTTGTGTTAGTTACTACAGTTATTTTCCTTTGGTTTCGAAATAACTTTCTATTGTTATCTGCTATAAAGGTAACAAAAACACAAAAGTTTAAATATTATTGACAATGTAATAGAATTTGTATGCGAAACATTTTCCTTGTTTTTAAGCAATAGTATACATTTTTTGTGATATTTTATTGTTCTTACAATAATAATCATTCATAAATAAACTTGTGCAAAATGTGTTTATTATTTTTGAGAATTGCAATGTTACTGTCATAGAAAAATAAAATTAAATCACAATCATCTAGTATTTTTTAATTTCTTTAACTATATTAATAATTTCAATTAACCTAGAAACCGTTTCTCAGAATTCATTATAAAAATCAAATATAAATCATTCATCTAAGAACTAACCAAGATATAATATCTGAATCTAGTTTCGCAAAATTGATTAATACGAAGACGTTTCAGAAAATAAGACAGTTTTGTAAGAAAATTATTATGTAATTATTGAAATAAGCATATTATATCCTTTTAAAAGTGATTAATAGTATTATTTATTCGTGAAACAATAAATAAATAAATTCTTATTTCTAAGTTGTATTTGCTAATAATGTGTGCACGATCAAATGATACTTTATTTGTTTGCTGTGTTTTCATAAAATTAGCCCTGAAGAATTGCACATTAAAGTAGTAAAATGACTTGGGTTCCACATTTGATATTAAAAAGAGAAGTGTCTTAAAAACAGTAAAGAAACACTTAAAATAGTTGTAAAATCATATTTTAAGATTATTCCATGTTGAGCATGAATAAAGTATGAATATTTTAAATAACACAAACATATTTTGTGTAAAAGTAATTATATAAAACAATGGATTATTCAAAAGTTAATAATAACTTGTTCATTTGAAACTGCAAGGAGGAATATAATAAGAAAAAATTAGATTACTGTCAAGTAAGACTGATCTCTTCTCGTTTATACTTGTTCAATGTAGGGAAGGTTTATTAATTTCTCTGTGAAATTAAATTATGTGATTTCTATTGAAGGTGCTTTTAGAACAAAATCTGGACTCAATATATTTAAAGAAGACTTTGAAAACAATGGAACTTAAAAACATAGGTTTTCAATACAAAATTCATACTTTCTATCTTTCAGTAAGCACGATTTATTTCTATAAATAAATGTTATAATGTTCTTCACTTTTGTCGAATTATTCATCAATATATATATATATATATATATATATATATATATTAAAAATAGTTTTATGTATAAGTTGTTTAAATGTAAATGTTTGTGATAAAACAAGTAAATCGAATGTCATAACATCGTTTTAAGTTCTTATTTCTCATGACTTTGTTTACCTAAACGTGCAATATCAAAGAAATTAAAAGTAATATCTTATACATATATATATATATATATATATATATATATATATATATATATATATATATATATATATATATATATATATATATATATATATATATATATATATATATATATATATATATATATATATATCGATAAAATATTTGAGGAATTAGAAATGTATGCTTTCTATGCTTAGCATTTACAAGCATTATGGCTCGAAAATATTCAACGATAATTTAAAACTAATTTAAAATTTGAATAAAATTTTTTAGACCAAAATTCACTGAATTAAAAGCATTTTGGTATTTTATTAAAATTAATAATAACATAAGGATTTTTATATATGTTTTTCAGCAGCTAAATCTCGGAATATCAAAAGCAAGTTTGATATACCGAGTGTTTAATTAGCTTCGATATATATTTTTTAAATATATCATTTAGAAATACGAGTACATCATTCTTATACATTTCATTTAGAAAACAGTTTTTATAGTTTAGTAATTCTATTAGTGTAGTATCATAAAGTTTTCTTCTATATGTTTCTTAGCAACTAAATCTTGGAATATTAATACAATCTATTGTATTTTAAGTTATTTTGTGGAGTTTTTTTTTATCTCAAGACCTTAACACGCTAGAAACATAAGCATTATGTACGAATGGTGTTGTAACCCTAATCAGTATAGAATTCATACTTCTCCCTTGTCACTAAAATGACTAGTGGCATTCCAAATATTACTTAAGTCTCTCTTCCTCCACCTTAAATGCCTAAAAGGCCTGAGTAGAATACATAAATTTCCGGAAATGTGTCGTGAAAGGGAGCGCTCTCTATTTCATTTAGCGTCAAATTCCATGTCATTTGCATGGGAGTTTGAATGAGAAGGGAAATAAATATTGGAATTGAGGGAAATAGATGTCAATCTCACGGTGATACGTATATATATATAGTAATATATGAAATAAATATTTTACCTAGGATATTATATATATATATATATATATATATATATAAATATATATATATATATATATATATATATATATATATATATATATATATATATATATATATATATATATATAAATATATATATATATATATAGTACTTATTTTTTAAAAAAAATAAATATTTACTGGAAACAAATTTATTTGATATAGAAAATTTTACTTTCAACAAACTTTTTTTCTACTTTTAAGACATATTAATTAAATATTATTAGCTGAAAGCAAAATTTTCAACTAATAATATTTAATTAATATGTGCATAATTATTAATTTGTCTTTACCACTTTTCTGAAACTTGTTAACCATTTTAACATTTTAATAATTGGCTTTATAATTTGATTTTATCCTCAAATTGATTCATGTAATCAAAATAATGCTAAAGAAAAATATTATTCTAAATAAAGGAATAAAATATAAATAATAAAAAGAATTGTTTAAATATAAAACTCCACTCGCAAAATGTACCTAAAATGCTGACAGTTTTTCTCATATTTTAAGATATTATATTTAATCAATATGTTTTTAAATTTCTCTTTAAATATCAAACATTTAATAAAGAAATTATTCTTGGTCTTATTTTGTTATAGATGACAAATTTAATAAATTAGAGAGTTTTTTATAGATTAATTTTAATTCGTCTTAATAATACTATACTCTATAAAATCTTTTAAATCACATCATATTTCCAAATATTTTATTATTAATAAAGCAAATTAATTATATTTTTCTCCTAAAAAACAAATAATATTAAGATTTAATTTACTTAGATGAGAAACTTCAAATAAACTATTCATATTTTATTTATTCAATTTCAGATATAAAATTCAAATATTTCAAATATCAGAAAAATATTACTTTCCTATTTTAAAGCAAACAAAATTAAGTAGGATTGATGTTGAAACGAAATGATATAACTCACTGACATATTTCAATAAAAATTATTTAAATTGTTTATTTCATTATAAATATAATTCATTTTAATTTTAAAAATGTTTGATTTTGACTTCTTGATATTTTCTTCAAATATTACTAAAAAAAGACTTATAACAATACAATTGTAAGCTGAAATATTGAAATAGGATTGTAGGTGAGTTTATTTGGCCATAGAAATTTGTGCTTACGTTATAAAAAAGGTGAGTGAGTGAGAAATAAGGTAAAAATGCGCCGATGCATTCTTTCCTTATTTCCGGAAATAACACGGGAGATTATGCAGATGCTTTTGACGGTTGAACGATATAAAGAACATGTCTCCCCAAGATAGGAGTACTTGATCAGATCTTGTTACACATGAAAGGAATTAAATATATATTTTAGTTTATTCAACATGAATAAGGATAAGATAAATATTTTCAGAGTATAGGTGGTATTCCAAGAAAAATAACACATTTCGAGCTTAAGCAAAATTAGAGATAAATATTGTACGCAAAAAGAAAATATTATTAAATGGTCAGAATAGTAGTAGAATAAAATAATCTGAAGCAATTGAGGGTAAGGTATCACTCCTTTGTAGTGATTGGCTAAAATATGTGAGAGATAGAGTAGGGGATGAGTTATCGCAGAAGCATCCTAATAACATTGAAACAATACAAAGAATCCGGCAAATGTCAGGATATAACGCTGTTAATCTAGATGGTATGGGGTATATTTCAGTAACTAACAGCATTCTGCAGGCAAGAAAATATATGAATACACTCCGAGAATCAAACTTGATGTTTTTCAATAAATCTCTAATTCATGAAAAAAAATGGTATTTATCCTTCATCTGGACTCATCACCATGTGTGACAAAACTATGGTGACAGGAACATGCTGACAATGATTTAAAAATAAAGGTATATATTTATTATCCTCGTAATGAAACAGCGCTGTTCTAATCCAATTGATAAATGGCAATGTCTGAAAGTCGAGCACGAAAATTACGTTCATCAAATAAAATGCAACTTATTTTTCATATATGCTTCTAGGTTTAATGCGATTAAAGAAAATGAATTCCACAAACACTTATTTTCTATTCGAATACATGCAGTTAGGCTTCACATTATTAACATTAATTCAAAATATTGATTGCGTAAATGTAACTTCAAAATATAACGTAATCTAAAATACACATTATAAATTGGAGCATAGTATATTTTGTAAAAATATATTTCTTTAGCTAATATTTACATAAAATTTATCAAAAATAAGATATTCAAATATTTATTTATAAATCAAATATTAATTAATATATTTTATAAAACAATATACAAATATATATATATATATATATATACATTTATATATATACATACATATATATATATATATATACATATATATACATATATATATACATATATATATATATATATATATACATATATATATATATATACATATATACATACATATATATATATATATATATATATATATATATATATATATATATATATATATATATATATATATATATATATATATATATATATATATAAGAGTACTTAATTGCATTTGAACTGTCACTAATTTTAACATTGTCTCAGTGTCATGTTCTACATTTATAGCATTTTGCAGAACTATAACTCACATCACTTAACAATTTATATTAGAATTTGTAAAAGCTTGAACACGAGAGCCTCGCTGACTATTACAATAAGAATTATCTGCGACTGTCACAAATCATATTTATAAATCTGTAGATATATGGTTGGTACAGTAAGCAGTTTCGGATATCATTGAATAATACCATAGAAATGTGCATTACACTTCATCCACGTTACTAAGCATTTAAGGGTTTAAAAAATCAGAACAAAGTTTCTTTAATATTTAATTTTAAACATATGTTTCTTAAATGTAAGCATTACTTAACCATCTCTTTTAATCAAAATGTATATGGTATTTACATATATTTATTCACATTGAAACTCATAGTTTCAAAATATCAGCAATTTTTATTATTGGAAACTTTTATAAGAGTATAAGAGTAAGTTTTCAGATGAATTATTGCTTTTGCTTGTACCTAGAAGAAAGCCAACTTTCTAATATAAGCTTCATTCCATTTCGTACTTTAATTAATTTTATAATTTTGTCAATAAAATAGAGTAAGAATGGTATTTATACTTAAATGAACATTTTTAATAAATTAATCTATTTTAAATGAAACAGTTTTCTTATGAGGCAAATGATATTCTTACCTATTCTTTGTTTTCTCTGAAAATGACATTTTTCTTACTAATAAGTTGAGCTTTTTAAGTAGTACTTAAGTGTTTTTAAAAATAAAGCAAAGACGTGTTTACAGAAATGTAAAAGGTAATATACATATGCATTGTTGTTTTCGGTGAACATAAGTGATACTAATATAAGGAAGAGTTCACTGTTTAAAAGTGAGTTATAAATTATGTCACCAACACGCAATACTATATGCTAAAATTACTTGATATTTTTGATTGAAAACATCAATTACTTTCTTAAAATTAGAATAAGACTTATTCTATTGGGCTTGAGAAATGCACTTGCCTTTTTGAATTAATTATTGATTAGAACTCCAAACGGTATTGATGTAAAATAATTTGGATGTTTTAATTGCAGATATTTCTTCATATAATTTGGATACTTTATTCAGCATTATTCAAATTCATTTATTTTGCTTAGTATTTATTTTTTGGATCTAAAAAGCAATTTTTTATGTCATCAGCATTTTGCACAAATATTACAAGTTTAGCTGAGTGTAGAGATTCAAACAACCTCTTGTCCTTCAATAAGTGTGGTATCATGATAAGAGTTCATTGATTTAAAATATGCTTCTTCTATTAATATAACTTATAATCCTAGCATTAGCTTAAGAATACATTTTATTACACGGATTGCCAAAACAAATTTAAATAGCATTTCTTTATGAGCTGCATTCTGGTATTACTGCTTACTTAAAAAAGTTTTCTAAGTTTCTAAGTACACAAACAATGAATATAATATACTCTTAGGTATTGATTTATTTCAGTAGCAAGTGACAAATGAAGTATTTGGTGTATATTTATATTTAATTATTTATTATTTTTGCAAATATTATTCGTCAATAGTTTCTTTCTTATTAATAAATTTTAAAGAGGAAGAAAGTAGATTTTTCAAAACAAATATCCTTACCTCTTAAAACAAAAATGAATTAATTACTTAATTTTAAACACTTTTTTGTAAGAATGTTTATTAAAATTGTTTTCTTTCAATTACAAAGAAATTTTATTCATCATCAAAGTAGTAAACGAAATTGTTGTAATTCATTACAGTTATTTTCATCAAAAATTTTAATATTCGTTGAAATTTAAATTATTGCTTTATTTGCATCGACTAATTCTAACTAAACACCAAAATCTTAAAATTCCTTTTTACAGATCACTTGTTTTAAAATGTTATTTTTAGTTTAAAATTCTTATTTAAAATACATAAAACAAACAAAGAGAAATAAAGCACTTTTTTCTTGAGATTATATAAGAAAATAAAATTAAACTACATAAAAGTTAGCTATGATGAAAAGAATAATAAATAAAAATTCTTATTTTCTGACTTTAAAAATTTTGCAGAATTTTCTAGAAAATAAAAACACAGATTTACTTCTTTTAATTTTACCTTCTCATTATAAATGAAAAAGATCTTAGTTTGTAGTTTTGATATTTTAGATGCTATTGTTTATTTAAGACATCTCTCGATAGAATAAATGTTGTTTGTTGTTTTGTTTAAAGATTAAAAAAGCATTTGAAACATTTCTTTAAAGGAAAAAAATAGTTTAAAAGCCAAATACTTAAAATTTGTTTCCTGCAAAACAATCAGTCTGAAAGCGTGTATTATTTACTTTTGTCACCAGAGGATTGCTTAGAATAACAATATTATTTAAATAAATGTTATGCATGGTTTGCATTAATGTTCTTTCACAGAAAATGCCATAGTTTAAATATGTTGTTTATAAAACTGTTTCTTGAAATATAAATGACGATTCCAACTATCCTTAAGTTATATTTATTAATTTAAGCAAATTATAATACTTTCAATTAAAAATGGAAAAGTAGTGTTAAAATATTTTTAAAAATAAGTTTTTCTTTTTGTTTATGTTTTTAATTCTTTTGTAAATTAATTCTCATGTATACAGCTACTTTTGAAATCAAAACCTCATTTATAACAATTTTCATTTAAACTAATCTTAAATAGCTTGCACATTAATCTAATCAAGATAATGTAACATATTTTTTAAACCTGTCTTCATTTTGTACTTAAAGCACAGAAAGGAAAAGCTTTATTAAATTAAAATAAAAAAGTTAAAATTTATAAATGTGTGAAATTCTATTTTTGATTTTTTCTTATTTGAATGATTAATAAAAGAAAAATATCTAGATTATACAAAATTGTGAAAATTGCTTAAAACAGGTATAATTATTGTTAAGGTTTACGTGACACAGCTTAAAGAACAGATAAAAATATATTTTCCTCAAGGTTGTCTATTTTGTTCCATTACATAGATTTAATTCTTTATTAATTGTGCAATTGCAATTAAAATAAAATAAAAAACGCAAAAGTTAAAAGCTCCTAAATGTCTATTTTATAAAATTTCCTGACATTTTCCTCTCATGATTTTAGTAACTTTTTGTATTTAATCTTGAAACACATTTCTGAAATTGTAATTTAGTATGTTAAGGCCATTTCACGTAAGCATCACTGAAGAAAACTTGAAAAATATTTCAGATGCAAGTTAAAGTAATTCCACTTTTATCACATAAAACCCTGTTCTGTTACAAATATTAAAAATAATAAAGAGAGTTAGAATAAATATCTACTGGTAAAAAGAAGGATGTTCTTTAAATTCAAAATATGTGAAAGTATACTAGTTTTTGTTATTTCCAATACCCATGATCAGCAAAGCTAGATCATAATCGTGGGTGGGGTAAGAGGCAGCTTCTATGGTATACTACTTAGTTAATGTAAGAGAAGCAAAATAAAATAATGGTATTCATTCATGTAAAAATGATCATGATCGAAAGTTAAACATTGTTTAGTTCTCGTTACAATAATTCAGACATAAAAATGAATTAGACTTCATATAGCCTCTAACAATAAAGTTTGCTGAATGAAGTCAAAACAACCAATCTGCCAATATTAGTGAATTAAACCACTGCCCATGAATAGCAGCAGATATTCACCATCTGCCCCCCCCCCCATTGTACAATTAAGCTTCATTTAATTCATAAATTTGTTTTAAGTTTGACAAGACACCATTAGAAAGTCACACGATTCTGGTACATGTTTATGAAGATGAAGCCCTGTCCATAAAGTGTACATACGAATGGTACTCAAATTTCGGAAAAAGTAGAAAATAAGTTTTTGACAACCCCCTAGTGGAAGACCGGCAAACTCCATCAATATCAAAAACATTGAGAAAGTGAGGAAATTAATCACTAAAGATTGTCGATTAACTGTGTATATTATTGCATATAAACTATAGTGTAACTGTGATTTCGTTAGATGATAGAATAGTTACTCAGAGTTTAGTGAGGAGGAAAACGTATTGCAGCATTGTGTCATTTTACATAACTGACAATCAAAATCAGGCACTTTTACAGGTTTTATAGGATTTTTTCTGAACGGCGGATGCAGTTCCAAATTTTTAGAATTGTATTGTCCCTTAATGAGGAGTCCTGGTGTCTTAGGTATGACCCTGAAATGTAATATTAAAGCATAGAATGGCATTCTCTTGCATCTCTTTGTCAGAAAAATTAAACATTAAAATGATGCTCATCTTTTTTTCTGATAGTCGAGACTTTATCCAAAAGGAAAGAATGCTTCAATGTAAAATGAATTGTTGACATATTTCATGAAACGTCTACCGAGATACCACTCCAGTACGCACATCAAAGTTCATTGTTTCTCATACATGTCTCTCGCACAGCTAATATTATCAAAATGTTTCTTGAAAAAAAGGGTCTGGTGCATACTGAACATGCACCATACTCGCCATATTTCATTCCTTCAAAATTTTCCTATTCTCCCAACTCATATTCACTTAGAGAATGAAAGAAATTTGGTGATATTCCTTACATCCAATAAAACGTGATGAAGCTTTTGAACTCAAACTTCAAAGAAAACCTCTTGAAAATTTATAAGACATGGATTTAATTTCGATTATGAAAAAAATTACTGAGTAATTAAATTTCATGGAAATTTACTATAAGAATTGCTAAACAATAAATACGACAACATGTGATGGTTTTTAACTGTATATTGATTAAAAAATTGTAATCGTACCATTTTTTTTCATAACCACAGAAATTCATTTAAGAAATTTTCGATGAAAAATGCACATTCTTGAGTAATAACATGAACAATTTTTAGATCTTGAAAATCATTATTGATAGATTTTAATTTTTATAAAAGCGTGCAATCAAAATCTTTCAGAAAAAAAAGTTTAATAATGAAATTCGAAAATGTAGCGATAATTATAAAAAAAAATTGTCTCTTAATGCTCTAAATTGTCTCTAAACGTGTCTCTTAATTCTTAAAAGCACATATTATAATATATGATATGTGATTTTAAGCATTAAGAGACACGTAAAAATTCCAGATTAAAAAAGAAATCAGTTAAAAAATTTATAAATTCTTTTAAAACTAATTTTGTAAACATTTTGCTAATGATGTCAACATCAAAAGCTACGAATGTTATTAAAATATCAAATTGTTTAGTTTCAAGTGTAAAAAAATAATACGTTTTGAAAAATTGTAAATAGAGAACACAGGCCTATTAGAATTTTTTATTTAAATGTAGTTCCTAGAATCAAATTAGATTGAAGTTAAGCAATTCAAGTTCAATTAATGTTTAATTTGAAAGTTATTCATTTTTATTTTTGAAATAACAATGTTTTATATACCACTGGTTTACATGGTCCAATTGTTAAAATAAGTTTAACAAATTTTGTTTTAAGTTTAATTATAAAAACTAAATTAAAATATGGCTTTAATTATTTTACTCTATTTTTTCACTGTAATTATGTTGTGAACTTTAACGTACATGGAATATAATAAAAGTATGAAAGCGTTTCCTTTGTAGTGAATGAAAATGAAATTATAGTACAGAAAATAATAAAATAATTTTAAAAAGTGTTATTCATAAATTTTTTCTCATATAACACAATATCAATGAAATTATTATTTATTTTACTATCAATTTGTTTATTATTTCATTAAACATTTATGATTTCTTTTACAGACACGGTCGTATTACCAAAAAAACTTAAATAAATATTTGAAACTCTTGTTGAAAATTGGTTTATACTGTTCATTAAAATGCATTAAATTTAAAAAGCATGCATAAATTTCCGATGATTTCTCCTCAAATAAGTACATATATATTTCATTGTTCCATGATATATATGATATATAATGTATATATATACATGATGTGTGTATATATATATATATATATATATATATATATATATATATATATATATATATATATATATATATATATATATATATATATATATATATATATATATATATATATATATATATATATATATATATATATATATATATATATATATATATATATATATATATATATATATATGTATTGTTACTTAATGAACATATTCAAAATAATACATTATTTCAAATTTTTAAGGAATTTTCATTCCTTCTTTCCTTCATTCCTGTGGAAAATATTTTAGCCTTTTATTTCTAAAAAATTATTTTTTTCTTCTAGTTACATTACTGTTTTTCTTTATAATATCTTTTTTAAATTTGGACAAGTATTTCAATTATTAATTGATATTTAAATTAATTAATATAAATTATTAAAAACTTGTTTTCTGTTTTTGCTAAATTACTTGAACAATATGAAATTCACAATAGTTTTGAAAATGTTGAGTCCGAAAGGAGAATTTTATTGCCATCTAGAAGATAACAATAAAGAGCAATAAATTATATTTTATTAAATGAATTGTGTACGAATTTTGAAATAATATTCGGCAAAGTATCTATTAATACATTGTTTTAAAAAAAACGTCAACTAATACATTCTTATCATGAGGAAATTTCTTTGTTCATGAAAGAAAATTATTCTATAATTAGTATTTTTTATGTCATTATAAGATGTTTAGACATCAACAAAATATACGTGGTTAAGATATATTTACCAGATTTTAAAAACCTTTTACGAAAAATAAATTTCTAATTATTGTTATTTGAAGAGAGAACATTTTTCACGGATTCGGAAAAACACTTTGTGGAATATAATTCACATCTTAAAATACTCACACGTCTATTAATTAAGAATAATCCAGAAGTACACGAAAATCCAAAGTGAAAGAAAAAATGTCACTTGTAGAAATATCCCATACATCGTCCAACATCATATGCCAATTACAGGACGGCACCTGATGACTCTAAAAATACCTCAAAATGACGTGATCATTATAGAGGGGTATAAGGGCCTGTAGCAAAGTATTAAATGTGTTCAAACAAGTTGTCCACTGGGCGTTCAGTACGACGACTTCTAAGGACAAAGGTTGCATGTAGATGATATTTTACGTTATAGAAATATCAGCTGCCTAGAATGCGAGCTTACGCAGATGGCAGTGGCCGAGATGATTTGAGTCACCCTACGTGCCATCTATATGCTGTGGAAATAATTCCCAGAAAACGGAGGTATCAGTAGACGTTACTGTATTGATTGCTCTCGAGTAACAACATTGAATGAAGACCGGTATTTGGAAGTAACTATTAATAAAGCCAACCGGCCTATCGCCTCAGCTATAGTCGGCCATGGGTATGAATGCTTCAAGGTAAACCAACTTAAAATACTTGTGACACTATGGTATATATGCACCTTTATAACCATGATGACATTAAGGCCGGTCAGATATGTTCTGTTCTCGGCAACTCAATGCCATCAAGGTTATCGAGGAGTAAGGGCATGAAATGTGGACACCACCCACTGGGCTTGTGTTAAGTTTTTTGAGGAATTGAAGTTAAGCTTGCTGACCGAATCACATTGGATGTTCATATGAAGAACAACAGGTACTCATTACCATCAAAATAACATCATTGAATGCCAACCTTAACCTGGTGGAAAAGTGTCATTTAGGATGGCATTATGGCAGACCATATTTATTGTGACATTATCCAGGAAAAATATGCCCAAAGGAATATTTTAAATTCAATTCATTTACTTATAATTTAAAGGATCATAAATGGATTTTCCTAAGGAATGCATTTTAATAACTCCATATGAATGCTTTCCAAAATTTCTTAATCATAAAACTTTTGAAAATATGTCATGTAAAACTTAGAAATATCTAGAAATATGCCATAAATTCTGGAATCGAGATAAATAGAAAGAAAGGATTTTCTTATTTGATTCTTGTGAATTTTCATAAAGCGATTGTAAACCCTATTCATGAACAAAGATTTTCGGGGAAATAATCTCTAGTCATTGATTATTAGCAAAAATACATTTTAAGAAAGGAAATGTGACACAAAATAATGTAATTATATTTATGCTTATTAATATAAATAATTTATGTAATTTCAGTTATAAAAACTAGGATTGCAACAAAGATGTTAAATTAATAATTACAATAAATATATTTTAATTATTAAGAGATATCTATGGAAAACTTATGAATTATTAAATAATTAAAGTTATGAATTACTAAATATTTAAAGTTAAGAATAGTGAGGCAGAACAAGTAAAAACTACAAATATGACTCAAAAACTTAAAATATTTTTGTGTTTTTATGTAGAAATGCAGTTAATTCACTCAAATATAATTCACTATTATAAATTATAGCATGTAAAATATTTTAAATGCCTTATGTAAATATTTTCTACTATAAAACTCCTGTAATATTAGCATAATAATGCATAGATTTATGGATCTATAATTTTTTCTTAAGTTAACACTTTATATTATTTTTAAATTTATGTATAATATTTAAAAAAATGTCATTGCTATATTTTGGTACATAAATATTTAATGGCGTTTTTAAATAATGATTTAGTATTTTAAAAGTAATAGAACTTCACATAAATATATTATTCATAAATAACTTCTAATAAGAAAGCATATTTTTGGATTTTATATAATTTGAAGATTATTATTTATATGATTTTCAATATCTAACTTAAAATGAAAGATTCGAATTTAATATTTAACGTAAATCAGCAATTACAATATCAGAACTTAAATTTTCATCATCAGTACAATTTACTGTTTCAACAAAAAAAAAAATAAAAGAATTGTTCAAGCTGATTGCAACAACAAAAATACTTACCCAAAACATGACACATATCAAAGTTTCTAAAAAATATTTGGGATGGTAATACAAGGGTTTGTAGCATTTTTACTTAATACGATATTTTGTACCTGAAATGTCATTCTGGATTCTTACATAAGTTAGCTATGATTTATTTTTTAATCTGACAAATGATTTTAACCATGACATGAAAATGTTTTACTTTAATTTGATATAGCAAAGAAATTTCAATGATTGCTTTCAAAGTATTCTATCTCAGAACTTGAAGTGCCCTGATTGTATTTCCAAAACATAGAAGGATTATTACAAACATATTATGTCTTAATTAGCCTAATAAATCATAATGTTTTCCAAATAACACGTCAAAAGTGTATCGAAGTTTAATTATTTAGATTATTTTTATGTCCTTGTGACATTACACATGACTATTAACATATGGTTCCTGGCTTTGAAAATTTAATAAATATCTTTATTTTTAGTCTATAAAGATGTCCTCATTTTTCATAACAAATATTATTTGGAATAAATCTACTTGTACCAGAAATTAACATAGAAATTAAAAATTATTAAAATTGTACAAATTATTTTTAACTTCTATTTATTAATTAATGTAAAAACTGCATTTCATAATGTATATTTATAAAGATTAATACATATGAAAATCTAAAACTTTAAATATTCAAATTAATGGTAGAAAGATGCATAGAGCTAACTAACATTTATTTGATAAATTTGTGTGCTTTTACATTATTTTCTTCTATTTGTCTTTTAATTTTAAATTAATCTCATGGGAAGAAAGAAGGATAAAATTAATTGTTTCAAATAAAAATGAAGCAAGCCAGAAATACTTTTAGCTTCAAAGGGACTTTATGCGTAATAATGAATGAATAAATAAACGTACCTATATGAAGAGAGGAGAAGCTCTTTTAAAAGGAAAACAAGAATACATGCCTTAGACAATTTTACAATTAATTTAAAAAAATTCAGAAAACTTTAAGTTACGAAACTCAAATTGCTTTAAACTATAAGAAACATTTGAATATATAAGTCGTTTATAACGAAAAGTATGTTTAAAATTATTTTTAATTATGTTTACTATATAAAGTGCATTATAATTTTACTGAATTAAAATCCATATTTTGCATTCAAGCACTTCATATTATTTATTAAATATTATATTATGAAGTGCTTATTATTTCATAAGCACTTCATAATATAATATTTAAAGGGAAGAATAAGTATAAATGTAAATATAAAGGACTAAGTGATTAGATTGAATATTTAATTATTATTATAGAAAGAAAAATAAATTAGTTAAAGTTGAGGATGTTAGGAAATTTATTCATTATCAACATCAGTTGTTAAAATTATTAGTTAATACAAAGTTATTAAGCTAATATAAAGCTTTTGACATTTGTTTTATCTATTCAGACACTTGCTTGAATCTTGAATATGCTACTAAAATCATCTAAACTTTTTATAAGATTAATCTAATATACATCTTGAAAAGATAATTATCAATGTATATGACACAAATAGGTCTAAGGCTTTCTGTCATCAAAAATGTCTACACTTCATTGCCTTTAAGGAATTTAATATTTGTCATACAGAAATTCTTTTCCCAATTTACTTCTCTGAAAGTGTAGGAAAATAATGATATTAAATATAGCATTAGATATTATAAAAATATTAAGCATGATCTAATATAATTAAAAATATTAAATTTAGTAAAAGATACAATTTCAATAGAAGTAATATTAAAAAATTATATTACATAAAAAATATATGTTTGCATAGTTATAAAATTAAAAATTCAGTTGTTTTAATGCCATCTAAAAAGCAGCAAATTCGTTTCTTGCTTTTTTACAATATTAATACCTTTTAAGGTATTAATATTGTTTACATAAAAAGGAGAGAAAAAAGGAATGGCATTCTTTATAATATAAGTTTTATTATCTTTGTCATAAAAAGTGGAATTGGTTCGTTATCAATTATTTCACACACACATTTTTAGTTTCTTGCTCAATTATATTACTCATACTAATATTTTCATATATTTTTATCCTCCTGTTTCTATGATAAATTTAGTGTCCCGCGTTCCATTAATTTTTTATATTTAAGTCCAGACCTCGTACGTATCTCAATATTCGCCTAAGATAATGTTTGTTTGTTTGTCGCTCAATGGTCATTTTTTGCACACGAAGGTAAATAGACTGGGACCTATGGTTTAAAGTGGATTCCGAACCACTACAAACATCCATGCCCAAAGTGGGATTCGAACCCGCGAACTGTTGAACCGAAGGCCAGGGTGCAAACCATTCAGCTGCCAGTTCGGCAAAAACAAGCTGATTCATTGTAAGTGCAACTCTCTCTATAGTTATAAAATGATCTTAAATTTTATAAAATTAACGAACAATTTTCTAATAAATATAATTGAATTGATTGATAAAGAATGTTAATAAGTGAGAATATGTCTTTCTCTACCGATTCAGAAAGGAAAATTTCTCATCAGAATTCATAACTGCTTTTTTTTTAAATAATTACAAATATTTGTATAAATTATTTCTTTTATAAAGAATAATAAAATCAAAGGTCTTTATTTGAAGAAAAATATTACATAATATCATAGAAATACTTTTGACTTTTAAATAAGTTTTCAATAGATAAGAATTTTTTATGAAAGGTTTTGTTTGGTATTTGAAGTAAATGTATGTATATATAAGAATAAAACTTAATTGTTTCAATTTTAAAAAACAAATCAATAATTTATTTCCCATTTTTTCCGCTGATATAAATATTAAAATCATTTGCAACACGCAAATTATTCTTTATAGAATGTTTATAAATAGAATGTATACTAGGATATCATTCAATTTAAAATAAATTATATGAAGCATATAATATTCCTGCTTTTATTATATATAATATATTTTATCTTGTTAAAATGATGAAGTTTTTTAATGATGTACGAAATTAAATTATTTGATAAATTCCAGAAAGTCTAAAATATATTTTTATTTTTTTTAAATATGTGGTCATGTTACGTAACCCGGATTAAAACAAAAAGTTCTTACTATGATATAACTATAAAAATACTAAAGAATAGATTTCTTGTACTAGAAAAATAAAATTAAAATGTCTGCCTAAAAAAAACATTTGAAAGAAAATTTCAGTTTTATATAAACAATTGACAAAAGTTTAATACAATTTGAATGAACATTTAAGATTCATTCATTAGAGTTTCAAAGAGTTTTATAATAAATTTCATGGCATACTTAAAAATCTTAATTGTCTTTAAAAAAGTAATTTATGTACATTTAAATTATTATATTTATTCAGTTATGGTAATAAATGCTTAATTCAATATTCATCAATATATTTATGTTAAAACAAAGCATTATAAATATTGATATTTAATTACATGTCATTAAATTCAATTAAGCCTTTTAATTTATACCAAATAAATTGTTTGGAATTACATATGATTATGTAAAAAATATTTATAGTGTTCTAAAAATAGTAATTATTTTAATGTAAATAAAATAAATATATTTAAAAAATATTAAATGAAAACTTATATTTTAAGCAAAACAGAGTTACGCTTATAATTCCAATTTAAATGTATCGTTGAAAATTTTCTTCTAAATTAAAACATATTTCTTGATATTTTTGATAAGTTTTAAAATCTTTTTTAGAGATAAATTTTTCAATAAGCATTCAATATATAACTACAATATTAATATTCATAGTACTTTTATTTTTGAATAATAGAATTGAAATGAATATTAATAAGACACTTTACAATCAGTCGGCAAAAATACCAACCTTTTCAAATTTTTCATTTTAATATTAAGAAAAAGACATTTTTTGCACAGTATTTCTACTTTCATAAAAAGCAGTACATGATAATACTTAATTTACATGAAAGAAATATCAAAATTACTCAGACAGGTGCAAATAATATGTAATAAAGTAAATGATGGTAAGTAAATATTTTTAAGCATTTAAAATTTTTAACAATATTTAAGAAAAGAGGAATTAATATCTTAATAGCAAATTTAATATTATTCGTTTATATATTTATAAATAATATTAATCAAGTTATAAAACATTAACAGAGAATTTTTACTTTAAGTAACTTAAGGGAATAATATTTTTAATGCTAACATCGTAAATGACATTTGCATTCAAACTGCTAAGACTTTGTATTAAAAATTTAATTTATTCTCATAAATTTATTTAGCAAAAATTAAAAATACATTAATTAATTTCAGATACATGTTTAAGCAATGCATTAAATATTGGAATAAAATATAAATTATCATTCAAAGTCTTCGCAATTAAATTCACTTATAAAAATTATTACATTTTATGCAAACATTTTTGAATTTTATATAAAAATTTCCTAATATTTTTAACATATTGTTTTAGATTCTTTTATATAGTTATCAGTTATAAAAGTCACTGGCGTAAAAATATATTTATTTATAATTCTTTTATACAAATGCATTAAACAACACAAGTAAAGCTAAATTTTATTACTTACTGCAAAACTAATTACATTAAACATATATACAACGTTATGAAAATAAATGAATAAATTTGTTTTTGAATTTAGATTATGTTTAAAAACATATTAAAAATTTTAAAACAAATTCTATTGTTCAGCATTTATGAAAATTTCATACATTTTCATGTCCTAAGTTTAAATTAATTCATTACTAAATAAGATTCAATGTATTTCAATTATTAATGTAAGATTGAAGTTTTCTATTAAAGAAGATATAAGTATTTTTGTCTTTAAAATTTATTATTCAATACATTCAAACATAAAGAAGAACTCATCATCATTTTCATTCTTAAATAAAAGAATATATAACTATACTTCTTAAGGAAATGAAATAAAAACCTGTAAGAACAATGTTTAGCTTGAAATATATTTTGTAATTTTATTTGCCATTTTTAAGAAAAAGGATTCAATAATAGCTTCTATGGAATATATAAAAATGTATTGTTAAAGCATGAATTTCAATCATATGAATATTTATTAAGGATTATATTAAATATAGTGCCTTATTACCCTATAATTTTTTAATTCTTCAACAAATCTAAAATATTCATTTTATATGTAGTTTTTCAATATAATCATGATTTATTACTTTATATAAACAAAATATAAATATAAAGTAGTGAAATTCATAATCCATGTAGATTTAAAATCAGGAATTCATTTAATTGTAAATACTTAAAATAAAATCAAAAAGAAACTATTACATTTTTAATAGTGTAGAGCAATAAACTGAACAACCTTAACTGTGTGTGTTTTAATATGACTATCATTATGTTGTATTTTTCCTAGAAGATTTTCTTTAGAAATATAATAATTGCATTTTTAGTACTACAGTAATAAGATAACGATTCAACAGTATACTAAATCATTTCTCTCATGAACACCCCACATTGATATAATGAAAATAGTTATTTTTTCAGAATATCTAGATTTCTATTAACTATTATATATATTTTGCTGTACATTTTATGAATGTACACATTCGGCATTTTATGAATGTTTAGGGTAAATAATTTTAAATTCTATAAAAAAACTTTCATCAAATTTAAGAATTAAAATTAATTCAATTTACGTATTTTAATACCTTATATTAAAATCATGTTTTTAAATTAGTAATATAATAAAACTTGCAAGAACTACTAATTTGTATTATTTCACTTACACTCATGCAACAATCATTTCTTTCATTGTGCTAAACTGCTGTAAAAATGTTTAAGTAACATCCCTTTCACGGAAAATTACAGAATTAACTTCATGAAACAAAAATTATGTTTCATATACATTTTATTAAATTATTAGTTTTAAAATTAGTAAGTGTCTGTAAATCAACGAATCTGTGAATATTTCATCAACTGTCATAAGTGGTTTTTCTGAGATAGGGACTAAGTTACCGATTACACAGTTTTCACATTCGAATCAAAGTATTAACAATCAAATATGAATTAAAGCTGAATCTATGCATTACCAAAATATAACAGTTAAGAAAATACTGTAGAATCATTTTGAATAATGAATAAAATAAGCATAAATGTTCTGATCAATATTCTTATTCGAAACATTTGAATTATTTTGTGATTCTTTCGACAGACTACTACTTTCAGTCTAGTAAAATTGGAAATTATTTTCCATCAATAAGAGTTTGTTACTAAGAGGAAAATAACATCAAATAAAGTTTCCTATAAATGCATAATTCATATTCATTTATCTTACAATGGCAGTCACAATTTTTGTTAATATCTCTAGTAGAAAATAAATATAATTCATAATTATTGCATTGGAAGTTCACATCATTTCATAAATTCTGTTGGAGAAAATATTTTCCTAAAGTTATGTCTGTTATGAACAGTTATAAAAATTCAGCAAATGTATTTATGAATAAATAAATAATCTGCTTAAAAATTATGTACTATTTTACAGCAAGAATTTAATAGATAAAATGTTTTGAATTTAGTGGATTAGAAATATTTTAGTAACCGTAGAAGAAAAAAATTGTTGAATAAACAATTTATCATTTTTTTCAAAATAACTAATTACATTATTTAGAATTAGAAACTGAATCTGAAACAAAACGCATTAAATTATGATCATGGTTGAATAAGTTATTATGAATAATAAAAGGTATTTAAAAAGTCTTAAATTTTAGTTAATTAAAAATAAATATTTTTACAATTTTTTTGTTAATAATAAATTATGTAACAGTGATATAGATATAAACATTTAACGCGAATACTTTAAATGTGTGTCCTTTAGTTTGTTTAAAAATCCAATACAAAATTTAAAAAGCAATTAATTATAATTTTTCATAAGTATTAATCTTTTAAATATTATTATAATTATTTAAATATTCTTATTTAAAATAATACTGTTATGTAACAGATTATTTATCAGTGTTTTAAAATCAACAGCAATAAAATGTGTTTTTTTTAATATTTAAAAAAATGCATTTATTTTCACTAAGAAATTTAATTTTTAAATTTAAAAATATTGTCATTAAGATTAAAATTGAACATTTGGAAATTTATTTGAATACCCAAATAACCTTTAACAACATATCAAGAATGCAGAATTAAGCATTGAATCTAAGTAATTGTCTTTAAAGGATTTCAGAAAAATGATTGAGAATTTTTTTTTATTTTATTTAGGCATATGACTGAAACAACAGTCTAATAAAATAAAGTGTTTCCTGTTTTACAAATAGATAATTTTTGTGTGCTTAAAATGTTCTATTTGCAAAACCTTTTGTTCTTTAAAACTTAGCTTTCCACGCACACAATATTAATTGAAAATACATCTGACAAAATATTTTTAAAAATTAATGGGAACAGATGTTTCTGAGAACCATATGAGACATATGGTATGGTTTATAAATAGAAACGAAGATAAAAAATATTTTCTCTTTAATAGTTTGATTCAAGGAATAGATGTTTTCTTACATACTCTGCTGAACAATTGCTAAGGACGGAATACAAATTGCAATGTAGCATATTATTAAGCAAGACATGAGGCCTAGTAGGATAAAATATAGTTGCCACGCTGTTCAGACATTAGAATAAAGAAAATTTATTGTTCTGAAAAGTAAAAAAGCTGCAAAACATCTGAAAGAAAAGAAATTTTCATTTGATGCTGCATACGGAAAAATGGAACAATGCATCTAAAAGTCAGCAGGCACCTTGAAGGAAGGTATCAGTACGGGATATGTCCACCGTGGAGTGAGATGCAACATTCCACACGTCATATCAGACTTTGCACAACATTATGCAGCAGCTGTTGAGGCAATTTATCCCATTCCTCTGTGAGTGCACGGATGAGGTTGTTCTTGCTTGTCGGAAGATAGTTTTGATCAGCAACTTGCCTCCATAAATCATCCAACACATTTTCAATGGGAAATAGATTTGGAGAACGTTATGGCCATACGAGGCGTTAAACACCCTCGCTGTCTAGGAATCCTGAACAGCGAGTGTTCGATGACATGTGGCGCTGTTGTCCATAAAAACAAATTTATCACCGACAGCACCTCGGAAAATGCGAACATGAGGAAGTAGAACTTCATTAATGTATCGTTGGCCCGTCATAGCCCCATTCGCAACCACATGTAGGGGCATGCGGCCATTGATCATAATGTAGGCCCACACCATGATACTGCATGTCGGATATCGGTCCCTTTCCTGGATATTTTCTGGACGATAAGCAGTACCACTCTCGCTCCAGATCAGTTGGCGCCTACAATCCAATGTCAGACTGAATTACTATCGTCTGAGAATAGTACGTATGCCCAGTCTTGTTCAGTCAAATTGCGATGCTCACGACACCATTCAAAACGGGCAGTACGATGCTGCCTGGTCAAAGGTACACACACAAAAGGTCTGCGGGTGTATAGTCCTCCTCCTCTCAAACATCTGTTAACACTTTTTCGGGAGATCTGCTTTCCTGAGGCAGCAAGAAACTGATTTCCCACCAGCTGAGCTGTGGTGCGCCTGTTCCTTTTCGCTGATAGGATGATATATCTGTCTTCTGCAGGCGTCGTACTTATAACACGACCTCCCCTGTGCTGCCTACACATTCCATTAGTTTTAAATGACTTCCACAGCCCAGAAACAACGTTGTGAGCGATGTCAAACTCCCTGACAACATTTGTTATTTTTCACCCTTCTTCGATTTTTCCAATAATTCGGCCACGCATAAAATCATCTAAGTGATATCGGGAAGACATGCCAAAATGTCAATTTCCTCTATTAAATCTTTCCTGTAAATTTCTGACTTGAAACAACAACTGTCCACACCCGTCAAAACCCTTAAAGCTCTTATGATCGCTATCACGTGATGAATAGACGCGGAAAAAAATTTTGCATACGCATAATTCTTCTTACTATATCCCGCCCTCATTCTAATTTTCCACATTTTGCTTTCATTTTGAGGTTGCTATGGATGATAGTGCTACCCGTTCATAGCACTTGTACATCAGTGTAGTTAAAATAGAGCAGAAAAAAGTGTAATAAAAATTTTTACAACTTAATAAGTTATGACAACTTAATAATTTAATGAACGATTTTATTATAAAAATTAATAACATTTTGTGGAGAAAATTTAAACTCATCATGGTTTAAAACTACAAATACTATTTTGCAATAAAAATTTGATCCAAATAAGTTATAAAAATATTTTTTTATAATGGTACATTATATTCTACATTATTTTTAAACCTTATTTTAACTTCAAGGAAGAGTTAATTGAATTTTATTTTAGATTAATGCTTGCAATATTCATTACAAAATTCTTATAAATATTTTAAAGTGAAATCACTACTACGGCTTAAGTTATCCACCTATTTGATGCTAACTTTTCTAAAAAGTAAATTTTAATTTTCTTTTTAAGATAAATCATAATGTAAAGAACAAAATTATCAAAAATATTAATTACATATGGCATACTTTTCTGTGAAATAGATTTTTCTCTGTCAAATGTAACTGAGACTGGTTAAGGATAGTTGAATTAGAATTACAAGTTGAATATAATACACATTCAATACACGTTAAATATAATGCAATAAAAATGACAAAAACACATATTCTGTTGTAATTGACAAAAGATAAAAAATTGAGGATAAAAAAAAAGTACAGGAATTCTCATTTACTTTAAGCAAATAATTATTTTTAAATTCTAAAGCAATAAGGACTTTTTGCTAAATATGTCCCTAATTCATGGATACATTAAATAAGTAAATTTTTTTTTCTTAATACAACTTTTTTAGCAAGAAATAAATAAAATATTTATTTCGTAGCGTTTAATTATTAAATATTTAAATGTATGTATAGAAGCATTTGATAATTTCATGTTGGAATAGCATAATTTATTTTGCTTGACGTTTTTCAGCAAAATTTTTAATTAAAATTAGTTAAGTGAATGACGCTTATAATATAACGATCATGAAACATTCATAATCTGTTTCACTAATGAACATATTTAAAATGCCTTTAAAATTTATTTTATGTAATTAAATGTGTATTATTTATAAATGACATAACTAACAGCAGTAGTTTTATATATATACTTAATTATAGTTTCATATTCTTATTTAATTAGAACTTAAGAACATTTTATTCTTACAAAAAAATACGAATGTAAACTGACAGTAATGAAGACTACATCAGTAAAAAATTAAGCATAAATTATTTTGTCAAGTTTGTAACATTAAATTCCTTATAATAAGCATAAAATTTTAGGTTTATGACAACAATTTGTTAATGAATATAATTTCAAAATTAAATAAACAAAATGTTTTTTATACGAACTAAATGAGAGAATTAATTATAAAACTAAAATTATATAACTAAATATATCGAATTGGTTAAATAACTAAATTATAAATGCAGTTTTATGATATTTATGAAGGAATAAAAGTACTTAGTATTACCTTATTATAGAAATTTAAATTTCCTATATTAGCGTGCGTTTAAAAAGTATAGTTTTAACATATGCTGTAAAAATACACTTAAATTGCTCTTATTTAAAAAAATATTTACTAACAAAAAATTTTTAAAAAATTAAATATTATCATACCCATTCAGAATTTCGCAGTTCTTGAAGAAGGGATTTTGAATCGAATATTGAAAAGAAAATGAGCTGTTATACGTGACACACTTGCTTCTGTTAAAAATACAGCTTTTGCTTACATAAAAGTAGTATATATTGTAAAATGTATACAAAAATAATTCACTTTTTTAAAAGTTCATAAGCCTTTTTTGACTGAATACAATTTTTGAAAAAGGAAATTTCTTTTATAGCAAACGCTCCAAACCCAGTGAAGCAGGAAGTATGCCTGAAGCATTGATAAGCTTGAATGAGCGATTCCTTTTACCACAACACATCAAACGCAAAATAAACTATTTACACAAAATACTGTACAAAATTTATTTCTTTAAAGAAACCCAAAAGTTAACGCATTTTTATTGAATACATATGGTCATAAGAGAGAAAATTAATGTTTAAAAAACTGTGTTGCTATTTTTACAGGCAAAATATGTGCACTGAAATTCTTAATTTTATGCTGAAAAATTAATACATCTTTATTTGTTTTTTTTATGTCTAAAATACAAAAAATATTATTGATAATGCGTTACCATATATTGAAACTCATTATTAAATTATTTTTGTTAAACATAATTGAAATTTAATTCATTAGAGAATTAAAATTTTAAAATAGTACAATAGATACTTAAAATTCATAACATATATCAACTTTTTTCAAAATTTGGAAAGAAGTGTAGTAGAACAATGAAATAAATAAAGCAAAATTATTCTTTTTTCAATTTTAGTGTAAATTGTATAATGTTCCTAGCAAAAATATTTATCTGAAACTTATTCCTAAGAGAGTCTTCACTAGGAACTGTAATTGATTAAATAATTAAACAAATTGAAAGTAAAGAGCAGATATATAAAAATTTGTCAAATTTCGTAACAAAGATGAGGTAAGAGTTAAAATTTATTTCAATCTTTTTTTTGAAAAAACCGAATTTACTGCATTAAACACTGAATTTAATATTTTATCTCTAAACATTACAACAAATTTAATATCATAAAATGTAAAATTGATTTTAAAATAATTTATATACAATAATTAGTAGATCGGTATCATTAATATCACTTGATTTTGTTTCTAGCAACTAAAATCTAACCATATATTTCTGATCAATGGTTTTTCAGTATACCACACGATTCTCTCGATTTTATTTTGCATTTAATATTTTATGCTTGCCTTTTGTCTAAATCATTGGTCTCAAAATCATTTGCTGTAATAATTTCAAAGTATTCAAATGTTCTTTTACAAGTAATTGGCTTTTCAAAAGTCACAAATTATGCACATAAATTCATCTTACTTGTGCATAAACAACACATTTTAATATCTTAGCACAGTATCATACCTTCTTAAAAACAAAACAGAAAATTTGAGAACAAAGATAAAATTTATTATTGTTATCTGTATTCTACGGTTCAATTACTCAATTAAATCATTGAAAAATTCTCAGAAAAGAGTTGCATTTTTTATTTTCTTAACCTTATCGAGATCAAAATAGGAATTGTACTTCAAATCTCATTATTCATCTTAGCAAAATGAAAAAAAAAATTCAAAATATAATTTTGTTTTGAAAATAAGCAAGAATAGTTTAGATGTGTTACTTGTTTCGTTTTTTAATGTTTTCTAAGGAATTTTGCAAATAAAAATTTCCTAAAATTTTAGTAACAATACTAATTTTGTTAAAATTTCACAACCAAATTTTATGATTTTTATTGTGTGTTGTAATCTAGTGTAAACGCAAGCATTTTGTTTTAATCAATAAAAATGAATGAATTTATGAAAAAAAAATTAAAAAAAAGCAAATATCACCAAATAAGGAATTAAGAAATAGAAATAAGTAATATTTTATTATTTGATTTCATTTATAAATTATGGATAAATTATGTTTTAAAACTTGAAATTATTTTTTCAGAATAATTTATATCAAAATGTTTTATTAAATTTTTCATTTAATTTAAAATACCCTTTTAAAATAGTGACGGCTTCATTATTAACCGAAAAGTATATCATTGTTTAAAAATTTATAGAGATCAGTTTAGAATCAGTCCTTATCATTTTTCATTACTTTTGAAGAACACGTTCTAATCAGAAAAGTTACTTTAATATATGTGACGAGTTTAATAATTTATTTGGCGTTGATAAAAGTTAATGTTGAAATATCATAATTAAGACGTATACAGATTTTATAAGTATAATGTTATTGTTGATTCAGTTTTCGATAAAATTTTAACTATGCCATTATTAATGATCAACTTTAAACAACACATTTTTTTACTTTTTATTGAAGAATATATTCTTAAGAAAAACAATACTAAATAATTATACAATTATAATAAAAAGGAATTTTAAATTATTATTAGGATTACTTATACGATGTGATTTTTATTATAAAAATTATAAGACAATTACATGAGTGATTGGGAAAACAAATACGCATAGTATCTTAAATGCACAGGCCAAAAATAAAAATTTAAAAATAATTTTCAAAATATTAGATAAGAAGTAAAAATGCATCTTGAAAAAGAAAGTATTTTTAAAAAATATTATCATTTGGCTATAAGTAATTTCTAAACGTATTCCTCTTATAACTTTTTAGCAGTTTTCAATTAAAAATTTTTTTTATAGTTTTTTTTTTTTTATTTCAAGCACTGCTTAGAAATAACCTAAATAAGAAAGCTTTTATGTTACACACACGAGAATACACACTAATTCTAGAGGCCTTTCGTAAAATAATAATATTAACCAAATTAATTTTATCACATTAAATGCATTTTGTTTTTACAGACACATACAGTGCTCATATTTCAAATAAAAAATTGCGAAATATACATTTAATCATTTAACTTTTTCGTAAATCTATGTGGAGCATTTCTGTTCTCAACTGTTACTTTTATCACATTTGGCATAACAAAATAAGAGTTTCGTTTTACTTTTCTATTGCGGAAAATATGAAACACTTTTTTAGACAAATATTTTTAATTTTTTGAGGGCTTACTTAGTCATGTGATAAAAAATACAATTTAGAAACTGCTTAATGAAATTCTTGTGGAGATCATTGTTTCATGATTTTATTAGGAATATATTCTCCAATTAGCTTACATTATTCCGACTCTTAATTTTATTTTATTTTGTGTCATTTTCATCAAGAAAGAAATTTTGAGGAATGAGATCACCATTTTTCATGAATTTGAATAATCGTAAAAGTATTAGCTAACTTCGTAAGAGATATATAAATATCAATTTTTTCATTATTTATCAATAAATGAAAATATTTATCCCTTATATATCAGTTAATATGTTTATTGCATAGTTTAAGGCCGTTTCATTTCCTACCATAATTTTATGCAACATTTCATTTAATTGTAAGACTCAAAAAAATAAGATAAACTAAATTTCAATACACAAACATGACGCTTTTCTGAAGAGACAGTAACAACGAACATAACAACAAAGGGAAATTCCGAAATGGGGAAATCAAAGCGATTGCAAAGTATTTTACCTTGAATACAACTGTGCGGATCTGAAACATTTTTTGAAAAATCGGATATCGCTACATTATGTTTTAAGAATGACTGAGCCAGTAATACGGATATTTGCTTGCGGGTTAAGCTATTTTCGAAAATGTCTAGCAATAGAGAAAAGTTTACCAAATGTTAACGATGAGAGACTCTCTTTAAATAAGAGTTAAGGTTTTTAATTTTTAATAGAGTTGATTGATGCATTCATGTCTTTTGTTAAACTGTAAATAGATTGTAAGCTATAACGCTCAATGACCAATTCTAGTTATGAAGATTTGTGTATTTTTTATTATCTTTTTTCTATCATCATTGTTATAGATAAAATTGAATGAAATAAGTTTCATTTCATTTCCTTACCTATGAAATTTTATTCTCGATATATTTTATAAAACAATTTTGAGCCAATCAGTCTATGTAACAAAAAATGTACTTAATTAGAGAAATAAAAATTTGATTTGCAGTAATTATCTTTTAAACGTATAATAATTCTGTATTTCTATGCTGTAGTGTAATATATTATGAAGTATCAAATTATAGAAAATAAAATATGAAGAAATCAAATTTTGCAACAAAATGTGCAATGGATTAGAAATGCAAAAAAGGGGATCTAACTCATATTATGTATCTAACTTGAAAACATAATCTTCCTTTATTTTAATGTTGTTTTGACAGCTAATCTTTAAAGATGAACACATTTTAATAAAAAGATTTTACTCCTGATCTTTCAATAACATTCGTTCTAAAAGTTAATTTATCGAATAAAAAATAAAATGATTTGGTATGTTTAGTAAAACGTTTTTCTTTATTTTATGTATATATATATATATATATATATATATATATATATATATATATATATATATATATATATATATATATATATATATATATATATATATATATATATATATTGTTTATGTAACAATTAATGTTTAAACACATTTGCTGTGTAGAAAAAATTAGAAAAAATTTATGTATTATAAAATATTTCTTCATTTATTAAATTCATTTCTTTTTGATTAATGTTATCTGGTTTAAAATCAGATGAGTAGAGAGTGTACCAGGTAACTGTGAGAAAGTGTGAATTAATTTGTTTTCCTTAAAAATGAGTATTTATTGATATTTTTGTTAGAAAGTTAAATATAAAATAAAAATGCTAGGATTAGATGATGGCTGATGAAATAGAATTGATGATTAGGAAGATAGAGCGTCCTTTACTCGACTTCCTCAAATATCAATCTTAGAGAACTAATATTGTTTAAATATCAACAGATTCTTTAATATCTGTTTATGGATTATTGTCTTGATTTGTTGTTTTGTATATGGTACTATATAGTCCATTTTATTTCTTTTTGTGGCCTGTTTTGCGTTTAAATCTGCCAATTCATTTAATTCTATTCCTTGATGTGCTTTAATCCAATGAAAAGTAAAAGTGTTGTTGTTGGTTTGAATCAGATCTATTATTTTAACTATTATTAATCAGATCTATTTTTTATGTTACTACCAATTCTTCTTTTTTGTCTTGTTTTTGAATTTCTTTTATAATAATTTCTATGTCTTGTTCGTTATTAGTTTCTATGATTATTCCACCTTTTCTGATGGATCTTGTTTTGTATATGTTGGCTTTAACTT
The DNA here is from genome assembly GCA_030067965.1 of Latrodectus elegans. Taxonomy (NCBI): domain Eukaryota; kingdom Metazoa; phylum Arthropoda; class Arachnida; order Araneae; family Theridiidae; genus Latrodectus; species Latrodectus elegans. The sequence continues at coordinate 51,560,873 of CM057819.1, forward strand.
TTGCTGGATCTACTATATTTTTGACAGTTTTCCTTGTATCTTCTGATGTTTTCCCTCCTGTATTTGGATATATTAAGAGTACGTTACTTTTCCTCTGTCTTGACCTTTCTCTGGTTGCCTTTATTTTTGATTGATCAGTTTGTGTTTGAAATGTTTTACTACTTTGTTGAACTATTGCTGCATAAGATTTAGCTGTGCTAATTTGAGCTTTCAACTGTGCTATTTCCTGAACTTGATCTATTATGACTTTCATTAATTCGCTTATACCATCTCTTATCTTGGCTTGTGATGGCAAGGTCAGTTTACTATTTGCAATAACTGTTTCAATATCTCTCTCTAAATCAAATATTGTGTTTATTTTTTCATTTCGCCTGTTTATATCCCAAATAGGTGAAATATTATTTTCGTCTTGGACAACTCTTATGTATTCTCTAAAACGTATCGACGTGATGATTCCGCCATGTTGGTGGCTACGCTTTAGCACACCTGATCAAAAAATTAACTTAGAGAATTCAATATATACAAGATAATATTGGCACACCTGACCAAATAATTTTTAAACAATATTTAACAAATGAACTAAAATTGTGCCCCCTCCGCCTACGTTAGCCACCGATGTTAATGGTGTTACTAGGAGCCACCAACGAAGAGGTGTAGGTCGAAGTTGAAAAAGAGATTTGAATTCCAAAATGTCGCCTCACAGATATATTTTAACCTTTTTATCCAGGAATAGACTCTAGGCCATTGTTCCTGGATTTACAATATCAATAAACTTTCAAATCTCTTGGGACTGGCTCCCTCACTACACTTAGTAAGAGTGACGATATCACTTTAAAATCTTAAGGCAATGAGTTGAAATCAGTGACTTTTCAGTAGACAGAAATAGGCAGAAAGAAATATGGGAATTCATTTGAAACAAATAAAATAATTTTGGAATACATTAATAGATAATTTTTAGTTATAATTTATGGATTTTAAATGCTTAGTTATAAAAATTATTAATAAAATTAATAAGTAGTTTAACCTACATTAATTTCCTTAAAATTCTATTTTTGATAAGATTTTACAGTGTTTTTAACAAGAGCACTGATTTGAAGATTTTCGAAAATTTTAATGTATTTACCAGTGAAATATAATTAGGTCAGAAAATATGTTGTAGTTAAATCTTTTTCAAAATTTACTTCGAATTATTCATGCCTTAGAGAATATGGAAACCAGAATCACGCAGAATATTTTTGACAAAACATGTTAAGAGTAGAGTAAAATTCAAGTAAATGATTATTTCTATTCTTTATATCCTGAAGTTAAGTACTGAGAATTAAAATTGTTGAATTTAAATTAGTTTTATGGTTAAATGAAATACGTTGAATTAAATATTATACACAGATTATGTTCAAAATAAATTATACAGAAAATACTTATGGTTAAAAATTTACTTTTAAGTATACTTCATTAATGAGAATTAACTATTAAACTTATATTTGTACCACATTATTAATATAGAAAATTAACATATGGTTTTTGTTGAAGAATTTAACATCATTATTACTAAACAGAATTATTGGTTACTTAAAATTAGTAAACTAAGTATTTATTAAGTAACCAAATATCTCAGTGTATCTTGAAAATAACTGTAACATAGGAAAATAAAGCAATAAATCTAATTAAATATGAGTATGAGTTATGTTTTTCTCTCTTTGGGGATAAATATTTCATTCTTAACAAATTTGCATTCATTTGTAAATAGTTTCAAGCGGTTCCCATTCCAATAATATGATATTTTAAAACGGTTAATTAATTGCTTGTGCGTTGAATTTTTTAATTGACACAGGATAGTAAATGTTATGAGTTTAAGAAGAAAACTAATAACTATCGTATTATTTTAGTAACATTTATAACAGTTATATGTAAAATGATTTTTAATTGAAAATATGTTTCGCACGTTGTTTCAATAAATACTGTAAAATATAAACTACACTCAACAAGATGATTTTCAATTTCTTATTACAATTATTTTTTTAATTTTATCTTCTATTTATTTTATATAATATTGGATAAGTTTAAAAATAAACGTAATGAAAGCAATAAACTATATTTAGAATCAAGTCTCAGTTGAAGCTCTTACAAATTTATATAATTAAATATTTTAAATATCTTTAAATAATTATATTTAGTATTTATTCAATAATGATTGAATTCATGCCACATAATTCAAATGATATTCTAAAATTACATTCATTGAACAATTTAAATTGAAAAATATAAATAATACTGAAAGATTTTAAATTTTTAAGAAAATATTAATGCATGCAAGATATGTAAATGACTTTGTTTAATAAGCTTGAATTTTTGTTGCTAGATATTGAATAAAGAAGTCTTTTAAATTTTTCAATCTTTAAAGGAAATTGCTTAAGAAAACGAATAAATTTTTTTTAATTTTTCTTGATGCCTGTCACACGAGAGAATGGAAATAAATATTGTTTATAATTCCACATAATATTATGGAAAAAATTTAGATTTTTTTGGTGATATTGGTCATGATAAAATACAAAAAATAGATCTTTTTTCCAATATGGAATGTTTATTATTTTAATTTTGTTATAATTTAAATGCAAACTACAAAGGTATAAAGCTTAATTTTAGCATATGTTATCTACTAATATAGTAGTTTTTGTTATTTATCTACCAAAAAATTATATTTGTTCTTAGATATTTAAAGATTTTTAAAATTTCTTACTTATTTTCATTAAACTCTTTGTTAAATAAGAGATTATGAAAGCAACATAAGTAAATTTTGAAAGTATTTTCAAAATATATTATACTTTTTTAATATAGAAATACTCTAAGGTTACGATCGTAGAAAATCAACGTTGTTTATTAACTACGTAAAAATTTTCTTTATTTATAAATTCAATAACATTTCTTATTACAAAAAAGCTAAATTTCAATGAATTGTTGTCTTTATTAGATTCTATTCCGACATATTTTTCTAAAAATAAATCACAAACACCGATTATATGATGATTATACATCATCGTAAAATCAATTAAATCACAAACACATATTTTTCTAAAAATATGTCGGAATGTAAAACTTTTTTCTAAAAATGTTATAGAAAATTTACTATATACAATTTATATTCTCCATAAACAATTATCTTACGCTGTATTCAAAATAGCTGAAGTTACGAAAAATTTTGTAAATTTACAATACTGAAAAAATATTAATTAAAAATTAAGGTATTTTTATTAACTTAAATGTTTGAAGTTAGTTATGAATAGCTTTTCACCTCAATAATTTTTAACTTTTTACATTGATGTTTGTGGCTAATATAATTAAATTATAAATTTAGTTATTAAATATGTTGCAAGGTAGACATATTTGTTCTATGTGAACTTCTCGTCGTATAATCAATTAAATCACAAACACATAATAATTATGTGAAACATGTTTAATAGGAATTATTTCCATACGAAATACAAAAAAAAAAATTAAAATATCCAAATATTTCGGTTTTTCTGGCATCAATTGTTCAAGTTTTATTCATTTTTTAATTAAAACAATAATTTAATAAGTGCTTTTAAACTTCATATAATATAAAATGCAAATTAATTTATATTTGAAGTTTGTATATAGTTAAAAATATTTTATAATATTGCAACTTCCAATGAAATAAGTTTAGTATTAATAAATTTACACGTATTACACTATTAATGTTTATGTAAAAGAAAAATAAAGTAATTATTGATACCTTCTTTTTCAGAACATTACATTTGAACACTCAATGATTTAAAATAATTATTTTCAGCTAGCACTTTCCTAATTTTAGATAGTAGTTAAGTTTATATAGTAGTTTAAAATGAGTATAAATTTTTTCCAGAAATAACTACAATAAATATAATGCATTAATATTTCCAATTAATTATTTTGAACTCATTTTGTATTATGAAATTAGCATTTAATTATTTAAGAGTGATTAAATAATTAAAATTAATGACTAATAGAATTTTAGAAATTTTTGCTTTCCCTGCTTTGTAATTAATGGTTTCAATTTGTAATTAATTATTTTTTCAAATGTATTTAATATACTTATCTGTAAACCTAAATTTTATAACTAATAGCAGCATTAAATATGTCATTAAAAATAATATACAGAAAAAAATTGAAGTTTACTTTTAAAACCATAGGTGTCATATTTTTATTTTAATTTACAAATCATTTCTTGAAAACATACTACGTTTTATGTAAGTCATATTTTACAAATGTTTATGTAATGTAAATCAATTCTGAAAAACATAGTACGCTTTATGTAAATCATATTTTACAAATATTTATGCAGTCAATATCAATATCAATGCTTATGAAATAAGTCCCAGATATTTTGTTATGATTATCATTGATAGTTATATTTAGAAAGAAGTAATAAAAATAGATGTTATATGATAACAGTTAATATTATATATATATATATATATACATATATGATAACAGTTAATTTAACTTTTAGAGATGTTATATGATAACAGTTAATTTAAATTTCAGAGTAATCTCTCCTTACATGGAAAAAGGAAACTTACATATCACATTATGTATTACCAAAAATTAATTAAAATATTTCTTGTAAATATTTTGTAAATATTATATCTACCATATTTTAATAATTATTTAAAGTGAGAATCATTTTGGCAATATATTAAATACATGTTTTAAGCAAAAATAGTTTCTGTATATATTTCATTATATTCCCAGAATGATTATATTGACTGTAATTTTATTTGGAGGTTTAAATAAGCATCACAACACAGAATTCTATTATTGAAAACTGGTATTAGGTTATTGTAACATTTCAACATTTCGAGTCTACATTTGCAATATGGAAAATATCATCAGGAAGAATTTTCCTAGAAAGATTTCATTTGCTAAATAACAATTAAGATTCAGATACATCCTTGTCCATTTATGCAAACTTCAAATTATATATATATATATATATATATATATATATATATATATATATATATGTATACATATATATATATATACATATATGTATATATATATATATACATATATGTATATAGATATATATATATAATTTATATATATATATATACATATATATATACATATATGTATATATATATATATACATATATATAAATATATATATATATGTATACATATATATATATATATATATATATATATATATACATATATGTATATATAATATATATATATATATATATATATATATATATATATATATATATATATATATATATATATATATATATATAATTATATATATATTATTATATATATATATATATAATTATATATATATATATATATATATATATATTATATATATATTATATATATATACATATATATATAATTATATATATAATTTATTTGTTACACCATTTTCTTAAGAAGATTAAAAAATAAAGTATACAATTCAGATGGGCAGTACACATTCAATTTTAAGTAATGTCAAAAAAAAAATTCAACGTTATCATTTTATTCGTTTTATCAGCCATATCTTAACCGGTGTGCAATGTTTACTAATAATATTTATTTTTTCTTGCCATAGGTTTATGAGAATTCATCACATGTAAGTAAAATGAGAGACATCATTCCATATTTAAATATTAACAAAAGAACTATTGCGCAAAATTGATTAAAATTTATGTAATTAATCAAACAGAATTGCTTTTTAAACTCACAATTTCGTTACACATGATAGTCTGTAAAAGAGGAACAACACCAATTAGATGTCAATAAGTAAAAGTTGCCCTCCACTTACGGTTACATTGCACCGTATCTTGACTCATTCATTATAATGCTTTATGAGGCGATAGTTTTGAAACCAACGTAAAATTCTCTTTTCAAGTTGGTACTGGATTTAAACATGTCCCGATCATTCGTCAAATGTCCTATAGTTAAAATGACTTGTGAAACTAAAAATACTTCATGGATGAGAAATCTGCTTATTGTGCTTTTTTTTTTGTATAAGTTTAAATGGTTTCGCCAATGAGTAATTTTTAAATGGTACAGTTTTTTGGATTAAGGGTGATTAGAGCACTTTTGTAAAGACATCTGTGCACAGTAAACTTTGACACATGTCACCCCTTTGCTGTACGCATTTTCAGAGCAATTACCCTTGCTAATTTAATTCAGTTTCTTTTGCCTCAAGATGATCAATATTGTATCATCTACAAGTGGTTTCCAGGACCGACCATCATCAATAATTCTAACAACTGTGGTTCAGAAGGCTTTCCACGCATCTGCAAGACACGTTGTCTAATTCTGAAGTTTTCAGCTGTAATTTGTCACACTACACACCTTCTATAGTTTTGTGATCAATCTTCTAGGTAAGATAACGTCTAAGTTTTCCTTCTAGCTTTGCAGTGAAATTTTTTTGCATAGTGCAGCAAATCATCTTACTTGCATCTTTTTATTGAAGTTAAGAGCAATGAACACAAATTGTACCCATTTTGCAGTTTGTTATTCTGGTATGAGTTATTTTTTCTTTCTGACGCTTGCAAATGAAGGATTTACCTACTGACTAGAGCTTCATTCTACTGATTTTAAAATCCCCTATTTATTAATTGTACTGTTATCTACGTTTAAAATTCACATTATTGCTTTTTATACACCAGTGTAGTCTCATCTTCAAGTACATTAATTAAATTAAATCAGATTTTTATATTTAAATACTTTTTGAAAAATTTAAAAATTTAACTAATGTAATATAGGCTTCACATGGAAACAACTTGACACATTAACAAAAAAGTATATGTGGTAATCTGGACTAATATGTTCAGATGTTAAATATGTTCAGATGTGCTAATATCAAATAAAGTAAAAGTTGTTCCTTATTTCCTTGCATAGATCGATATATTTTTAGTATTCATTTGGAAATAAATTAGTTACTCACATCTGAAGAAATTTTGTAAATAACTACTTTTAAATAGAAATGTATAAATTATTTCTAATATATAAAAATAAGTTGCTATGGAAAATTACAATCTAGGAATATTTTAAGTAACTTATTCATCCATTTATGAAAAAATAAAATATTTCCTGTCAAGAAAAAAATAAAATATTTCCTGTCAAATAACAAAGAAAATGTTAAATTATTTTTATAAACTTTTTGGAATCGAATGAATTATATGATCAGATCGTTGTCAAAAACAAATATATTTTCTATTCCAAAATAATTTTTGAAATATAGATAAGCATAAATATTTTCTACAAATATTCCCAACTGTTATTGTATTTTAACAAATTTCGAATTGCATTCAATGTTCAAGATGAAATAATTATGACTTGCTTATATTTGTGAGGTACACAATATGAATTGATCTATAAAATCATGGAAAAATGCGAACATAGTTGCACATGAGAATTGAACTGATTATCATTCACATTACTCAATGTTATATAATATAAAATACTAATATAAGTGATTGTACGAAAAAATATATTTATATATCCACATGGAGAAAAAATGTAAGCATTTAAAAAAATTCTAAGTAATTCAAAAAATCTGTTGAATTCATGAAACTGAAATTCCAGTAAACACAAGTTAGCATATACAATTTATATATAGTTTTATTGACACACTTTCAAAATAAACATGTATTATAAATTAATTCCTGAACATAAGATAACTTAATATTAAATATTATTGTAAAAAAATATTTACCTGAAAATTTTTCAATTAAAAATATTTTCTCGAGTTTTGAGAAATCAGATTTATTTGAATAACAATGCTCCAGAACATCAATTGTAATTCATTTATTCTAAGTATAGTAATTTTTTTGAAAGCAAGAAATAAAATCATATTAGTGTTCAACTGATAATCATCAGAAAGAAATTAAGTTAAGCCACGTGTAAATTTTTGATATAAATTAAAAATAGGATATGAGCAATTTTATTTTCCCAGGAAAAATGTAAACAACACCATTTATGATGTTTACTCAATAAATAAGTAACCGATCAAACATTTATAATAACATTACACATGTATGTAGGAATTATTACACTGTTTAGTGAAAAAGATATAGTAAATTTTAACATATGTGCGGCTAATTAATTCATAAAGTTATAAACTTGCTACACTCTAATAAAAAAATTTCTAATTGCATTGTTTTAAATTTTAATATCGTATTAATCTGCATAATATCGTCAGTTTTATACAATTTTTTTTTGCAATTTTGTTACTCAATATAAACATACTTCATCTACTTTGTGATAAAATTTAATATTTATTAATAGAGTAATTAAATTCTTGTCATGCATACACATACAATGTGCTGTGTGAGATAAATTATTATTAAGAGACATACCTAATCAAGAATCTATAAATGTAAATTTTTATTGTATCTTAATTAATTAGGTATTTTATAAAATGATCTTCCTAGCAATTAATCTGTGATAAGTAGATTTAATTTTGTAAATAACGTAAACATAATTTTAATGTATGTTTATATACCTTTTAATTTTAGATTTAATAATTAATTTTCGTTTTTTATACTTTAAAAATCTAATTAGAATGACATATGATGAATTTATCCAAATCAAATGTTTAAGCGTTTAAATAAAATGAAATTCTAAAATTTCAAATGTAAATATTAGTTTATCTGAATAATGGAAACATTTTGATACATGCATTTAACAATGGGAAAGATTAGTGTTTATTTAAAATGAAAGCAAATGTTGAATTCAAATTTACCTTTATTTTAAGCCATTCTTCTCAATTAATTTAATAAAATAAATCTTTACATCGTGCAAAGATATGTTAATTCCTATTGATATATTAATACGATACAATACATTATACTCACAATTATGGAATCCTTAATTATTTTAAGTTGAGCTAAACATTTCCTTAAAAATGGAAACAATCAGATAAGATTTCTATCGCAAAAATGGAGCATCTTATTTCTGTCTGAGAATGAAATTTTGCTATTTTGCTTTAAATTTCAAAATATATGAAGATTAGATTTCAAATTATAAACATTACTTTAAAGGAATTGCCGTTCCCATTTTGTGTATTATATTTATATTCAGCACTTTTATAGTTTCTCTGATAAAATCAAATATTAAAATCTTTGTAATTAAATTAAAGCTTATAATTAAAGTATCATAGAAAATAAAAGATTAACAATGTATCAGATTAGAGATTTTAGTATAAACAACATGCGAATAAAAATGATTGGATACTCATGTAGTATAAATGAGTTTAAGGATATTTAAAATGAAAGAAATAAAGCGTGTTATTTTAAAAATTTCATGAAATACGTTAATGCATAAACAGTAAGTATCAGAATTAATGAGATAATTATATAAAAACAAAAGTCAACTTCTTGTTAACGAATCAAACCATCACGTGAAAACTAAGTGTTTTTATAGCACTAACTATGAAATTATCTGTAGACACAACACTATAATTTGAATTCTATTGCAAAATGTGTTTATTGAATGTCAGAAATTATTTGAAGTATTTCACATAATACTTAGAGATACAGAGTTAAATACTAAGCAGTAGTACGCTAAATACTTTATTTGAATGAAAATTAAGTATTTTTATAAAATGTATGCATATTTATTTCTGAAAACTTTATTCAGTTAATATTTACAATGAAAAATGCTTAAATTAAAAAAAATATTTTATTTTTATTTTTAAATCAGGATTTGTATACATATATATATATATATATATATATATATATATATATATATATATATATACAAATCCTGATTTAAAAATAAAAATAAAATATTTTAAATTTAACATTTTTATATATTTCATATATATATATATATATATATATATATATATATATATATATATATATATATATATATATATATATATATATATATATAATATATATATATATATATATATATATAAACATGTTAACAAAATCCAATCAATGAAACTTTTATTATTTATTTTAAGTTAATAACCAAACATATTATTAAAGCTTTTCCCATGGAATAAAAAAATTCCTTTTCGTTTCAATCACATTAAGTTTTAAACGAAAAATGTATTTTAAAATTATGGCCGTCAAATAATATTTAAAAAAGGTTCTCAATTTTTTAATTTTAAAATTGAAATTAAAACAGTTATTTACCTAGATATATGTGATTAAATAAATTCAAGGTTAGCAATTTGATATGTATATCATCTTCTGTTCACGAACAAAGCCATTACACATAACATACATGAAAATAATATCGTCAGATAGAATAGGAACGTTTTATTTCAACGAGTCTTAAGTATTTAAAATTAAATTCAGCTTTTTTCATTCTGAAAAACTTGATAATTTTGTAATTAAGAATCTAAACATTTTAAATAGATATTTATCTTAAAAATTACCGTCAATGCTTAAAATCTAAAAAAAAAGTTTCTTTACTGTTCAAAAATGAACACATAAAAATAAATACGAGATATGCAGTAACCTATAAACAGTAAATGCGTGTAAAGTGTTATTTTTGATGTCATTAAACATTTTTATATTACAACTGAAAACAATTCTTAATATTACTTAAGACATTTATAAATCAAAGTATTTATTTGTCTATTCTTATTTTGCTTAAGAGTACCGAATTTCATAAAATGTTCGGCAATGTCTTAGTATATTATTTAAGTATATGTTTATCAAAGTAACATAAACTGAATAACGATATCTCAAGTACATTCATTTCAACTTGCAGTCAAAATGAATCTGACTAATTAACAGTTGCTGTCCAAATGAGAGCCTCATTTGTAATCTATTCCTTTGGCAACAATGAAGTTTCACACAAAAGACTCCTTTCCATCGACTTGGGAGTATGTCACGAGATTGATTCACTTGCCTAAAGATTTCAGTAGTAAATTCAAGATTAGAATATGAATGTTGTAATCATTAGTGGGTTTCTACGCGTTTTCAAATTTACAATTCAGGTAACATTACAGTTTAAATTATAATAATAAACAGATAAACATATTAACTAAGAGCATTACAAAAAATTTAACTTTTATAAATTATTATTATAAAACCATAAATTATAAATTCATTATTATGTTAATAAAAACTGATTGATTTATAAAGAACTAAATTTCGCCTCCTCACAAAAATTGCAGTCTCGGATTTTTAGTAATTGAAATTTGAATACTTTATAAATAATGATCTTTATCTTTTGTTAAATAAATTAGATGCGGTTAATTCATTCGAAGCTCCAATTAATTTCCTTCTGCTTATTTCAAGCACCTACCTCTTTCAACTTCAATAATTATGAGAGCTAAGAATTATATAATAATTTGTTCCTAATTTAGGTTTTTTATTTGGTTCTTATAATTTTAAGAGTTTCAGTAATTTGCACTAAAAATTAAGAGTAAATAATATTAATTTTTAGTGGAAATTTATGAAAACTTTTTAAATTAGATCTAAATTTTCAACACAATATACCTCGTGTTTGTCTATCCATTCAATCATGAGGGTCATGATTAAAGTGGTGTCGGGAACATGTCAATTGGACTGCGTCTGACTGTGGCAATGTCATATGTTAACTGATGAGTCAAGATTTGCTCTGGAGCCATATGACAAGAGTATAAAGATAGGGCGTGAACAAGGAACACTCAATCAGCCCCAAAACACCACCAAACGTCACGCAATCAGCCTCAAAACACAAGTGTTTGCTTATGCAGTCTATTAAATCAAAATATTTCATTCTAAAAAACGTTAGAAATACTAAACAATACTCAATTTATACATAGTTGCAGAATTCTTTTCATTGAGTATGAAAAACAATGTGAGACAATATTCGAAAACAATACAGTATTAAATAGGCCGCTTAGTTATATTAATAGTTACTTTAACCAGTGAATGAAGGTAATAATGAAACATATATTAAAAATATAAAATTAAATAAGTATTCGATATCAAAATTGTGTCAAAATTAAAAACTACTAATAAAATTCAAATATATAATAAATAAATTAATATATTATCTATGGATTAACGATAAATGTATTATTGATATGTCACATTTTTGTGATTATTCAGGATGTTTGAAAAAGTGAATGAATTGTTTTCGTCAAATGGTAATATTGGGAAAACACGCCTACTTAAGAATATTATTATACTAAATTGATTTAAAATTCACAATAAATCCTGATTAAAATTAAAACACAGTGTAGATCAGTGTTTTATGTACTACAAAATTAGTTTCAAAATTATTTTCAAAGTGCTATTCATTATAAAATTCAGTAATTATTTATGAATTAAGGAGGAGCCATTTTAATAAACAATTTATGAATATGGTAAAAGTTCTTTAATTTCTTGCCTATATAACACTAGATAAACAAGAAATTTCTTGCTGTTTAAAGGCCCAAATTAACATGAATTTCTGAAATTGCAGCATATTGTGGTCCGTCAGAGTAATCACCATTAGAATACAGCACCCTTTGCCAAAGAAGTTTGAGTTGTGCGATAATCTTGCAGTAAAATTTGAAATTTTAGTCTCAAAGGAGTCTGTGAATGCTTAGCATAAGTCTGCTTTATTTCTTAAGAAATTTCTCCAAAAATGATTATTCAGAGGACGGAAATGATTGTAATTTGAATTTTCCAGTTATGTGAAGAAGGATGATGGCAAAAAAGTCTCTAAACCAAGTCTCTATATGGTATTATTGGCCACCTGAGCGATATGAAGATTCGCGTTATTGTCCAAGAACAGTACATTCTTGTTATTAACCAGTGTTGACTCCGTCTGCAGCAATGCCTGTTGCCCACAGGTCCACAGTGACCATTTGGCCCTTTAGTAGCAGCTCATCGTGAACCATTTGATGACTAGTCCACCCGAAACCAGTTTCATCAGAGGAATAAATCTACTAATCTTAATTTGTGAAACTAATGCCTTGCCGTACGTTCATTCACATCACTAACCTCAAACGCTTGACACATTTGGTTTCTTGATTCAACAGCTTAGAAGACCGTTTTGAAGTCTTTAAGGAAACAACACCAAACGAGGTAATCGATACCTCCATTTTACTTTCCAACTGTACGAGTTACAATTGATGAATAAACATGATTTACCTTCTTTTAATACATGATTAAGAAAAGCTTTCATCTAATTGAAAAACCTGGCAAAACAATTATAAATGATCAAATATGATATAAATTTACTTTAAAGAATCCTTGAATGCGTGTGCTTTCATAGAAAATCTTGATAATAAGAAATATTTACTAAAAATAATTTAGTAAATTGTAAATTAAATTTTATTTTAAAAGATAAGCCTAATTTTAAGACTATGAACAATGTGACAATTTATTAATATGATTCTAATTATGTGGGAATAACCTCCTATACGTTAGCAGTAACATTGTGATCACATTTTCCTTTTTATTTAAAAATAATTTCTAGTTTGAAGTGAGGTTGATAAATGACGTAATTAAACATGCAGTAATTTTTATTTAAGTTTATTACAATTTATCATAATTGTTCATAAACAATAATTTTTGTAATTGCAATATTGGAAAATTTTAATAATATTATTTGCTAAAGATAATAGCCTCAAATATAAATTCATGAAGTTTATATTCTTAATACTGATCCGCATAAGATTTTCCTATTTTATAAAGAAACTGAAGTTTAAATTTGAAAAGAACAATTATGAGGGATAGTGACAAAGAAAGAAATATCAATGGATCTTATTTGCAAAGGAGTTATTTGATATCCGAAACTGAACGAATTAAATAACAGAAATTCCTTATATTACAAAAAGCCGTGGTATATAATTATTAGGTTTCATACATTTTAAAAAATGTTTATATTTTCAATAATTTATATAATTTAAATACTAATACGCAGTTCTTATAAAGAATGAAGCTAAATAAATATTTTCCAAATAAGAAAAACATTCTTCATTTTGTAAATTAATTTAGCAACAAAGTATAATATCTTTGTATATTTAAAGAAACATTTAATAAAAATATGTACTTCAAAAGGTAAGCCTTTCTTTCAATAAATGTATTTCAAAATTCCTCATTCAATAGTAAATTGGGAAAATTTTGGAAAAAGAAAATGAGAAAAACAAATTATTACTTAAATAACGTATTTTTAATTTGTTTTTTATTATTACATAAGTAGTTGCTATAAAACTTATTTAAATGAGCAAATTTGCTTGTATAACAAATATAGATTTAAGCATAAAACTCTAATTATTTAACATGATTTTAATTTGTAGAATCACTCCATTATCTTCATATTTTTCAAATATTTATTCATATTTAAAAACTAATTTTTAAGACATTTAAATTAAAATAATTTTATTTTTGAAGTTTTATATACGAAAATGTATTACTTCATGAATTATAAACTAAATTATCAAAATTCATATTAATATCAAGAATGAATATGATGATATTTGAAATCAATAATAAATGTGGCTTGCTAAAGATTTGCATTTACATCTCTCTCAATAAACTAATAATTAGTTTTCCTGAAACATTTAAACGAATAAATAACCTGTTAAGTGCATACCCAGCAACAAATTGTTTAATTCATTGAAAACACTAAGTACATCTGAGCCATTTATTTAGTTGACATTCAATTAATATTTAGGAAGTAAAATATCATTTATAATCACTTAAATTAACTCCATTATTTTATAACTAAGTTGTAGTAAACTGATAAATTTACTTCATACTAGTCCATATACAAAATTCATCTCCATCAACTAATTTGTCTCACTATTAATTTTGAATGATATAAAATTTTACACGCATTTTGTCTTGGTTATTTGGATTTACAACAAATGCATACAAAATGTATAAGATTATTGTGCATGATAGTTTAGAGAAAGGTTGTTCATATTTTTTAAAGAATTCCTTTAATTTTTACCTCTAAATTGAATTTTTAAGGGAATTGATGAAAGAAATCCTGTGTACTAAAATTAAAGAATTAAAACCAAAAATTATGCAAATCTTAAGCTCTGTGTAAGTAAAAAATATTGAAAACTCATAAAACAAAAATTCATAAACATAAACTATATTCATAAAACAAAAAACAAAAATTTATTATAAATTTGAAAGATCTTTAATTTTCAATATTCTCTTATTTACACTTTGCATCAATCATTTCTGTAACTATGATAAGATTATTGTAAACTGATATCCATATTATAATCACAAAACCAAAAATTAAAAACATTTTGTTTCAAGGAAATCATTAATATTTTATTTTGAAAATATATTTGGTGATGAGTAATATATAATAAAATTATTTGAACACATATAATTCAATGTATCTTTACATAATAATATATGTATTTTTAACAAAATCAAAAAATATTTTGCACCATTCACATAATCTCTATTTTACACATTTTTAAATTTTATACAATAATATATTTTAAAAATTCCAAAAAATTTTTGTAAATTTAAATGTATGTCTTATTTTATTTTATCACTCAAAAGAAAATACATGAATTTAAAAAAATGTTTATTTGATGCAAAAACTAATCATCTGTTAAAATCGAGAGCAATATTTTAGCACATTTTATAATAAGTAATCTTCTATCTTGTTAAGTCTTCTTATCGCTTGATGTTAACTATCTCAAATACACAAATTTTCTTATAAACATTCAATTTTCTTTTAGGTTTTGCATAACATCAATATCGAAAACATGAGTTCCAAAATCATCTTTTCAAAAAGATATAGTATAACTTAATAGTTGCTTTTTTAAATGTGAATATTGACATATATATATATATATATATGTATATATATATATATATATATATATATATATATATATATATATATATATATATATATATATATATATATATATATATATATATATATATATATATATATATATATATATATATATATATATATATATATATATATATATATATATATATATATATATATATATATATATATATATGTATATATATATATATATATATACATTCTTAAATATTACTTTAATTTTTTTGTTCAAATAAATCATTTAATTTAAGAATCGCTCTTATCTATATAGATCATCAGTATTACATCCATATTTAAAAATGCAATTTCATATACTTTTCACAATTTAATTTTGTAATAGGACTTGATATAGTTTTAATTTTTTAGTTCTGTATTATTCAAAAAATACATATTTCAAGTATGTTGTAGAAAGATTTGATTATTTTATTTAAAAAAATGTTCGTTTTTAAAAGCTCATAATATGAAATAATTTGCTTTGATTCATCTGATAATATAAAATAATTATTTAATATCAAATATTTATTTTTGGTCAAAATATCTATTTTTGATCAAAATAATTATTTTATATTGAGCTCGGTGTGTTTCAACATTGAGAGCTTATTTCCATTCATATAATCTAAATGATATAGTATACTAGACTTTGTTATTTTATTAAATATATGCAAAATCTTTAATTTGTTTGTAATAAAAGTAATAATAATACATTAAATTAAATGAAGTGAATTTTTCCATATTGCAAATTATATACTAAATAATTATAATGTTGCAGAACTTGTAAATAACATGCTCTTAGAACAGGAAGTGAATCTAATGTTAAGTACTTTTATTGAGGAGCGATGATGTAATTATTAATGTGTTGCATTTGATTTGTCTTTATATTGCATAGAATACCTTATAAATGAACAGTTAATATATAAAAACAAATACTTGTTTAAAATCGAAAAGTATTTTTCTGTTCAATAATGCAAAATAAATAAATATGCACGTAGTTAAAAGCCAACAATTAATAGGAAATATTATATTAAGTTATTATACCATTTAAGACCAAGTAAATTTTTATACATATTATATTTAGCCTATATTTGTTAAATGTATTTTTACAAAATAAAGTTACCAAAATATTTAAAAACTGGATACCTACTTCTATTGATTAAATTCATATACGGAGTTAAACACGGTATCTAACAATTTTCCTCATTTTAGGCAATAATGTTTCTTAAAAATATAAACCTCTAAATTGAGAGTGCTTTGAGAAGTTTTTACTCAAATTTCAAACACCAATATATTGTTTCATATAAAACAGTATTTTCTGAATTAACCATATAAAATTTATTTTCGTGGCTATATTCAATGAATAATTCTTTTCTATTTTTACTAGAAACATTTCATATTCAGGCACGTTAAGGGAAACAAATGATACTCTTGTCACGTGCAAAGAGATGAATACAGTTTCCAATGTAAAAATTCTCTCTGTATTAAGTGTAGAATTGGGAATATGTTTTGTATTTCTATTTCTAGGAATCTTTGGTATGTGCTGTGTCAGTATGCTAAAAAGTGAGAGAAAATGGAAAAAAGAAAACAGAATTTATGCTTAACAGATGTTTCTGAGTATTTTGTAAAAACATTTGAATAATAAATTTTTAGATGGCTTAGTAAATAAGAGTTTGTAACATTGTTTTAAATATATGAAGTATGAAATATTTCAAAAAATAAGTTAGAAAATTTAACTTATTATTAATATATATATGTACTTAAAATTATTCAAATTTATTGCATTTATAATATAACTAGTATTACTTATGGCGTTATCATAATTACCTTGTATTTTTACAAATGCTATATAAAACATTTGCAGGAACCAAAATTTTAAATGAGAACTATAAGTATTTATTGGGAAGGAAATATGTACTTTTTATGGAAACCTCTTAGCATCTAATATTTGAATTTTACTGTAAATTACAAATTTAAATACGTTTTAATTGTAAGTGTAAGTATCAGGTTAATTAAAATCTATTAGCAAAGTTCATTCATTGAAATAAAATAAGATATTATGCTTTTTATTTCATAAGAATATCATGTAAAAACTGATGATGCTTCAATGAATTGATACATTCAAAATATTATGAGATCTTCATAAATGTTTTTAATGTTAAATTGTGTATTGTACTAAAATACTTTTGAAAATAAGAAACGTGCATAAAATTATTTAAGTTTTTTAATAATTACACTGTCTTACAATAAATACTTGGACAACATGGCAAATGAGGATATTTGAAGTTTTTATCTACTTCGCACCTTCTGTACTTAAATATCGTGAAAGAAACAAAAATGGTATTACTCATATGTACGAAGCCACAAAATATAGAATACTTTAAGAAAGATATAGTCGTATATCATTGAAATGGCCAATCCTTGAAGAATATATCTAGCGAGATAAATGTATCAAAACGACAGATTGAGGTGATTGCTGAAATGTGTTTCGACCCCGCATAACAATAAAACTAAGAGACAAATGTGTTTCAAGAAATTTGGAAATGACTGACCGAATGCCGAACCAAATGACTGACGCACACACACCTGGACAACAAGTATCTGGTATTGTATTTTTCCATAAAAGTTATCGACAAGTAAGCACATTTGCTTGGTTTTCATGGTTGAGCTGCTTCCGGTAAACTTCTGATGTTAACAGTCATTCATGGTAATCAGTTGAGGTGATTCGAGGCACTTCGAAATTGAAACTTAGATTAATGGGAACTGGTTCTCCTGAGTGATAAATCCAAGTCCAGGAACTGTAAATCAGATAACCAAGTCTGAATTTGCCGTTTGAATTGAGATCAGAATAAATTTCACTTCAGTAAAATTTATCGGGGCTGGAATTAGGTCTCAAAATGTTTCTCGTAGTATGTACTATATATTTATTCTTACTTTATAATAGATTCAACATTGACTTCTACCCTCTAATATTATAGAAAACAAGATGTTTCATACTCTGAAGCAATTTTACGGGTTGAATAATTGTTGCGTCATAAATGACAATTCTAATTATAATGTTTCGATTTCATCCATTTGAAAGAACTTCGTAAAGTTCAAGCTTGAATTCTACAGAACACCAACTGATAAGTTTATCATCGAATTTAGGTGTATAACAACCATTTAAAACAATGAAAGAATTTGTGTTTCTAAGCCAGATGAGTATATACCATTTCATTATTTCATATCTTGTGGAAAATAGCAATCGGACTGTTAAACTGTAATTCCCTCATAAAGAAGCTGTACAATATATAAATAAAATGTGTTTATCTCTTTTATCTCATAGGTGCAGTTAAACTGGCCTTCAAAAGCTAAGTAACAATATGTTTTTCGAATCTCACTGTAAAAAGGTGACAATAATATTACAATTCATAGTTTATATATTTAATCAAAACAAGCTAGTGTAAATTTATGTAAAAATTACTAGCTACCGCTTTTTTATGCAAAAACTTATTTTATAGAGTGAGGAGACATGTCTATATAAGACTTAGGTATTTGTATTAACAACTTTTTCGATTGTCACCTTTCCTTAGCATATTCATTAACAATAGTTTAAGGGATATTGTAATGTCTGATAGAAATTATTTGCTAGATTAGTTAAAATAACATGGTCAGTCGGATAGATGGAAATTGGGATGCAACAGGCTGATACTTAAAGGTACCTTAGTAACTTCACAGTGTGGTCCACTTTCTCTGGAATCAAAATTAAACTAATTTTTCTGTGTTCAAATGATGTGTTCTAAGACGACCGTGAAAACTTTGAAATGACCGTTTTATAACACTTTCGACAAGAGGAATTTAAGTGCCCCATAACTTATCACTGATTCACTCTGTATCATCAGGTATTTGTCAATCTTTGTTTAGCATTTTAAGAATATCCCTAGTATGATGGAAAATCATCTTCATCATGCAGGACTCTTTGTGAGATGATTAGTTGTATGCGTCTTCCTCATCATTCGACAGAGAAGCACCCACTTATCATGGTAAAAAAATTTTCTGGAGCAGATAGTTATTTGCTTCTGCATTTTTTACAAACAACTTCTGATTCCCATGAAAGAGAGATTCAGGATAGTTGCTGATTTGGGAAAGAGAACGCACCAAAATCTATAAATCCAACATTATGAAAAAACATAGTTCTAAAATGAGGGAATGATGGTTCATGCAGATTCTCATTCGATGGTCACACAGAAGGAAGAATTGAAATTGGTGTGTAAAACATCGAGTTGAAACTCTTGATTAATATGTCTGCCTATATGCTGGTGCAACTGATAGCAATTTCATTCTGATTGATTGTAATGGACAATTGCATCGAGATTTTATAGTTGAGGCTCTTATATTTTAGAGAATAGAATAGCCAACTTGATTTCTAGATCTCAATTTGTAGGACAATCTTGGTAGACAGGTTGCTACTTTAAGTCCTCTTCCAAGGTCTGTACGCGAGCTAGAAAACTGCTTTCTGAGTGTATAGTCTTCTCTTTCAATTTCTGTATCCAACAATTACATTGATGATATGAAAAGTTGATATAGATTATTCATTCAGACTACGGAGAATGTATCTCTTTTTAAAACTGATTTTTATTACATTTCTATGATATTCAGTGTTATAAAACAGTTATCCATTTTACAAAGAATGGTGTTTTCCCAAAAAAATAGTATTATTTTTGTTCTTTTAAGTCATTGCTTCATTTCTCTTGCATAAATATCTATGTTACAATTAATGTATACCTGTTTTGTGTACATGTCCATCACATTTGGTGTTTTTACATTAGTGTCTTTGCAAATTATTCGCAAAAAACTAGTTATTGCCTAACTTTTGAAGACCAATGTACATTATAGTAAATAATATAATTGCTTACAAATCTTTAAAAAAACCAAAAATTTGAAATTACAAAGAATTGGAATTGTAAAAACAATATTAGGAAACTATTAAAAGAACATTCCATTCAGTAAAGCATTTAATATATACTTATTATTAAACTTTTTTTGTCTATCCATCTTTGATTTATCTCCCTGATACGTGGTGTAAATCTGCATGAATCGCTAATAATATCTATCAAGAACCACAGCAGATTCTCCACGTCATTTTTCATCATTTGAAGTGAATATTAAGAAGACATTTCTTTCAGTATGCATACCAATATGCATGCTTCAAGAACTAATATCAGAGTAGTATTTACCTTCCTCATATTTTAGTTTTAACAAGGAATTACACAAATATTCATCTCTTAAAAGAGTTCAAGAATTTTGATCTTTGATTGTAGCATCGAATCTGAGCATCCAATTAATAAGCATCTAAGCAGCCAATTAAAATTTCCTAAAGGATTGGGTCAGAATTTATATTAAAAGCTGTACATTATACTTTCTTATTATTTTTACAAGTATCTGAAAGAAATTTTAAAAAACGAACTATCCCTAAGTAATGATTATCAATATATCATAACGTGAATAAAATTATTGTTACTAGATGATTTGCAGTAGTGTATAATAACTAAAATACAACTACTTAGTTCATTTTACAAAATTTTAGAAGAAACATTGAATCATAAATCGGCATCTATTTATAATTTAGTACATTTGAATAAGCTTACGTTTTAAAAGTATTTTCATCCTGAAAATTATATGCTACCAGTCTATTGAATTATTTTTACAATATATTATAAAAATGCAGAATTCATTCACAATTTTGATGCTTCTGCCAAAAAATGATCATATTTGGAAATCAAATAATATTTTACAACCATTATTTGTGTTTCCATTTGCTTAAATATATTTATTTCTTCTCATTACATTTAAATAGATCTATTTTTTTTAAATATTTTAGAAGGAAATAAATTTAAAAATAGCTAAGAAAACTAAAATATATTTAAAGTTTTCTCAAAGCAGTCGAAAATGAATCTAAATTTTGCATTCTGTTCATTTTAAGTATGTTTGCTGAGAAAATATTTTATTTATAGAAAAAAAGTTCAATGAAATGTAAAGCATCATTGCGCTACCATTTAAAAATGCATGGGTATAGGCTTAAAAATCAGAAACTATATACTTTAAATATTTCACAGGCATTATTTATGGATGTAGAAAATTACTTACTCCACTTTAAACAAAAGAACAATATAAAAGTCGTATCTCACTTGATGATTTGACTGATAAAAGGTTTCAAACTCCTAAAACAAACTGACATAAAACAAGTATTTTGTTTAAGGCTTGAAGAAACAAAGATAGTTAACCAATGATTACATTCGCTTGAGCAAATTTATTTTTAACACCACTCTCCATGGAATGCTAAAACATGGTTGCACAAGAAGAATTCACTTACGAGAGAAAAAATAGTTGTTTCTTAAAAAAAATTATAACTTTGCACTAATTTCACGCTTGTGGAAAACAAGTAATTGAATAAAGTTGATTGAAATGTGTTTTTCTTAAAATTCAACTAGAGTCTAATTCAAAAGTAAATAAAAAATTCCAGACTCCATAACGAAATTTGAGTTTAAAATTGGAGCGCTGCATTGATTGCATTGAATTAAGTCATTCAAAAAAAAATAAGATGTACAAATACATCTTCTGTGAAATTAATTAAGATTTCTTACATAAATTTTCTTTGCTATAAATAATAGTTCAAAGGTAATTTTATGCTTTTAATAAAGTAAATTTAACATTCTATTTAACCTATACATACATATATATATATATATATATATATATATATATATATATATATATATGTATATATATATATATATATATATATATATATATATATATATATATATATATATATATGTATGTATATATATATATGTATATGTATATAAAGCATATACTAGTAACCCAAGTGTAATTTTGGTAAGAAATGACAAAAATATGATTTTCCAAATACTTCATTCATTTTAAGAGGAATCTTTGATAGTAGATATAGTTCAACGTTTTAAATCAGATGCCCTGTTCAGATAAGGAATTCATGCTCTCTAATTTAGTCGGCCAGTGATCAAAACCAATTATATTTAAATATTCCCATGACACATATTCTAAGGTAATCAAATAATGAATATATAAATAGTTAAAATGCAGTTTTAAAGTATGAAAAACAAACTTTGTATTATATTTTTCTAATCATTTTTTTTTCGTTTTTCGTTTGCTATGCATTTGAAACCAAAAATTATTTTATTGTAATAAATATAAAATCTTTTAAAAATACATATGAAAATCCATGTGAAAATCCACAATAATTTACTGTCACTGTTTAAGTATTTTTAAATAAAATATCCATGAAAATAACTAATTATCCGTAATCTGAAACAGCAAAACTTATAAGCATAATCGCATGTAATCCACTTATTTCTAAATAGGATGGCAAAGTTTGCTTATGATAGACTAACTTAATTCTTTAATTTTATTAAATTTAAAGAAGTGACTCCTATTTAGCTTTTTCCTTTCATGTCAAAAATATTCAAAAGTTTGTTCCACATATTCATAAAAATGAAATAAAACTAAAAACAATATATTTCGCACATTTAAAATGTTCATTTTTAATTAAACATTCTGTTCTACGAATGATAGGAAATGCTATATTCTTGCTTCTAACTGCTGTCATAATTTTTATATTATTTTCATTCTAACAATCGCCAAAAAGTCATCATTGAAAATGAATCTGTATGTAGTAAGCATGGTTTTATTTTCAAATGTCATTCAAAACATAAATCATCTATTTTCTATTTCTTTGCCAACGTCTGGATGCAGGAACAGCTCATTTATATAATATCTATAATTTTAATTAAGATTCACTGATTCGGTTTCCCACAATATTTTATCATGAATACGTTACATAAACAAGAAAAAAAATGAATAATTTTCGGAGTACCATAAAATATTTTAATAAAAATCTCATACTTCTTTAATTTATATATATATATATATATATATATATATATATATATATATATATATATATATATATATATATATATATATATATATATATATATATATATATATATATATATATATATATATATATATATACATATATATATATATATATATATATATGTATAAAATAAAAAAAAAAATGTAAGATTTTTCATATATATGTATATATATATATATATATAGATAGATAGATATATTATTTTAAAATTAAAATGGATTCATTGATTGAGTTCAGGTGTTTCACTGAGATTTCATAAATAAATATAGGTTTCTTTATTCTAAGCTAATACAATTTTCTTTAAATTTTTACTACATGTTTA
This sequence comes from Latrodectus elegans, assembly GCA_030067965.1. NCBI lineage: Eukaryota > Metazoa > Arthropoda > Arachnida > Araneae > Theridiidae > Latrodectus > Latrodectus elegans. The sequence continues at coordinate 51,584,929 of CM057819.1, forward strand.
TTACCATATTATTGTATCTGTCCTATTATTTCTCAAAATATTATACGAAACAAAATAAGGCTACCACAATATCATTTTCGCTGACGCATATATATATATATATATATGGAATTAATTGAAATTATTTTTATCAAGCATTGGATAATATTTAGATAATGTATAATAGCTTATTTTTAATTAAATACTCATGATGTAATATCTCAAAAAGTATAAAATGCAATTAAACATATCAGACATTATGCGCCACATAAAATTTAAGCAAATTCTAATACAGATAAGTTTAATACATATGCATATATATATATATATATATATATATATATATATATATATATATATATATATATATATATATATATATATATATATATATATATATATATATATATATTCAGAATGTAACTAAAAATTATTTGTAATGGATAACTCCATTTTAATTTATAATAATACCAAAAGCCATTTATAATTTCTAAATAAAAATTAGCAATAATAAAAAATTAGCATAATTTGGTCAGCATTTTATTCCATTTTAAACGTGCAAAAATATGTAAAATACATATATGTTATCAAAGAAAAATCACTCATTCGACTCACTAAAGCACGAAACTTCCTGTCTAACATATGTACTAAAATGACAAATCTTGCAGAAATTTTTCAGTATAATGGTTAGGGATGAAAAGTTCCACTCTAGAGTTTGAAAGAAAACTTTATGTTTTAAATGCGAAATACAGCTCTATGACACGGGGAAAGCAAAGCTCTTAGAAATCGATAAAAAGAAAAACTGCAATCTATTCTGTAGAAGAGATGAAACATAAAATGTTGCACTTCATTTGGCATATATTTGAGCTGACAGCAAATATTGGTTTTTGGATGTGAGAAATGGCGACAAAAATCATAACATAAAAAATAGTACCAGATATAGTAATGGGTATTAGAATAATTATGTCTAAATGTGACTCTAAATGAGCAAATCAGTAATGTGTACAAAATTTAAAAATTAAGGTGGAAATAAAAATATTTGGTGTATAAAAATACTAACATTAAAAAATTAATTACTTTTTATATTTGTATTTCTATTATATATATTTACAATTTTAGGGTACCGTTTACACGCATCATGATAGATAGATAGATATAGATAGATTATAGAGGAATATTTGCATGAACAAATTTCTGTCAATAAGGACAAAATAAGCTATATTTCATTTTAATCTATAATTATATTCGATAATTTAATGATACCTAAAAATATATATATAAAATATTTTTTGGTATAATAAACTTGTACATTTCCAAAGCATTAAAACTCCAATATAGTTTTGTTAAAAAGCGAAGGAAAAGAAATAAATTCTAGCTACTTTTGAATATTTTAAATTTTTTCTGGTTCCCATCCAATTTCTGACACGTTTATTCATATTTAGTACATTTAGGCTGATTACTTATATGAAATTTTGTGTGTGAATCAAAAATAAACATCACCTTTTAGCAATCTCCTGTCGTTAAGAGATGGTTATTTGTTTTAGAATCATATCAATAACACTCAAATCAGTGGAGCTGCTAAATGGTCAAAAATATGTATTTAAAATTTTCATTGAATTACATATTTTAAAAAAGCTGTAAAATAAATAACTTTTACAAATTTGTAATGCATTAAATTTTTTAATTACCACATAAAATTAGTATCATAAATAGAGATTTAGTTTATTGCTGGAAATAGGAAACATGAAATCTTTACTTAGGTTGACTATGATTAATAAGAAAGGTAAGAAAATTGGCTCCTAAAAATGAAATTGGAATTTATAATTTTCATTATTTTCTCATATTTTTAATTTTGGATTTTATTACAATTACAAGTATGTCAAATTGTATTTCCAGTAGAATATGAATTTGATATGCACTCTTTTTCTCAATAATTGAAAAACTAAGAGTAAAATTTTCTCCCCAATTAAATGTAATAGTTTAATATTTGTTTGCTAAGTAAATGTCTTGGATAGAATCTGATTAACTTAATTTATCATTACGAAGAAATATAAAACCAAAAGTTTTAAATAATATATTTATGGTTCTATCTAACATATCATATTAGGTTGAATCATAAAATGACAAAATATTATATTTAAATATATTTTTCGACTCAACATGGGTATTTATTAACATCTGGTTTTTGTCTGAATTTAAAAATTGTAAATAAAATTGAATCATTCAAATCACAAACATATATTTTTGGATTCTAGCATTTCTCTTTCTTTCTGAATACTATTTGCTTTCACAAAATTACAATAATCAATCATATAAATTTTTATACATTGCATAAACATTTAATTCCTTCTTTTAATCCATTAAAATTTTTATTTGCTCTTAAAATTGAATAATTTATTCCTTTTGAAATGTTTTCAGCAAAAGTATTTTATTTCAATTTTTGATTGCATAGATATAAGTTCAATTTACATGAAACACTGGGTGTCAATCTTTAAAGCATTTCTGATTATATCTAAAAAAAGTTTCCAAAAGTTTATTTAATTTTTGTTAAAAAAAATGGCGATAACTTGTTACAAAGATTTAAAAATTACATTAACATAAAATGTACAAGGTTAAACAAGAAAGTCAACGAAGTAATCACACTCAATATCCAGCACTTTCTGTCAAAGTGTCTTCAGTTGCATCATCATTTTGCTGTAAGAATCAGGGATTTAGGATATAAAGAAGTCCATTGAGTGCTTGACGCATGTCTGCTGTATTGTTAAGGGATTTTCCACGAATATCACTATCCAGGTAATGAAAGAGATTAAAAATCAGTGGTGCATGTGTGGATGATTAAGAAGGGTGGTAAGAAGTTCAATCCACCTAAGTTCCAATAAAAATCCAACAATTTCTCTTTATGGTATTCCAGGTCACCCGCATGAATTAAGGCCTTGTACTATGGACAAAGAATAATATTTCCTTTCGATTAACCAGTGCTGGCCCCTTCTGCTATAATACCTCTTGCACACGTTCCAATAGCTGCTGCGAGCACAGGTCTGCAGTGGCTCTATGGCCCCAGCTTATAGCGAACCGCTTGAAAACTTGACCACCAGAAACAAAGCATACTCTTGCGTGGGTGCATAAGGGGACTTGCGCTGTGCTAAACAGTGTTCTAGGGGGTAAATGTTTGGAACGTTTGCGCTCTTTTTGTTTCTGGTCAGCAATCTAGTGGAATGGATAGTTACAGTGGTGAGAAAGCAACAATTAGTAACTTTTCACTCATTTTTCCTTATGGACTTCTAACAGTGTACGAGGAATCCACTTGCTCAAACTGTGCAACTCATCCAAGCATGGCAGATGAAGTCTACCCATTTCACCGGAAATGTTAAATTGTCTAAAAGGTTCACCAAACATTTGACAACTGCCCTTCGTAACGACCGCCTGTCCTTTGTCATTCTCCAAAGACTGTGATCATCCACTGCTATCTTCATCACAGTGTAACAAATCTCCAGACTAAATTTGTGAAACAATGTCTTGCCGTACGTCCATTCATAGCATTATCCCCAAGTGCTTGAAATATAGACGCAGCAGCTGATAAGCCCATTCTGAAATCATAAATCAAATGAGCTCCTTCGACAAGTTTTTTTTTCTCTACTGTAGGAGTTACTATTGCTGAATAAGCAAGGTGGACCTGCTTTTATTACGACAGATATTCCTACTTTCAACTCACTTGCGTCTCAATTCAGTTTTACCCTAATTTTTAGATTTATTCTCAATTCATTTAATAACAACGTGATATATATATATATATATAGAGAGAGAGAGAGAGAGAAAGAGAGAGAGATCCTTTTTAACATCAAAGGTTAATATATATTTCAAATTCCAATTTCTCTATTTAATATTATGTAATGAAATTCAATAGAGGCAATTTATTCTTATACAATATTATAGAAAAAATATATTAATATAATAAAGAATAATTGTTTTATTTATTAGCATTTTTATGCAAATTATTTTTTATTACAAAGTGTTACCAATAAATTACAACCAATTAAGCAGAATTGAATTTAAATTTTTGATATTTAATGAGATGAAGGAAATTTTAATAACTTAGCATTTTTTTCCCTTAAACCATGATCCAAGTATGTTTTAAAAATTTATAGTAAAAAATCAGTTTTCTCCCTAGGCATTTTATCTGAATTCAAATCTGATTATATAGAGGTAGTTAACTAAAAATTTAAAAAAGAGCGGCAAAAAAATTTCCCTCCAAAATCAACAAACTGTTTAACAGGCAGGTAATTCTTGTGAAAATAAAGTGTTCAAAATTCGAATCGATATCAGTTTCACTTGGGAAAAGTGCATTTTATTGCAACATATCCAATTTTTATTTTGTTAGCTTTTTCTTTCTTTAACATGAACAAAGATCTAATCGTATAATCATAAAATCTTCTCCCTGTAGGCACTGCTTTCGATAGTCGAAGTTAAAGTAGAGAAACTAATTAACTTTAAGTTATAAAACTATAATTTAGTTTAAGTTCTTTGCAAAATCAGTGAATTTTAGGATGATGTATACAACGATAAAATTCTTTATGTGGTAGAGTTTAAATTATATTTCATAACTGCAACTGGGCATTTAATTAGTTTTTAAACATTTAACATTTATATCATATTCAGATTTTAAGTATATTTTATGATTTTTATTATTTTTAAGGTTATGCTTAGATTTTAAAGATATATTAATTATGTCATACAAAGTTTCAACCACTATTCTACATTTAAAAGTAAAAGTTTATTTAAATGCATAAAATAAAATATTAATAAAAATTAATTTTAAAGAAACTAAAATATAAAAACAATCATTATAATTATTTTTATCGATGAATATTACCCGATAAGAAATACATTTTTGATGCTTAAAAATTAATCGTAATGTCTTCCCTGACAAATTGTAAAGATTGTATAAGAGTTAGGAAGCATTTGATTAAGTTGTTTTGAGATTTTTTACACATTTTTCTTGTTTGGAAAATTTATTATTTGGTGTTTTATACTAAACGTTGACTTGTCATATTATTTTATTTGCTTAAAGTAGTCATTATTCTTGTAAATTGTTTATTGTTGCAAAATCTAAAAAAATAATGTATAAATTTTTAATTTTTTATTAGATAAATATGTCTTAAATTATGTCTCCATATACTTTAGAGATATATTTCATGTTAGTTTTAGATAGTGTAAACAGGACAGTAAAACACAAATTAGGAATACTTTAAAATTAAATTGTTTGCAATGATTTTGAATTGAATATTTATTTTCTTTAAATGTAAAAGTAAACAACTTAAATATATGTATATATACATATATATATATATATACATATATATATATATATATACATATATATATATACATTTTCCTTGATCTAGTTCCTAATTAATATAGTGTATTTAAAAAAAGATTTTGAAGTATTGAAATCAATAAAAAAAATTACACTGGAATTTATACAGGTTTCATGGTATAATTCATGGGAAAATAAACCTCTATAGACGTTTATTTACGTATTTATTCATTTACTTGTAACTTGGCCAGTGACTTTCCAATCAAATAAACTAATTCATCCTTAGTTTTATCTTAGCTGATTTCTCCTTATAGATTTGTCTATTTTTAGTTGCATTTCGCTACATTTTTACATAATTTTGAAACTTAAAAATATTTCATTATAAATAAAATCTACATTTGATATATTTTCTAAACTTTAAAGCATTCTGCATTTTCAATTCAAGCTAATTATTTTGCTTTGGAAATATTTATAAATATAGCGCTGCACTTATAGTATATTATACCATTTGCATAAAAAATAGTGGTTAGAATGATTTAATAAAATATTACTAAACACATTTTGAGTATATAATATAAATTTCAGAAGGCTACAATCATACAAGTATGTATAGCATTTGAATATGTAAATAATTTTTAAAAAAATTCATCCATTTCTATGGATTTAAAAGTTTTAATTTTAAGTAATTTATTTTGTTTGAGTTAGACACCTATACTTGTATAATATTCAAATTACTATTTAATATCTGACAATCGTAAAGAAAAGTTTTCGTTGTGTTCTATTGTTTATGCAAGCTAATTGCGCTCATTGTATTTGTTTTGTTCAGAATAATTTACATTATGTCTAACTAATATTAAGTATGTATCAGTGATTACAACTTCTTAGAACATTAAGACTCTTTTGCATCTATTTTAATTTTCAATCAAAGGTTATTTTTATATATTTCTGATATTTCTTTGGAAAGACAGAAATGTATAATTTATTAATATTTAACGAATCATGCATAAACTGTTTGTTTGTCAAAAGCATATATTGACGAATAAAACATTATGACAATAAAAAGTACTATAATGACGGAGTAGCTACTTGAATTAGTAGAAAATTATTGAAACTTGTAACTGTAAATTGGAAACAGATTATTTTTGTCTTTATATGTACAATCGGTATGCAAGCTGAAATAAGTAATTTTGATAGAGAGAAGTTTGCTTACATTCAAAGCTTGTAATAAATATCATTGAAATTCGATGACAACTCCACTATTTGGGAGTTACCACTGTAAACAATTTTATTAAGTATGCAAATAATGGTAAAAATTGTAGTAGATGCTGTGATACTGGAAGTTAGTACATCATTAACATTAAAGAAACTAATTTTCTTAATAATATGATATCGGTGGTAGAGTAAGATAGGCAACAATATTTGTCAAATTTAAGTAAACTTCTTAGTTTTATCAGCATTGTATTCAGTTATCATTGAACCCACTGTCTATCAGCAATCTTTTATCAAGCCATACAAACTTTGGTGACCTGCATCATTAATGATGTGTGGGGATCTAACTATTCTATTTCTGCTATCATTCTCATGTATTCAGTTAAGGTAATTACAAAGAATATTTGCATATACCCGTCAAAATGATAGAGTTTTAGAGATATTCACTTCAAGATTTTAGTCTAAATCAATCTATCTTCCACCAAAATAAAATAAATCAGCTTCCACTCCAGACAGGTACGCATGTAAATACAGAGGTGCTTCTTATTCACTACATTTTTATTTTATGCCTTTAAATTCAAAGAGAAACAATGATAAATGAACTGAAAGTGAAATGATAGTAATTATACCGGCTTAGCTCTTTGATGTACAATTGACGAAAACAAAATAAAATACCACAATCAGCTCTGATACACACAATCCAATACTTCTACAGCGTATGTACGTTATAATCATCACATAATATGCATTTTATATTTAAAATTAATTACTTTCAATGAAAATAAAATCTATTAAATATTTTATTCTATGTCTATATATAAGAACGTGCAACACACGTATTCAATAATAACTGTTGCTAAATTTAAAATGCTCCAAAAATATAGATTTCTTCCAGTTTTCACGAATTTTCAGTATTATTTTAGATTATTCTTTAAACAAAATTGCATAAAAATCATATTATGAAGGATAAACTTATGCTTATAGTAGTTTTATAATTTACCTTGAGTCCCGATCTGGAATATCATTGATGGCAGTAAATTTACTTTATGTGGATATCTGTCACAAATACATTTAGCATGCTTTCCATAATATTTTAATTTCTTACTTAAAAATATTTATTTAATGTCATCCATTACACACTATATGTAACATTATATTTTATCTTGATTTTCACATTGAAAGATTTTATGTTTAACTTTTGATTAAAGAAAAAATTGGTGAAGAGGGAAAGATGCATTAAAATATTTTTAAACTATAACGAATAGTAATAAAATTAATCTCGGTGATGTGTGTGTGTGTGACCGAGTTTAATATATTTATTGTCCTATATTTTGTAAAGTTATATGTCAAACAAATACGAGAAACTTTTGAGTTATATTAAAAACTAAACGATCGCAAGTTCTCTTTTATTCAGAAATATGCCAGGTTATTTCTGAGTGAAACGTTAACCACACTATTTGTTTTTCTGCTTTCTTTTACCGGCGGTGCATTTCTTATAGCTTTGAGTTAATATTTGTTTCAAAAAAATGTTGTGACAATTTTGCAGTTTTGGCTTCTCAACCATAAAAACATGAACAGAAAATTTGAAATACTTATCTTCAATGTTTGCGTTTTTTTCTAGAAAATCATTATAAGCAGTTGATGTTTTGCAAGAAGTTTCCTAAAGTTTTCACATTTTATAAAAAAATGGAAACGTTATGATATTTAATATAAAGACTTTACTTTTCTTATTCAAATTTCTGTCATTTCAAAACTTGCAATAATAGATGTAAGGGAAACATAATAAAAATTTAATAAAAACATTATAAATTTATAATAAAAAATAAAAATTTACGTGATTTTATTCCCTAATTATAAGTAATTGATATCAAAGTAAATCATTGATGTAAGTAACTTATAATTAGTGAATAGAGTCACGTAAACTTTTGTTTTATTTACGTTTCGCAAACAGCTATATATTTATTCTGTATGAATTATAATATCATTTTATAGCTTTCAAAGTTTTGTTTCTTTATTTGTGCTTTTTCCTTTAATTTCCTTACAATATTTAAGGGAATTAAAAACAATCTATCTAGAAATTTAATCGTTATATGCAAATTACCGAACCTTAAAAGATATATGTTCGAAGCATTAAATTTTCTTCAAATAAATATTTTACAAAAGTTATCTTTTGGAACATAAAAAAAATAATAATTAAATGAAAATAAATAAAGTGAAAATTAAAATGTACTTATTTAGGTATCCATGTTTAAGATAGTTCTTTACATACGTAAATGTTATATTATTAGATTACATTATTACTTATTTAGGTATCCATGTTTAAGATAGTTCTTTACATGCGTAAATGCATGTATACATAGAGCGATTAATATTGAGTTGTAAAAGATTAAATTAAAATTCAAGAATTTTTTTAAAATTAAAAAAATTGGTTTGTTTATATTATTAGTTTACATTATGTTATTAAAATTCCTGTGATTTATGAAAATCCCTTAATAATATAACTAATAAATGTTGAAAAAATTATTAGAGTTAGAATTTATAAATATTAAAAAATAATTACACGTTATTACAAAACATTTTCATTAAATAAATAAATAATGGACAATTTATAATAATATAGCTTTTTTTTTGACATTACAATTAATTTAATTAAAATCTTACCTAAAAATGATGCAAGAAGTTTTCTATCATTTTGTGATTCAAAATATTAATATTATTACAAAAACTAAAATGTAATTCGTTGAATAATATTATGTGATTAAAGAGTCATATGTCTATTAATTACTTTATTCTAATAAAATAGATATTTTTATACAGTGCTGTAAAATTTATTACAGTTAAATAAATGACTTTTTTTTTCAAATATTGATTAAATATTTTTTTAAATCTGTGTATTATTAAGATAAATTTAAATTGTAAATGCTTTGAACAGAAGTTTTAATAACTCTTAGTTTTTTTTTCCATTTTGTAGTTTGGAAAAAAAATTTGCCTTAAAGAGAAAATAAAAATGAAAATTGAATTGTGATATTAAGGTTTTGTAATTTCAAACTTTGTATTAAAGAGAGTTGAGACAAAAATTGTATAAGTTTCAATAAAAATGCATTTTCAGTATTTTCTTTTAGTTTAAACACTAGAATTTTTGTAAACATTAAAAAAATAAACATGAAATAGTAATACGAAAATTACAAGTATAGAATTAAAGATAGCAAAGGCTTTAATTTTTAAACTATATAATGATTGAGACAAAAAACATTTTGTTAAGACTTATCGTGGCAAAAATAAAATAAATAAGCGTTTCTCATATGTTTATATTTTTAAATGTACGCATTTACATTAGTTATAAGTTTAGGAAAGCAAGGGCAATTTTTTATAAGAATTTAATGAAATCATTATTTTTACAAGTAAAATTTTCTCTATATTACACATAAAATTCTTATATTGCTATATACTGAATGAGATCTCTTATATAATCTGATAAGAGAATTATTTCAATACAACTCTGACCTTAGGTTCTAAATTAGTAAATATGTTAATCTTTTTCCCATTATTATTTACATTTTTTTCATAATAATCCTATAATTTAACTATGAATAAAAGTGGATGATGATGCTGATTCGTTTTATTAGTGCAACTCTCTCTATATTTATAGAATAATCTTATAATTTATAAAAGGAACGAGCAATTTTCTTATGAATATAATTGAATTTCTATTATTGTATAAAAATTTTCTTTCAATAAAATTTTAATTTTATAAGAAAATTAAGCTTTCTTAAGATCTTTAAATATTTACAAAAATATTGTTAGTTTATTAGTTAAATTTTAAATAAATGCGTAAATTTTTAATCTCAAATAAAACTTAATCATGAATTTTGTTTCTTTATTTGTGCTTCTCATTAAAAAAATCCTGTAACAACGTAGCATTTCTGTGTACGTGAAATTTGAGGAATATTTAAGACAAAAGAATGATATTCTTTTTTAATAATTTTTCTAATTTCTTTCCTGCAACGGGTGTAAATATTTTATCCAAAGAATTTAGTACATTGTATTTTCTCATCACTAATAATCATTAAGAAAAGGATGGAAATATTTTTCAATTCACATTAATTTATATAAATAGTTATTTTACTACATACATTACATATATACATAACATAATGATGAAAACAGAAGATTTAGATTTATCCTTACGTAACACAAGTTTAGGAGAACAAAAAATGCTTTAATCGTAAAAATATGAACTTAAATTCAAGGTATTATTTATTTATGTTGTATAGACTTCTTGTTAAATAAATTAGTTGAAACGGTATATTTTAGTAAAATAATGTTTTAAAATTCTGGACTTCATGCATCGAATTGACTTTATTTTACGTGTTGGAAGTATTTATAAACAAATATATTAATGAGTTAAAATTAAAAATTGTGTTTCAAATTAATTTATATTGAAGAACTTTGTTGTCTTATAGATAGTAGAACAGATTTTTTTGTCTAGTGATTAATAAAAATTTAATATCTTATATTAAAGAATTCGTGTCACTTTCAGAAGTTCGAAATTTTAAATAACCCAAGAGTAAAGGTGATAGTCGTTTGAGTTTGATTGCACAATGTCTAAACAATGGTCAAGCTGTGCTAGGTGAGATTATAATGTTCAATATTGGTTTTAGCGATGCATTCAGTATTTGGCCTTAGAAAAAATTGTTTATTGCTCAAAACTTTACAATGATCTCGGGTAGAAAAAATTTTAAACGGCAAAAATTTGTGATATTAAAATGGAAATAGAAGGATTTGTTACTTTTATTAAAAATAGTTTTCATAGTGGAATTCTTTAAACATTGTAACAAAGAAGTTTAATGAGCCAGAAATTCATTTCTATAATATCCTTATGCTATCTTGCATTTAAAGTTGCTTTTTCTGGTTGCATTATTCTGTATGTAACTTCTTCCGAAAAGACTCTATGGATATGAGATTGGAATATTTTTTCCTAAAATTAGTTTAATGCAGTTTCTTTAAAATTACCAATTTGTAAAACATTAAGTGTAACACGACCTGACGTACTTTTGTAACAAAAGTGATAACAAAACTCTTACAATTTGTTCATATCTGAAATCTATTAAACATTCATCTTTTTTTCACGATCCTAATAAGTTTAAGAAGCAATCCAAAATTACAACCTAAAAAACACATCCAATAAACTAATTATACCAAATTTTATAGTAATAAAGAAAAAGATGGTTTAAATGCTGTTCGTTAAAATTTTATTTTATCTACGCATGCCCATAATATTAGCAAAGACTAACACTAAATACTTTTGAGTTTGCCTACAATCCAGAGTCAGTGATTTTTTGTCATAATCATTTAACTCACTGATAATTTTGACATCAGATTTTTGATTATATCTAAAAATATAATTAACAAATTTTCCTATTTACCAAATTAATATTTTCTTTAACACAAAAATTCAATCCAAACTTCTGTGCAACAGTTTTCTAACAAAAATATTACTGGTTTCCTGAGTTAAAAGATCAGGATTACGCAGTAAAATATTAGTTAATTAGAGAGCACATGAAATAATATAGTCATGTAATTGGGCATAAATAAGATGATGTATTTACACTTTAAATAAAAAATAATACCTATTAAAATAGCGCAGTCCAAATGTGTAAATGATTTTTAACTGTGGCATGCAATAAATGAATTAAAAATGTGACTTGCACAATCAGGATTAATTATTTCTTTGAAGCTAATAAAAAGAGCTTTTTTTAAGCCTATATATTTTTAGATATATTCTTTGCTATAACACAGCTACGAAGTATATAAGGAAAGTTACTTGTGAATCACTTAATGTGCATTTATTAAAGAATTGCTAAGTAATTAATAATTTATTGATCCATCTTAGCTTCATAATATGGCCGTATCTATGTAAGAAGTAAATATCAGTTACAACAGTGATTCTTAACCTGTGGGGCACGTCCCTCTAGGGATGGGTGTGAGCATATACAAGAGAAAATGTTATTTAAAAAATTGATTATGTAACTGAAAGGAAAGATCACACAGACATACAAAACAAAATACATTGCGACATATTTGGTAATTAACTTATTAAATTTAAACAACTTACTAACTTACAAAATAATTTAAAAATTATTAGTGACTTTCTTAGGCCTGTTTTTCAGAACAAAGTTTTTCGAAGGAGGGTTTAATATTAGAAATTGACACTCTCAGATCTTTTTCTATATTTTGCTGAGATCTATATTTTGTCTTCAAAAAAGCAACCGCAGAAAATACTGTTTCACAAAGGTATGATGTTGAAAGTGGTAGTAAAATGCGAAATGACCTTGTTTTTAGTGCAGAAAACTCATTATCCAGTCCTGCCCAAAATACAAGAGTGATTTATTATTCAATTATCTTTTAGTTTCGTCGCTTGCCGTGAAGTCTATGTAGGTTTCTTCATCTTCAATTGAGAGCCCTTCGAGAGTATTTTGAAATGGATACCTCACGCACTTGATTAAACTTGATATCAGTACGCCGTCAGCAAGAAAGTACTTTTTAAAATTCTTTTCTAGCATTGCTAAATGACTTTCAATGGTTACAAAAACAACTTTTACCCATTGTTGTTCTTCAGTCTTGTAAGTTTTAATGCAATCATTGTAATCAAATTTGCAAACATTGTTATAAGTTTTCTTGCTTTAAATCGCTGCTCCACAATTCCAATTTCCTATTAAAAGCATTAACTTTATCACTCGTACTCAATATACGTGTCTTTGCTCCTTGCAGTTGAAGATTCAAGTTATATAATTTGTCGAATATGTCGACTATGTAACTCAATTTCATCACAAATAAACTACCTCGAAAATTCTCAGCTTCTGGTCTGTTTTCCTCTTCTTTCAAAATGGCGATTTCTTCGCTTAATTCATAAACAAAAAAATTTTCTCGTGATAACCATTTTGCCTCGCAATAAAATAGTAACGTTGAATGTACTGCACCCATGTCTTTATAAAGTGTGGAAAAGATTCTTGATTTCAGTGGTTTCATTTTTATATAATTTACTAGGGTTTTAACCGTAGTTAAAACAATATTCAAACCAGGATAAATTTCTTCAGAAGCCAAAGCTTCTCTCTGTGGATCATATAATGTGTTCAGAAGCACTGTAGCGATTTTTGTTTCACAAATGCTTGAATACTTTGGAATTTTTTGGACATAGAAAGAGCACATCGATGCATATTCCGACGCAATCTTTCCATTCTATGTTTGCCTCTTTCACAAAATCTTTTAAAATAGCAAATAATGCGAATGCAGTTGCTTTGAGTTCTACTGGTTTGCAGAAATGTAATTCTTCAACTACTGACAAATCATCACAAAATCTAACCTAGGCAATGAAATGAGCATCTTTATTACTATCTGTTGCCTCATCGAGTTGTATTGAAAACAATTTGTCACGCAACTTCGACAAATCTGACACTCTACATCTTCAGCTATATCAGCAGTTCGACGGGCAACAGTATCATTCGTAAGAGGTAGACTTAAATTGTTTTGCAAAATTATCTCCAAACATAATTTCTACAATCTCAATTGCGGCAGGCAAAATAAAATCTTTACCAATGGTGTGAAGCTTTTTACATCTGGCTATTTTATATCAAACTATAGGCAATTAGAAATTTTTCATTCACAGAAAAAGTTTTTTATGCAATATTTTTGCTTTTCATATCATTTTAATTTTAATGTGAAAAATTCTCTGGGTATGTTTACGTACTCAGTATGAAGCGCTTGCAAATGTCATTTAAGTTTATTAGGTTTCATGCTGTCTGATGCCAACATTTTTGAGCTAATGATACACAGGGGCCTTTCTTCTTCGCTTACTGCATTACTAGTGAACCCAAAATTTAAATATTCTTGAGAATATTTTCTTGATTTTATTTTCGGGACCACGCTTGTGTGTGAACTTGTTGATGCTTGTCTATCGTCTAATGCTCGCTTACGCCCGCTTAAAAATTTATCCATGATTCTGCATAAGTCTGCTGCCGTATATATTTAATACGGTGAATTGCAAATACACGAAAATATATATAACTTACACATTCAGAATAGATTCAATAGCAATAGAAGGATCGACTCGAATGAGGTTGTCTGGAATTGAAATTGGCGTCATAGAACTTTCTCCTTATCCCTATGAGAAAACATTTTTTCACATCTGCGCACGCTCCTAACTTAACTTTTAAGCTTACCAGATAAATCGAAACTTCTCACGAAACCGTGAGAATTACCGACATGTCGGGACGCAAAAGTAATAAAAAGGCATAGGATTTTTGTTTTTTCAAATCTGAGGATTGCTGTTGCAAAATGTCAATAAATTTTCGTATTCTTGGTAATTTGTACAGTTTAAAACTAAAGTTGTAGAGTAGGTTAAGCGCCAAAATACTCAAAATACATTATTATTATATACATTTTATTGTATGCGGTGGGGAGGGGGCGCGATGAAAATTATGATTGAAAATTGGGCCTTGAATACTAAAGGTTCAGAAACACTGAGTTACAATAAAAATGATATCATTAAATTCAATTTAAATTCAAGTAATATAAAAAGAAATAACCAATACGATGATAAAAAAAGAAAGCATTAACATTATTTAAAATTTAAAGAAATTATTGGGGAATACTTTATTAAAAGTATTTCTGTTCTCCTTATTAATTATAAAGTAATTTAAAAATTCTCAAAAAAAAACTTCAATATGCTTTCATTTAAATTTCATATTACTTTAGATTATTATCTTCAAAATTTTCAACTTTAAAATTATTAAAATAATATATTTAACTTATTTTTTTAAAAAATTCAAAAGCCACAGGAAAATATATTAAATGTATATAAAATGTTAATAAAAAAAACAAAATTCCTTTATCAAAACATTGTAAAATGTACTTATTATAACTTATTTTATCATTTTATAAGCATATATGTATATATATATATATATATATAGCAAAGAAATATTATCATATTATCAATTTTTTGCTTGAATTTGTTAAAACAACTGTGTTCTACACAGTTAATTACATAAACAATTTTAAGTTTAAACAATTATAACTTAGAGTTCGAGTTTATTCCGTGAACTCTTTATTAATATTTTTTTTCTATATAGTTTATTTTTAAATATATAATATATTCTTAGAATTTTAATAAATCTTAAAAATTATAAAAGAGAATTTCATTCCACCTGAAAAGATCTGAGCAGATACGATGTTTTCAACGTAGAGAGAAGCAGAAATTCGTTGAAGAAAACAAAGCATTGTACATCATACTTCATATTCACATTTTATTTTCTCTGGCCATAAATGAAATAATTTTCCTCTTTTTAGTGAATAATATCTACCGTAATTTAGCTGTGATAAGCTTAAAAATTTAAATGTTCTTTCTAAAAACTCATATAATTAAAGTTCTACTTTCACATATGTATTAAAAATCAATGATATGCATAAAAATTGAATAGTTTCTTGTGGTATTTTTAATGTCAATGATGAATAGTTTTAACTAAAAATGTTTTCATACATTTCCCTAATTCAATTTTTATTGCAAAATTATTTATTTAATAGAGATTTTAATTAGACTTTAGTAAGAAACCTCTTGCGAAAATAAATTTAAAAAAATGTATAAGAATTTTTAATAATGATCCTAAAATCAAGAGTGCTCTTTCCGAATTCCTTGAAATATTTATCACAAAAAGTTTTAAATGGTTTATATTTATAGCTTAAAGATCATACAACTGTCAAAATTATATTCGGAAAATAACAAAATTATTTTTCAATATTTTTATTTGTCATTCAATCTTAAAAGATTTACTTAGAGAAATATTACTTTTGTGAATAACTATTTAAAAATACTGAGCATCCATTAACTAAAACATATATTTTTACATTAATATGTTTCTAAATAAAAATACTGAACAATTAAAATTGACATTATAATGTTTAATGATCAATGCCGTTATATTAAATTCCTTTAATTAAATAATTTTAATAATTCCATCTTTGAAATAATCTGAAGATGTACATATGGGTTTATGTAAATTAAGCAATTATCTGAAATTATTTCTTTATATAGTATCGTTGTAAATCACTACATTTTATCAATTCAGTCGTAAATAATAGCAATATTTTCTGATAAGTAAATCCTAATTTTGTGGATGCATACTCTTCTAATTCAATTATAAATTATCTTTTCATCTTTTCTCGACATGGAAAGTTATTGAGTCTAGTTATCGTCGTTTAAATTATAATAAAGGGGAATTGACAGTATTTCATTCATATTTCTAAACAGTTAAAACATTCTTAAAACATTTAAATTATTTTCAAATTCATACTTAGGATTATAACCACCCATTGTATATAAATTCATAGCTAGAAATCAAAAGAAAAATTAACTATGATTTTTAAGTAAATTTACAATAGAACAATGTCTCACCAAAAGTTAAAATGTTAAAAAATGATACTGTTTCATTTCAGTTCAAACATAATTGTTTCACTTTTATTTCATTAGAAAATGACAGTAATTTTATAAGTTATAACGTTTGCATTAATTCACACAATCACTATCTTACCTAAAGAGGTGACAATTTATAGATAGAAATTTCAGATTTCGTAATATACACTACGCCAGTAAAGAAGCATCAAAATTAATTTAAATAATTTTTTATCCTTTTTAAAATTTTGTAAGTAATGCATGCGTTTTCATTTATTGATATTATAAATTTAATGTAATTACAATTGGAGAATGCATTTCAGAGATACCCACAATTCAAAGACTAAACATTTACTAGTAGAAATACTGCCCTTTTCTACAGTTTATATTTAAGAGTTTTTGCCATAAACCTAATACAAATTAGGTAAAATAGAAGTTTGAAAATAGTATCCATAAATATTTGTTTTGATACATTAAATGGTTTGGTTTATGTTGCAGTGACAGAATTTTTTAAACAGATTTGAAATACCTTTCTAATGTGCTGTAAATACAAATTCTTTCTATGATATAGAGTTGTCAAATATATTAATATTTTTATAATGAGAACTATAAAAAATTGAAATATTTAAAATATTATATATTTATAAAATTTGAGATATATAAAATTGAGAAGTTCAGGTTCAAAATATATTTGAAGTTACCAGACATAATCTCATGTTTATTAATAGTCTATCGCACATCTTTCAGAATTGAAACCTATATATCTATACATTTGCTGAAAATGAAATTCAAACTAACGGTTTATGTTTCATATCTTTATAGCAAATATTTTTTATCATATCTTGATAATCTTGATTCTCTACAAAGTAACAGAAATGTAGCAAAATATTCTTATTCTGCAAGTATAATTTAAAATTATAACCTTAGAATTTTAATTAGGTATTATATGTAAAAAGTTTAACCTCTCTCTCTCTCTCTCTCTTAAACTTTTTACTTATAATACCAACTACTCTCATTTTTAGTTAAAAATATTTATTGATGTCAGTATTGCACCAATATGTTAATATTTCAACTTACACATTTTGAAATAATTATGTTTTCACCATTTCAAGATGATTTTAACCACATTACTTACGGTAAATAGTATTTTATGTGATTAAGGAAAGGAAAATACTCATAAAATTTCATCCTTTAATAAAAAACAGCATTGAAGGATTTTATAAATTAAACTACAAACGTCAATCGCATTTTTAATAAATGACATCAGTTAATTAAATTTATTATAAATGATTGAATAATAACAACTTGACCATGTGGAAGAAATTTACTTAACATTTGTATTAAAATTATCCCATAATTGCTACTACAAATAATGTTTAGTACATATCCTTGACATTATCAATGATCCAATTCAGCGTATATATCAATGTTAGATTACAAATATGGTTTCTAATATTCTTAAATTATATTACAGTAACAGTGGGCTTCAACACATTAAAATTGTAGTTAATTTTAAGAAATAATACGAATTTTGAGGGAATAAAAATCTCTTATTCAGCTAATATCTGTTCCGAAGATTTCGTCGAAATAATATGTTCAGAAAAAACTCACACAATAATTGTTATTGTCTTTTCTGAAGCGCATACTCATCAGCAAAATGGAGACAATGTTAAAAAAATGGTTGTATATAATAATTGTTCAAAAATGTAATTTCCATTTCTTATTCTCAAAATCATTTTTAAAACGTTATGAAAAGATGATTTTGCTTGTCCAGAAATATTTAAAATTAGGCAAGAAACTTTAAACTTCAAAACTAAATTTCTCAATGTAACATATAAAAATTGATGTTGCAATCGAAGTAAAATTATATCCAAGTTTCATGAGAATTAACATCATACGTGAAAGTAAATTCTAAAAAAAATACGAATTACGATAAAATACGAATTTATACATTACATAAACGGACAAAATAAACATTCCACTACAAACAAATTTGTTATTCTTTTTAATTTAATCGTATATTGTGCATCAATAAGTGATTTTATTGTAATTAATTTTTGCAAGTTTATCCAAAGCTTTCTTGATTACACACACTTTTATAAATATTTACCAATTCCTTAAATACTAACATATTTATATAAAATACAGTAATTTTTTAAATTATGGAAACAATTATATCATGTAAATATATTCTTAAAAGAGTTTGCTTTACTTAATTAATTTTTTACAGATTATCTATTAAATAAAAACACAATCTTATTCCAGTTTTAAATAACAATTCTGTACTATTATTAAATGATGCCCAAGTTTTCATGATAATTCTGTACATAAATATTGTTATGGTAAATGTTTAAATAAATATTCATTTTTACTCCCTAAGAATTTTGTATGTTCAATCATTGTTGGTTTATTTTTATGTATTTAAAAACAAATTTAAATCCTAAAGATTGTTTTCATTATGTATATTTTAGACAAGTGTAAAAAGAAATCTCTTATTTGAAATCGATAAAAATTTTCTAACAACAAATCTCATAGCTAAGTTAGATTTAGAAAATTTATGGTTACTGATAATTTTCTTCAAATTTTAGTCAATATTCATTCATTTTATAATACCACAACAATTTTCGCTAGTGTACATTGTTACACAATCAGAATAAATTTGAAAGCTGAAAATGGTATGTAAATGTGCATTTAGCAATTTGAAATTTATGGAAAATGCTTCCAAAAATTCAAAAATTATTGATTTTAGATTTATCCAAAAATTAATAATTATTTTTATCAAAAATTAATAATATCATTACTTATTTTTATCTATTAGACTTATAATAACAAAATAATAGTAATTTATAGTTATTATATAGTTATTAAGAAAATTATATTTTATAACCGAACTTTTCGATAACATTTTTTCTAAATATTAATGAGCTGTGCTATTTTTCTTTTCTGAAAAGAATCCTTAAAACGTATCATTTATATTCTAATGGCTTAAAATATTAGGAAACTAAATTCGAAAAAGATATACTATTTTTAAATGAGGAAAAATTTTACAATATAATCTGATATTTTATCTCCAATAAATTTAGCAAATAGTATTTTAAATTCTGAAGACTTAATAAATACGATACATATGTAAAAAAATTAATCGAAAGTTAAAATAAATAGTGGCAGCTTAAAAAACTATCAAACTTTCAGATAAAATAAAATCTTAATTTCTGCTGAAAAAATAATAGCACTGTAATAAACACTGTAATAAATAACAAAACTGTAATACCATAAATACTGTAATAAATAATAAAACTGTAATATCATAAACACTGTAATATCATTTCAAATGAATTATTAAAGTACAGCATATTCTGTGATATTTTCCAATAAAATCCTGCATCATATCTGACAACAAGCTGTATTTAACAAGAAGCTGGGCTTTAAAATCAACCTCGTGAAAGATGTCAAATTTAGTGTCCCAAATTCATGGTAAATGATAAAGAAATGAGAGAAATTATACAGTCAATGAATATTTTATCTTGTTTGTAGCATTCTGTGATTACTAATTTACATAGAATTGTCTCCTGATAAATGTATAATGCATCTCAGTATTGTAGCTACAGAACTACAATACCTTAGATTATTTTATAGTCATAGACTTCCTCATGTTATCAATATGAGTTGTTGAATCCAAAAAGGTATAATGATTTCCATTTATATTCTCATAAAGGAATCATTGCAATGTATCAAGACAATATAGTGAAGCAAATGGCAATGTTTTCGCACAAAAATGTATCTTTCATCACAACACAATTAAAAGAAGATTTTATGCATTGCTTTTGATTAGTGTGTTCCTTTAAGTATAAATAGGAAGTTCGATTTCGTAATTTTTGTGTTCATATTGGGAAATTTTAAAATCTGCAAATTGATTATGTTTTTCGTGCAATATGAAAATTTAACAGCAACAACAAATCATGATTTTCGTGTAACACAATCTATTGCTTCAAATGTTGAGGGATCATTTTAGATCACTATTGCTTTAAATTTCATATTTTAACTATGTTCTCAATTTTACAAAACCTTTTTGAAATTATACTGTTTGATGAATCCTGCCTGTATTTTCTTCCATTAAACAGATCCAGCTTTTTGTTACATTATTGCTAAAATATTTTTTGATACTTATATCAGGAACGTTCGCGCCATGTTTTAATAGTTTCATGGTGTTCATAGTTATAGTAATAGTTAACAGGACAGTAGCATAGTTTCTGTGATTCAAAAATCCTAAAACACAAAATTATGCAATTTATAAGATTAGATATACAAAACATATTTTGTTATTTGGATATATCGTATTTCATCATGCACTGATATATATATAGGCTAAACTGAGTATTACGGTCTCACGTCGTAAATCTCAGAAGGTCGCCACGGTCTGAGCGAAAAGTCGCCAATTCGGTAAAATTTGGCGATTATTTTTCATCTCCAAGTTTTTTCGCCATAAAATCACAAAAAGCGATTAGTCACCAAATGTGTCGCTATGCCCATCATCCGAATATCCCGCAAACGCTAACCATTTTTACATTTGGATTTTTTTTATCGGCTGTAAAGCGCGGTAATTTAAATCCTGTTTTTTTCATATTTATATGAAAAAATATATAAAATATAATATTTATATTACACTTCGGATGTAACGTGTAATATAAATATTATCTTTTATCTATACATTTTTTTAATTCGGGTCGGATATAGTGCCGGAATTTCAATCCTATCTATTTGTTTTATTTCGCTGTGTGGATATAGTGCCGAAATTTCAATAATGTCTTTTAAATTCGTTTTGTATTTCGCTGAGAATATAGCGAAGGAATTTCTATCCTGTTTTTTATATTCGTTTTGTTTTTTGCTATGGATATAGCGCCGGATTTTCAATCCCGTATTTTATATTCAATTTTGATTTTGCTGTGCGTGTAGAGCGCCGGATGAAAAACGAAGGTAAGAATTTTATTTTATTATCTGCAGGCATGCAGAATTCCTAGAAGTGTATGTATTTAAATTTCCAATAATAAACGAAACTATAAAATCTATGCTCTAAAATTATTCTAGATTTGTTTACTTTTATGTAGTAATGATTTGTAACATTCTGTGCTTAATAGCTGAAATTCTATTTTTTAATTTGTTTTTAACAAAATATTATTAAATGTAATTATTTTTGCTACTTTATTTACTTAATTTTAATCGTGAAATATTTTTAATCAATTCTTATTACGATCACTGTTTTCTTGCATGCGGTTAGGCTTAGCGATTCGAAATATGGGGGGAAAACCGGCATTTAGTTTTAGGGGAGGGAAGGGGAAATTTCTAGTCGGGTAAAACTCCCGCCGTTTTTCTGCGCCAATTACAACTCGATTGGCACTCTTTTTGGGTTGCCAATTAATTTCCTCAATCTACGGCCCTTGACGAAAAATATTTTCGCCAAGTTCGCCAAGGTGAGACCGTAATACTCAGTTTTACCTATATATATATATTATATTTCAGCATTTATATATAATAATATATAATCATCATTTCAATTATTGAAAGAGAAACAAGGTTTTGAAATCATACTTATATCTGTAATTATTTATCAATAATTTGTTTTTTAATTGAAATTTCTATAATTTAATTACTTCGATAATAAAATCGCGCGCACGTGATAATTTATAAATAAATATGAATTTTCATATTACTGTATTAGGCACCAATATTCTGGCCTTAACGTTTTTTAACTTATTGGTTTTGTTCCTTTGAATTTCATGTTAAATATATTATAATCAGTATAAAACCACAAACTTCGAATTAGTAGGCCCCGTGTCCGAATTCTAGTTCGGTCCTTTCTCTTTCTGTGTATGTTTCTTTATTCCTTCACTTTCGAAAAGAAGATGGTATAACCATTGTGTACTCCACTGTAAAGACGTCACTACATTCGCTCTTGTGATAATGAATAGGTATATTTATTATCACAAGGGCCAATGTGTGCAGCCGGGCATTAAAAAAATTACCTCAATGCACAATATAATTATTTCCAAATCTTGATAAAATTAGGGATGTGTAAATATATTATGACTTAAGCAAGAATTACTGAATAATTGTTTCACTGAAATACTCAATGAAATTCTTAAGGCAAAATATTTTGTAGTCGTTAAACTTTAGTTTCACCAGTTAACGTTAATACTTTTTACTAAAATTAATACTTAAAGAAAAATTGAAATAAAAAGGTACAAAATAAAATAATTTTCAATTTTAATGCTCCATTAATTGTTGTTTTTACACTTTATGGATCATTCATCATGGCTAATGTTTTCAAGGTATTATGGGCTTATTGTTTAAGGTTAATTGGGGAAAAAACCTATTTAATCAAATTGATGAAAAGGCAATTAAATTTTAGTATGAAATAACTTTATATAAATTGAAGATTTTGCTCTGTTTTCTCTATTAAAAGATTATTTGAACAAGTGCTTGTGCAAAAAATTTATAAACCAAGCTCTTAAATTTTTATAAATTTAGAATTAAAATATAACATTTCCAAATAAAAGAGATTACTATCTAAAAACATTTTTATAATACACTCATTTCACGTTTGTGAGACATAAAATAAGCAGGAAAAAAACTATTATATTTTTAGAAACATTTTAATCGCTATTAGATCCTCAATTATTAAAACCTAATTAATTAAATTCAACTTTTAACTCTGATTTTAATTTGTAAATTTTTAAATAAATTTTTTATTTCAAACTTCTTAGCAATAATAAAATATTATTTTAGGATACTTTTGTTTAGGAAATCATATTTAATAATTTATTTAGGACTTTTAATGGGTCTTCTTAAGATGTCAATTAAGTGGGAGAAGAAGGCTAGAAAACTTTAATTTTATTATGATTTGATTCCCTATGCAAAATGGGAATCATTTTTTATTCATTTCTACTTGACACGATCATACATAAAAATGATTCCGTTTGTATTTTCCGACATAAAAAGCTAATTTTTCCAAATGCATATTTTAATCAGTTAATGTTGGTACAGAAAGCTAATACATTTTGATTTCATAATTTTGTGTGTCCTTTGTGTTAATTTCTACTGGTGAAGGATACAATAGGTCTTACAAAATGAATATCTTTGGATTTTCTAGCTTAAAAAGCTAATTTTCATTCATATACATATTTTTTTATCTGAAAAATTTTAAAATATCAATATTGTATAGGAAAATTCAAAGTTATTTCTTAAAGCAGTGCTCTCTCAATTGGTTTATATTTGATAGAAAAATATATTGCAGATAAAAATGAAGAACCACACCACACAGAATTTGTAACATATATAATAATATGAGTAAAAAAATCTCAAGAATACGTACATTAATAACATTACGCATATTATTTGGTGAAACTAACTAGCAATTGCATGATGTTAAACACTGCAACAATAGAAACTAATTATTCTAGAAAAATGCTTCATTCATTAATATTCTAACTATTTTTTAATTCAATGTGTGACTTTTAAAATTAAATCTTTTCTTCAAATCAATTTTTAGACGAAATAATCACCATATTTTTTATCACTATTCAAAGTAAAGATGCAAAATATATGCTGGTCTTATGTTATTAAATTTGATTTCATGAAATCGTAATATTATTTTTCTTTTTACTAATAATTTATATTATATTTATTGATCTAAATTAATAAAAGTTAATTTTTAGTTACTCTTCACTTTCCAACTTAAAATTTTGCTAAATTGCTGTTTCACTGAATTTTATTTACCAATGAATTTTCCATTAGGAATACAAAATTTTTACAGCAAATGTTAATTAATTTTGAGGAATGTTTCTGCATTAAATATTCCTTAAAGTGCAATAAAGAATTTAAAATGGAATAATTTAAGTTATTTTTAAAGCATTCTTAATCAACTAGTAGGGTAAATAATCATGCGTTATGAGATATCATGGTCCTGAATTAAACACAAAAATTTCTCAGTAAAATATTTTTTTCTAATTTTCATTAGCAGTTCATTATTTATGATGCAATTCTATTTATTTCACATCAAAATTTATAAGATTGCTTTAAATAATGCGTATAGTTATCAAAAGATATATGAGAAAGAAAACATTTTCATTGTGAAAATATAAATATTACGTATCAAATATTAATATATAGTTTTTTGTTTCAAAAATACGTGGAAAAATCGTATAAAATTTAAACATAAATACGATAATTTTAGCATATATAAGATATATAACATATATATATGTAAATAATCTATGTATATATATATATATATATATATATATATATATATATACACGCACACACACACATACATATATATTCTAAATTTTATTTTTATTGATACAGAATAACAGAAAACAATTCTTTTCAAAAATTTTTTATATAAAAGCATCAGAATAAGACATTGCTAGAGTACATCAAGAGGTAGAATTTTTCAGGTGAAACCGAGAAATCTTTTTCATTTTTTATATTGCTGTTTTAGGCTTACTTTGTTAGTAAAAGCATCTGCCTTCTTCTTTAAATATGTAGAGTAATTTAATAAAGTGAAGAGCGAAGAGTATTTGAATTCATTTGTTTTTACTTGTTCAGTGTATTATACAGGTTATCTTTGAATAAAAATATTTCTTATATCTTTACTTAATTTATTAAAATCCAAAAACATGCAGGAAAAGGAATTTGTATGCATATTTTTTTATACGTGCTTTATAGTTTAAAATAAAAATTGATCTTTTAATATTTTAAAAAAAATTATTTATTTTTGTTTCTTAGAATAAATTAAAATTTATTACGAAAATACAATTTCTTATTTTGTTCGTTGTTTCCGTAATTAAGGTATGAATACAAATCAGATGCAGGAAACATATTTTGAAAATCTTAATCATGATTGGAAATCTATATATAAACTGCCAATTATTGGTTAAGAAATTTTAAAATATAAAAGCAATAGGGATATTAATAGAAGAAAAGTGATAAATGGAATTTCAATGCATTTAATTTTTTTAATTGCACTAAAATTGATTTAGTCTTGATGAATGCAATGTCATGTTTCTTAGGCTCTCTACTAAAATAATTGCAATGAATTATTGAATTCAACCATAATGAATCTGGTTACGTTACAGAATCAGGCTGTTCAAGAAAAGTTTGAAGCGAACATTTGTTGAAAATAGAACACATTATAAATAAATAATAGTAAATACATATAATCAATTGAATTTAAGAAATTCAACTGCTTTTATTGATGTAAAGAGTCAGATGACAATTGAATTTCTAATTTCTTTAAAAATAATAAATATTTGACTAATGAAAATGCGTAAATGATTTTTTATTTAAATAAAATACCTTTGAAATAAAATGGTGAATATCATGCAAGAACTGCATGCTTAGTTATTTTGTTGAATGATATACGTTATTTGTCTGCAGTTTAATAATATGAAGTAAATATCAAAATTGTATAATAAAATGTGCAAGTACTTGTAAATATTTTAGATTTGGGTTTTAATTCATATTCTTAATTATTTTATCATTAGTTAGATTTTTACCAAAGCCAAATAAACATAAAATTACGTATAAAACTGGTTATTGTGAAAGCGCTTTATCAGAAGTGAAAACTGTTATTTTTAATTTCATATTTCTTACATTAGATTTGATAAAAATCCCTGCATTCTTGGATTCCAGCAATAAACATGGGAAATATAATTATTTAGCTATTGGATTAGAAATTCAAAATAGATAATTCTTTAAAAATACAATTTTGTACTTCTGTAAAACAAGAAAAATATCAGTTTAACCTCAACCTTGACAGAACTCATTACATCTTTAATCTAATTCTCTACACTGTGTAAAGATGTAGTTTATAAACTCAATAATTGTTAAATTTTGACCATAGTAATTTTTCTGGACATATCTTATGATGCTTCCAATTGGACTAGCAATAAACTAATTAATTTAGTAAATTGTGTACATATTTTACAAATACTCTCATATATTTCAATATTAGAAAAAAATAAATAATTAAATTTTGAATAATATTAACATGGAAACATCTATTTTAAAAACTAAATTCGAAACATTTAATGCAGCATACATTTTTCCAAAAATTAATTTCTTATTTCTACTTGATACAAGCACATATATTGGGATGAGGGACCGAAAATTAATTACAAGCAATTAAATATTTTAAATAATTATCTAATTTGCTACGCAATTAATATAAAATGCAAGCTATGACATTTGATTTTAGTGAACAATATATTAGGATATTTTTAGTAACTTACGCATAAAATAATATAATTTTAATTAATTATTCCTAAAGCATATTGATACAACTGCCAAATTTTCCAATCCGAAATTTTATTTTCTTCCATTAATTATATAGTTACTGGGTTACGTGTATAATAAGATTTACTACAGTTATTGTTTTCTTTTTAGTTCATGATTATTTCCATAATATGCAGATTTCTTTCATAAAAATGTACAGCTATCGGAATCTTTCGACGTATGTTAGGATTTATTGCATAACAGTTATTTCTTAATTCTACATCGATCTAAAATTCCTTTATTAGAATTCATAAATACATAGTAAAAGCGTGAACATTAAGGAAATAGGAAATAAATTATATGCAAGCAAAAATATTGTTTTATTCAAATATTCATTAAATATTTCCCCTAATAAAAGAATCATTTGTATATAAAATTTATAAATTGTTCATTAAGTTTAAATTAACTGTAAATTGTTTCAAGTAGGCTCGGAATAAATTTTTATTCCTTTAATCTTTTTCTAAACTGTCTAAATATCATTTTGTTAATATTAGAAGAAAAATAGGATACTTTATGTTAACTTTCATGCACATATGTTTCAGCATGCTACGGTAAAGCATTGTTACACACATATATGTGTTAACTGCAACAGCATTCAAAAAATTTAAAACAGATTAAGCTTCATAATTTAAAATGAAAAATTAGCTTATCAAGTACACTCAGTTGATTGTCATATTGATATAATTTAAAAAGTTGATCATCAGGAAAATAAAGCACGTTTTTACTACATAAGTTAATGTAAAGGAGAAATTTGAGTGTGATGCAAGCATATATTGCTTCATCATTTGTCATGCATTAAAAGCTTGATAAACCCAATACATCAGGTATACGATCATGTACATGAAATTTTAAATTATTTCATATTTATCACAAGCAATTGATACTAGACTGTTTATCATATTATTAAAATTGTGGAATATACGTGGAAAGATACCACTGACGCAACTATATCATCGTTTGTAAGTATTCAATGATATTGCAAAGCAGTTGATACAATTATAAACGATTCTAACTGCGAAAAATCATATTTCTTTCTTTGGCAAATATTTCTTCTCAGGAAAATATTATTTTTATAAAAGAAATATATTTTTATAAAATCTTTTTTTCAAAAAAAAATTTTTTTATAAAAAAAAACATTACATGTACATGAAATTTATCTATCTGCATAAATATTTATATGGCTTTTCTTAAATTGCAAGAAATTTTTCGAAGTTTTCAAAATGAGATGTATGAGGATTCATGAACTTTATAAAGATATCAATCGCTATATCATCTCAAGATTTTTCAATTTTTTTTTCTTTCATTTTCTTTTTTTCAACACTATATGTAAGTAAAATTTCTTCAACCATATTTTTATCGTAAATTGCTTAGATTAAATAAAACGCTGGCAGAAACTTAAAGTAGTTGATTTTTTCTTTTTCAAACAAGATTTTTTTGCATAGTATTTTTTTTGTGTGTAATTTAAGAAAGATTTTTCTGAATTACATATTTAATGAGTTATGTGATGAATAATATTATTATCTTGCACATAAGCCAAAAACTACGTATTCTTTACACAAAATATGAAGTAAATATAATTTACTTCTAATAGCATACACACGGTTTCAGTAAAATTACTTTACCAGGTATGAAAAGTAAATATAAGTTTCTTTATGCTAATAATTTATATAATGAGGAGTTTTGTAATTTGAACAAGTATGTTTTTATTAATGAAATACATTTTGAATTAATTATGATATTTTGATATAATATCATAATTAATTGCATTAATATACAATATATTTAATTACTAATGACATTATGATATAATTATTAATTATGATGGATTATTTACAAGAATTTTAATGAATTTTATTTACTTAAAAATTATTTAGTTTTGAAGTGCACAAAATGTTTTAAATTGGTAGATATTTTAACAACATATTATAATTCCATTTATTTCTGTATAATTTTCAATGCTTTACTATCATTTAAATTCATTAAAATTTAACAATCCTATTTAATAAAGCACTTACATGCCACATATCATTTGTGACATTTTCTATTATTTTTTTCTCCAGTGTTGAAAACATTTTAAGCAATTTTAAGCTTCATCTTGAACTACCTTTTTTAAAAGAATAATGGTAATGAAATAAAAGATTAAAGAAATAAAATATGATGAAATTAATATATTGCGTTTCTAGAATTTCCCATTTTCTATAATGTTTTTAAAGAAGATTCATCCTACCATTGTTTTTCATTAAATTTCTATATCTAAAACTAATAGGGTAATTTTGAGATAATGTAATCTCTAGCTTTAAGTATTTCCTAAAATATCCTAGTCTAAAATAATAATTGCATTAATATACAGAAATATAATTGATCTTGACATTAATACTTATAGTACATAATTACGATTGGTATTAAAATATGAATATTTAATCTCATGAAAATAATAGCTTCTTTTATAACTTATTATGTTCAACTATAAATTGATAAACTGATATTTTCTAAATATAATTTTTACTTTCAAGATTTTAACTTAATAGCACGTTCTTTTAAAGAGAAGATATAACGCTGCATTATATAAAGCTTATTAGAATACAATTAATACAAAAAAGTAAATGAACAAGTGATTCATTCATGAAAGTTATAATGAAAAAATATTTGAAGAAGAATTCAAAATATGCTGTTATAAATTCTTATTATTTAGAAATATTCTGCAGTTAAAAAAATGTATTTTCATCAAATCATTTATTTAATTTGAGTAAATTATTTATTCTCCAAAAGTCTCTCAAACTATCAGCGTAATAATTTTGAGAAATATTAAATAAAATCCTTTTCTATAAATATTATATTATTCAGAAAAGAAGTTATTCACATGTTTCAACAAATATCACTCACATTCATTAGTCTAAATCAACCACACCAAAATAAGGAAATTTTATAGAAATTCATTTGCATAAATATTGTAATGTGCACAGAAATATCTATTCCAAAACCAAGCATCATTTTCCAATAAATTTAGAATATTTTAAATTTATTTAAACGGATAATTTCTTTTACATTTTACAACCGAAATAAGACAAATGATATATTTTGTTTAACAGCACAATATTTCCGAATATCAAACTTTTTGTAATTAAAATATTGTATAAAATCACGCGTAATAAAAACTTTTAAGAAACTTAAAATCCTTTAAAAATCTTGAATTAGTTAAGAGAAGGAAATAATTACATATGTGTCTGTGTGTGTGGTGTGTGTGTGCATATATATATATATATATATAGTTAACTTGAATAATAATAAAATAAATGATGCTTAAATAATAATGAAAATAAACTTGAATAATAATGAAATAAAATAAAGATAATAAAACGTGTATAAAAGCGATTCCCTTTCATGCTTGTGCAAATTTTATTAGCCTTTAGTATTCCCAAATGATGTTATATCTGAATTACATTATTTAACGTATCATTTATTTTTTAATTTGATTAATATGCGCACATTTTTCCGCCTTTTTTGGAAACGTATTTTTACGGCACAAAAGGGCATAAGTCAAATTTTCGTCATGTTAGAAAGTAGTTTTAAGGCAGATTTCGATAGGATTCGCATTATTAGTTTTCTATTATTTACTTTATGTAATCATACCTTTTAATGTAATAAATTTTTGCACAAGGAATATTACATTTTCAGTATCAAGTTCAGCTTAAAAGGAATATTATGGGATATTTAATATAATAAATACACTTTAACATAAATTTAATTTTTATTTATTACAAATTGTAGCACATAACTATACATCCATTTTTAGAAAAACAGTTCTATTCTTCCACCAGCATTAAAACATAATATCTTACATATACGTATGCAAAAGAGAATCAAACCTGCATTTCATTCAAAAGATATTAGTAAATATTTTGAAAAGCCTTTTTTATTTCTGAATCTTTGCACTTTGACAAAATTTATCACTTCTAAAGATCCGATATCAGTTGTCAGCTCGAATATCTAGTAAATGAGATGGAGCCTTTGAAGATGCAATGCATCTGAGAAATTATTTTTTATTCTTTATCGATCTTCAGCAGTTTGGATTCTCTCGTGCCTTTTAGCTACATTTTTCCACTGCTATAAGCAAAGCCTCCTTTGAAGTGGTTGAGTGTAACTTTTCCTTGCTGCCCATTACACTGGAAAATTTTTGCAGGAAAGAATTTTTTCACTCAACGGATTATGAAAGGGGTGTAATTTGTCTCTTTTAGTGAGTTTGAATCAGATGTATTGTATGCTGAAACCAGTATTTAATTTTAATTTATTGTTCAGAAATGCGTAAACAAAGCATTTGAATCGCTGGAAAATATTTTTCGTTTATAAAACTTTCACATTATTTAGAATTTTAAATTAAATTAATAGACATAATACAGAGAAGTAATTATACACATTTATTGCGTTGATGCTTTTAGCTTTAAAATATGTCGATATCTCTTTTATTTAATATTTCTGTTGAAATATCAAATAAAAAAAATTCTATCAATTGTTTTAATTACCTTCCATACTTTCTTTACTAAAGTAACTCTCATTTATGTTTTCATAAATAATATTGAATATTATAACATTAATCTTTCCTTAGTTGTGATCCTGCGTAAATTGAATATGTAAAAAAAGTTTGTGTGGTATATTGAAATGTTATTTACTACTTGCATGAAGTTAATTTAGTAAAACCTCTATCAATCTGATTTTGATAAGAAAAATATATTTCTTCTTGTTGAAAATAAGGAAATCAAAACGGAAGTTTTGTCTATCCCTTCATCAGTTTTATGAAATTTTATGATATACTTTATGAAATATAATAATTATTTTTACAATTTTAATTGCTATTTAAAATTCAATTGGCAAATCTTAATTGAATCTTGATTTACACTTGATTTGGGTGTTTTACTGCTCAATATATGTAAATATTTGTGTTTGCCTTAGGTTTAAAAATACTTTCTCAATCAAAGAACACAACGTATCTGTTGAACAATTAGAGAAATTACAATCTGACTGATTAGCATATCTTAATTTTTTAAATGCAATCTACAAAAACTCATTGAGAACGGATGGTTTAGCTGTGCAGCCAATAATTCAGTTATTCAATGATAAACACATTTAATTTTGTTAATATTATGCATTGTAATAACATTTATTAATAACCCTTTATGATTTTTGAATAATCTACTGAATAATAATATTCTATATGAATTTATTTCTACAAAATACAAAAAAATATAAATATTCGTCATAATTTTGAGAAATATATATAAATCTTATCTTTAACTTAAATGAGAAAATATATTTAATTAACTTATACAGTAAAATTAATTATATTTTATGGTTATATTTGTAATACACCAAACACTTATTAAGCTTTAAAGAGCATTATTTTTGTGTGATTTATATTAACTTCTTAAATTTTAGTTATTTCAAAACTTATTGCCATAAAAAATAATAATTTCATATTTTTTTTTTACTTTTTTGAACCTTTGAATTAAAAATTTAACAACATTTATGATTAGCAATATCTTACTAAACTGTATACTTTGTCGTTCCATCTTTACGACTAATCAGGTGAAGTAGGTTTATTTTGTAAAGTAAAAATTCCACTTAACACAAGTTGCTATTTTTAGACAAATTAAATTAATGCATCGGAAATTTAATTCATACTATTCACTGCTATTGAAAAGGATAGCAATAAAGATTTTTAAATTTGAATTAAAAATTATTTCACATTAGCTTCAATAAAAATTCCGTTTCTCGTACTTAAACTTTATATTGTTTCTTTTTTCTTTAAATTCTTTTGTACAAGACATTTTTTTCTGCCAAGTTATATAAAAATGCATTCGACTGGGAACTGAAATAAAAAAAAGTTGCACTTTATGCAACCAAACTAAAAAATAAATCTGATTTTCCGTTGAATAGTTGCAAAGGAATATAAAAAATATAAAAATAAGAATAAGCTGAAAACCTATTTACTAAACAAAATAAGTTCAACAGTTTGCTAAAAAAAGTATAAAAGCTCTTTTATGTTTCCAATTTACACCTGATATATATAGTAACTAAAAAAAGAATTTTATCAGAAACTTCTTTTAGAATATCATTTCCAATTCCTTTTTATTTTAGATTATATCTCAGATATTTTGTATTCTAAGAAAATTTAGAAAAGTTATTTCTGATATCCATAAAAAATATATAAAATTATTCGTTTGGTGAAAATGTTGCGAAATGTTCTTGAGATTTGACCATACAAGCAAAAATCGATAAGATAATTTTTTAATTATTTTAACATCCTTCAGTTTTTTACAAACATTTCAAGGTTTATGGTTGTACTATTTAAGTTTCACCACTAAATGATTGTTTTCATATATTTGCTTTTTACTAACACGACTTAAAATTCATGTATTATAAATTCTATTCCAAAACAATTACTCATATTATTTTACGAATATTACTAGAAAGATTGAAGTATTATTAAATATGCTTTAATGAAATAAAATAGATCAGAAATGAATTTTCAATAAAATTAGACAACTTCCAAAATAAGTTTAGATATATTAAGTAAGTTTTAGATAAATGATACTGTTAAAATCTGTGTAAAATTTTCGTACTTTAATATCTTACAGTTTAATAGATAACTTTAATAAATATCTTGAAAAGTTCTTAGATGTAAACACGCTTTCAAATTTCTTCGTAAAGTTTATTCAATATATAAACAATTCGCATAGTTTATTCTTGATTCACAGTGACTTTATTTCTATCCACACATTTGTTTTTTTGGATTTACTTTGAGCATGTAAGTATTCATGCTCAAAGTAAATGATAGTTAGAATATAATCATTTTTTGAATAAAAAAACTCTAAAAATATAATAAACATGAAAATTGAAATGAATACTTACTTTCATCAAAAAATAATTTTGCATTATGTTCTAACACACACGTTAATATTAAAGATTATAAATTTAAAAGATACAAATTAGTATACCAATTTAGAAGAAGTTTCTTTTTTCTCAATTTGTACATCAGCATTTTATTTCTGGTGAAAAATTTGGTGCATTTTTCTAGTAACGGATTTGCTATTCTCATTCCAAAAAAGTTAAACAATGAAAAAAATTTAAAAGAAAGGTTTTAAAACTTTTTAGGAAATAATTTCTTTTTTGTTAAAACTTTTATCTTACAAAATTTAACAAAATGATATCAACAATTACAATTTGGATTTCAAAAAATAGCAGTTTTTCACATAAAAGTTTAAAAACAATATTTTAAAATTTTTTTCTTATAAAGTATAACAACTAATAACTAGCAACACGTAAAATTATACAATGGTTTTCTCTACTTATTATGATAGACAGTCTCTTTTATTTTGAAAAAAAAAGAATTAAAAGAAAACAGTCGATAGACAAGCGTTGAAAGTACTCTAATGTGTCTAAAGTGAATCTAAACTCTAAATTTAACCCTAATTGGGTACATTTTCTGGTAGCTAATGGTGCTTCTTTTGCTTTATAAAATTTCACTTAATTTGTTGCTTACTTCTAAATTAATTGATACTTTCTCATCTTGTTGTTGCTTATCTTCAAGGGTCTGACGGAGTCAGACTAAATCTAGGAATCCATTGTCTGAAAGGAAATCGATGACAAGGAGGGGAGAAGTGTAGATTTTGTCCCATAGTATGTTCATACAATTCAGGATATGCTCAGGAGAAGCTTGGTGTGCATAACATTTTGAACAGAGGGGGAAGGTCTTGTTACCCGCTACAAAAGTAAGGCATTTCAGGTGGCCAGAGGCGAGACGTGCAAGGCAAGCGCTGGTTTTCCAATCACAGAAAAGAGCCAGAGAAAGTCCCGGCTTTACTTTCTCATCTTAAAGGCAGGTATACCCGTTTAAAGATTTGTAAATATATATTAACTAATACAATTAAATTACTTCACAATTATAACATCCAAAGACAGTTTATTTAATTTTGTTAAATAATTTACTCATTTCTTATAAAATTATATAAATTAATAAACATTTCCTGTTAAATACATCATCCTAAAATGCATGCCTAATCAACATATAAGATTTACATTTTTTGCACACTATTTTATTAACTCAATCAATAACTTTACCATCATGTTACAATGACTGTTGTGTTTGTCATTAAATCTACTTCCATTTATCTATAACATTTTAAATAGATGTTTTTTCTGAACTTCATTAAATGTAAAATTAATAAAATTTGGGAAATTTTCATACCATTGGATTGATTAAGTGTCTTTTAAATATAAAAATTTACAACATTTATAATATTCTCAAATAAATCAAACTAAACAATCTGATTTCAGAAACTTCTTTTTTAATTAATTAGCCATTCCTAAATTTATTATCTTTCAATCGATTTTCTGCAAAATATATAACCAATTATTATAGGGATGTTAATGTCGTGTATACATACTTTAAAACTTTAAACAAAGATACATTTTTTCACATTAAATATAGAAATGTCACATTTTTAAGCAATAAAGTTAGTTTAAGTTTTCAGAATTTTTATTTTGGAAGTTTTTTTTATTCTATAACAACTTTCTACAAATGTATTCAAATAATTGCGAATTTCGCTGTCATTGAATTAATTGAAAATTTAAATAATATCATAGTGGTATGATAAAAATTTCTTAAAATGAAAAAAAAAATACTTATGTATTTTAAAAGACATATCTTTCTTTCACATATAATGTAATCAATATGTCATCAAGGTTTATATGCATAGATCAAAGTTACCTTTGTAACAAAATAACATTTCTCAATTTTTGCCAACTTTTATGAAGATTTGTTTACAATTGGTGCTTAGTTTGTTTATCAAAATGCTAATTAAAATGTTTGTTCTGGTTTGCACAAAATATGTATACGTTTAGCTAAAATTCATATAAAGGGACTTTTTTCAATAAGTATTAAAATATTTGCTCATTTTTTTGACCATTTATTTTGCTTATAATTTTCGCATAAAAAAATTATACGTATTCAAATTTGCATTAAAGTAATCGAAGTTCAATTCTTATATTCCCATTATAAATGCGCGTTTATTTTTCGATATTACAGCATATCTTTTGTCTAATGATTAAGCTATTGCTATTTTTTTGTAATAAATACTACATGAAATCGAAATAATGGCACAAATTTTCTCTTATCGTTCTTCAAATTTTACTTTTATAAGGTATTAAAAAATATTTTCATAAAATTCTATTCATTCTTTGCTTTTTTTCCTGAGATTTAAAAGTATTACGAGATCATTGTTCCATTTCGGGAAACACATCTATATTAATTTTGTAAAGGGGCAGAAGACTTGTATAGTTATACTGGTTTTAATTTAATTGTATTCTAACAATAATTAATTATAGCAAATAACTTGCTTAACAGAGAATTATAGAAATAGTTTTATTTAAGCAATATGCATTTACTGATTCAGAAAATTTTACATAGTAATCTTGATTTGTCATTAGAATCATCCTGATCTAAAACATAAATATTTTTGTATATATTTTTCTCTTAGTTATATTCTTTGAAGAAATTTACATTAGCAAAAAATGTGTTATTTTTAAGTCATATAATTAGATTAACATGTGTTTATGTCATCACACTATATTCATGTTTTCAAAACTTTGCAGATATCATGCTTCTCTCAAAGATCTCAGCAGCAATTTATAAAATGTAAATGATCATAAATAAAGAATTATATTTGTTTTCAATTATATAATTTAATCTCATTAAATGTATTACATTATACTTGAAATATCGCTCTAATACAGTATCAGGTATAATAAGAGGAAATACGTATAAAAAATTAATATGTAATTTTTTTATCATACGTATTTCCAATTAATATGTATAGTCAGAATCAGAAGCGAGATAGAACACATATCCGATACCTTAGTGTTCTTAAGAATAATCCGTTCAATGTATAAATAAAAACAAATTATATTATGCACAAATTGATCGTTCTTATTTGATAGAGTATTTATAATTTTTAGTAAAGAAATATGCGAATACTCACAATTTGGAAACATATCCAAGTTTAATTATAAACAAACATAATTACGATTATCAATTCTTTTCTTCATACATCAAAGTAATGCATACAATCTATTTTTTTAATCATTAATGAAACTGCTCAAATTTCAATTTTGATTAATATATTTGTATAATTATATCATTATTATAATTATCCAAAACAAGATTGAAATGAATTGCGATAAATGTAAACTCCGTTGAATTAAGGAAAGAAATACGAAAATCAAAATGTTAAGCATTCAAAGACTATAAATAGTTGAAAATGATGTTTCTTCTTTACTAATTTTTAAATAATGTAATACCAATTTTGTATAACAAGACATTTTAATATGAAAAAAATTTTAATTGGACGGTATAATAAAACCTACAATAGTAAAACTCACACACATTTAGTTTAAATTTAAATTAAATTTAGAAATTCCAAGAAGAACATTAAATTTTTGTCTGGAGTTCTTAAAACAGTTTATATATCTGTACTATAAAATTTTTCACATCCATTTATATTAATTCAATTTTTCTAATTGATAATTTACATTAATTTCAATTAAAACTTTCAATTTTTCTGCTGATATTTAAAAATATACAGTTAAAAATTCACATGTTAACAGATTTCAATATTCAAGTAATAACCCCGAAATACATTGGCTTGTGACATCTGTTTGGAATTGACCTTTTATGGTGCTAATGAATAATCTTTCACTTATCTTGTTCTTTAGTTAAAATGATGTTATTTTTAGCAATAAACCTCTTTGCACCTGACGTTGCAAAATGTGTCTAAAATAAAGAATGGTAGCATCAGTGGTTCAATGGTAGAATTATGCTTGCCAAAAGAACGGCCAGGGCTCAATTTTTGCATGATACATTATATTTTATGCAACTAATTCACACAGGCGAAGGAGTTAGATTAGTCTTTTCTCTTTAGATGATTCGGTCTCTATCAACATCTCAAAACTAAATATCAGTTTTTTCACTAATACAAAGTACTTTTATTTATTTTTTTTCGACAGAAAAAATTTCAATGAACAGCTACTTTTACACAAAAAAATTTTAAATACTGAGTCTGTGTTCTGGATCAAGAGATAACAAGTAATAAGCATATATAACACCAAGCTGACAAGAGCTGCAAGAGATTCAATACACTGAAGTTCATGTCTAGCAAATACTGAAGAGCAGATGTCAAAACTCTTTGGAAAATGTACTTTATCTTAATAAGACTAAATAATAAGATAAATATGAACTCCTACTTTATTGTTCTGCCTGCTCTACCAGTCTTCAAAAATTATAATGAGTTCAACTTATCACCATTCATATAATTGAAGGCTTGAGAAACAGTTGACTAAATAAAATAGTACTATATGAACCAGATCTTCCATCTCTAAGTCACGTTAGAAACTCACACCTAGTAAAATACTTAAAAATCTATAACAACCAAAATCGTAGTTTTGAATATCTTTGTACGTGGAGAACAAATTAGCGTCTCAAAAGACAAAGTCTGTTTGCCCTAATGTAAGAAATAAATATCATTTCTAACTTAATCCAGTCTTTTTCTGCTATGCCTAGTATCTGTCTTTTTGAGGGCTTCTAGAAATTCTTTTTCCATACTAATTTAGAAACTTATACAAACAAAAATCTACTAGAGTCTGAAAACCTCAAAGAACTGGTTCCTGAAGCCGAATCTCTAGAAATCTCAAGAAAGAATCTCTAGAAACGCCATAGCATTTATACATAAGGAAGCAAAAAAAACTTTAATCAGAATGGAAGCGGAATTTTTTATCAAAAACCACTTCTTGTAACTTTTTAGACGTAATATGGGTATCTGTTCGGTATTTAAAAGCGTACGCATAGCCATAAAAGTTGGATTGGAAACCATCCTAAATGACACCGACATTGAAGATATTTGGATACTTAGTTACAGCCGGAGTACTATTCAGCATCTACAAAATTTACATCAAGTCAGTGTAAAGTGGGTTTGCAAACACTCAAAAAGATAAAATGCATGTCCCAAAAACTAGATATTCACATTCAACGAATACCCCCTCATGTCAGTGTTTCAGGTACTGAAATTGCTGATATGTTGGTAAAAACGGATTCCACAGAGACATTGACTCTTTCTGCGTCACTCATACACAACGAAATTTCTTCTGCAAGGAATGGAAAATGCAGAAAAAAATGGCTTATTCCTCGCGTTTGCTACTGGTACTGTAGAAAGAGTCTAAGCTGCATTATTGACCTCGAGGGCTGTTGACTAAATATTGCAGCAATTTTAAGACTAAACACTGGACATCTTAAGGAATTAGCTTTTATCTCTAGCTGCAAAGTTTCTCCAGTTTGCAACAAGAGGGTCATCTAAAGTCAACTTCTGCAAAGCATGGAGTTTAGAGGACCTACAAACATCTCCATTTCTAGTATTCAAATTTACTAGACTACATGGACTCATGGATCAAATCTAGTTTTTGCTAGATCATGAATGATTAGTAACAACAGCAGTAAAATAAAAAGGAATTTTAAAAAGTTAAAAAAGCTGTATGTGTATTATCTTTTAAACTGTTTTATAAAATTATGTTCACATAAACTAAATTAATACATAATTGTACAATTACGATAAAATATTCTTAATTTTGAAATAATTTATTATAAAATAGATTTTAATTCATATCACACTGCACAGGAAGTATCAAAAAAGAAATATTGCAAAATTATTATTATAAATTATTTTGTTCTTGAAAGTTTATCATTTTTCATACTTGAGAAATCATTTTTATTGTGTTTTAAAAAATATTTTTAAGCTTAAAACTTTTAAAATCAAAAATACACTTATAATTGTAAATAAATTATATTTTTCAAATTGCTCAACATTCTTTGTTTTAAGAATTCTATGAATATTTTCAGTTAATAACTTAAATTCCCATATAATATTGTAAAGACTTTTCAACAATTCAACCATTTCTGTATTGAATTTATGTGTGCATGTTTCGAATAATAATTTTCAAATTGAATAAAATATGTTAATAATACATATTACGTAAATGCATTTGTTCAAATTTATAAATAACTCAAGTTTTGAGTAATTTTGAAATATTTGGCTTAAATACTTTATCCTTTTAAAATTTAAAATAAATTCAAACTTTTTAGTACCATAAACTTTAAGGAAAAACATATCTTGCATGAGATGTTTGTCTTGTTCATTTTCCGTAGAAACACATTTCAATTTAAACTTCTTTGTCCTATAAGAAAGACTCAACATTTGAAATGATACAAGAAATCACACAGGAGAAAAACACTACTTCATCTTTTACAAAACATTTTATTATTATTTTTAGTAAAAAGCACAATTGAATTTGGTGCTCTAAAAATGTATAATCTTAAGTGAAACAAAATTCTTTATAGAAATACGGAGATTATCATGAAGCAAAAAATATAAAAGCAATTTTATGTTTCCATTTTATACCATACTATATATTGTTCAGGAAAAACTACTTCTATACTTCTCTAGAAATGTGATTTATTACTTATATTTTTTTATTGTCAGCAGCGGTATCTCCCACAAAATAAAGAAAATGGATGCAAGTTATTTAAATCTTCCCCAGAGAAACAGTGTGGCTGTTTTTGGTATAAAAATGGGAGACAGAGATAAATTCACGCTACAGTTTCTTAGTAAAAAAATCAATATAAAAAAGTAGTTTTGGAAAAGTGTCAATCAAGTAATAATAAAGTTGTTGAAATAAAAATTCTCTGAGCACATTTAGTTTTCTAAGAGATTTAGAAATTTCAAATGAAAATCAATTTTTTAATTAATAAAAAAATTAAAAATTTTTTGATACTGTCATAAGCAAGGCATTAGTTTTAAGATTTAAAAGAGATTATTTACAAATATTGCAAATATAAATTAAAAGAAAAATGTTGGATTATTCAAAATTGTGAAATATATCTTGAACTCTGTTTTGTCATTATTTAAAGTTTTCTTTAATGTTTTTTCTCCTTTTTCGTATTGAAATCATCATCTGATTTCAAATTGGTGTTTACAGGACCAAGATTGAGTATTTCTGTTTTGGCACAAATTTTGAGTATTTCTGTTTTGCCACAGATGGAATACTTCACTACAAAATTTTTTTTAATTTTTTTATTAATTAATTTTTATTAATTGATTTTTATTGAAAATTTCTAAATCTCTTAAAAAACTAAAAGTGCTCAAAATTTTTATTTCAACGACTTCATTATTATTTGATTGATACTTTTCCAAAACTACTTTTTATATTGATTTTATAAATCAAGATGTTATGTTCTAAATATTTTTGGTGATGAAGAAATGATGCCAAGACGGCATATTGTGACGTGTGAAATGACGTAAATACTATGATTTCCAAATTATAATTTTCTGTACAGTTCTTATAGACCTCCATCACTATAATAAAACCCAGATCGCCATACACATAAGAAGATCTGCAAAAGAAATCGACATTCTCGTAGTTTGGCATCCTGTATTTTATGACATCTTGTGCCAATTTTTTTATGATGCTGATACTTTTATTATTTATTCAAAATGATTGAAACAAAGACTGAAATAATTTATACTGATTGTGATTTGTGCATTCCAGAAATAAACACTCCAAGATTATTAACTTTCGAAGATTCAACTCCACAATAACTCCAGTTAGCTTCGGAAAATGGTTTTACTAAGTTCTTCACTTTCCTGTCTCCCACTGATGTTACAACTTTTATTCCAAAAAGCTTTAGGTGAAAATGTGCTTTGGGTCCCCTGCTTGGCGCATTTTCAAAGAGTCGCCAGCTGGGGCGTTTTTACGTTTTGTCTTGTGGAGTTGAATGCTCTGAGAGACGCTACGCAAAAACGGCGTTTCTATGGCAACGAAACCAAAATACGTGTTTTTAACGAATTTCACCGTTGGTATGGTAACATAAACATAAACAACGGTTTTTTTACGAATTGCATAACAAAAAATACATAAGAATATAGCGTATTCTAGTGTATTTTTTGACACAAGGAGTGCATTTTTTTCACAAGGAGTGCATTTAGGATGAAATAGCCAGGGTTACCACGCTTTGTGCGTCAATTGCCCATTTGGCGAGAAAGGTGTATCCAAACCACAGGTTAACCAAGCTTTACAATTTAAAGCAAGAAATAATACAATTTTTAAAGAATCACAAGAAAATAATTGAAATGCAGCACATCCGTCGTGGTAAACTTCTATTCGAAGCAAATCTCCCTGATACTGCAGTAGAAATAACCAAGATAACCTTTTTTTTTTTTTTTTGAGTAAATGTTAACGCCATGTTTAAACTGAATATACATATACTCAAAAAATTTTTTATGAAAGAAATAAATGCAGAGCTACATCTACATCTTTTTGTTGAGGAAATTGCTCAAAATGGCTTAACGATATTAGGCTTGCAAAGATTTATAAAAAAGAATATCTGAATAGCTGGTGAAAATATTTTGGTATATCTGGGTGAAAATATTTTGGTGAGCGTTATTGGGCATTCTTACTTCAAACTATTAATTTATATTATTCCATCATTCCAGTTTCTCTTTTATTTGATAATGTTCGTCAACGTGGAAAATGCTATAAATACACTCACCTTACAGAATAAGACTTTTGTAGTAGAAAAAATGAAAATAAGACTTTTTCCTATATAAAAAAACGTGGAAAATTCTATAAAGACTCTCTCTGTGCACTGATAAATGTGTACACTATTAGGGAAATCATGCAGCTAGTGGCATTTCTTGTCTTACGAGGAAGAAAAATTCTTGCATTTTAAAAACATGAAAGAAATTTCAACACTTTTCATTTATTGAGGCGAGAGGACATTATAACAAATCTTTTAAAACCAGTTACTCCAGTGTAGACAAAAGTCATCTTCCTCTTTTGCAGAATCAAATTAAAATTATTGATGTTGTTAAAAAAAAAAGCAGTGCTTGCGATGGCTTCTATATTTGAAAAAACATTACTTGCAATTCAAGCTGGACAAGATCTAAATCTTCAACAAATGTTCTCATTCACGAAAGAATGTATACAAAAATGTTCAAATCCTGCGAGATCTGTTTCTAAATTTCCTCCAAGAAAGTTCAAAATCTAACCAGTCAAGAAAAATAAGTCCAAATAATTCGTGAATCAGCAAACGATATCACCAGAACAACCTATTATGAAGTCTTCTCAACCAAATATTAAATATGCAGAGCCTAACATTGAAGAAAGAATTGAGTCGGGAAAAAGGTGTAAAAAGCATTCCTAATTTTTTTATAAATTCTTTTACTATGAGTGTA
The DNA here is from genome assembly GCA_030067965.1 of Latrodectus elegans. Lineage (NCBI taxonomy): Eukaryota > Metazoa > Arthropoda > Arachnida > Araneae > Theridiidae > Latrodectus > Latrodectus elegans. The sequence continues at coordinate 51,628,544 of CM057819.1, forward strand.
CGTTTTTTATTTCAAGTAATTATTCAGGTTTTTTGTTTTATTTAATGTACAGTTTAATTGTTATTTACTGGTGCTTCCATAATGGACAATAAACTTAGAATCATTGCTTATAACAGTAGAAATAACTCTTTTGTCTTCGGGAAATTCAATAACTCAAATTCTATTTATACTGCAGAGGTTTTTGCTTCATATCTGGTGGCGACAAAATTCTGTATTTCTCCTTCCAACTATGTCTTATTCTCCTTATCCTGTCTAAGCAGTTTAAAAACTTTATCATTCTCTTCCCAATCTTCATTCAACACATCGATATAGCTTTACAAAAGCAACACAAATTTGCGAATCTATTCAATTAATTTGGATTCCAGATCATTCCGGAATTTCTGGAAACGAAAACGCAGTTGCTCTCGCAAAATTGGACATTAATAAAAGTATTATTCTGCACATGATTTCACCTGAAGATCATATCTCCCGAATATAAAAAAAAAGTTTTTTTTTTTCAATTATAATAATAATGGAGGGAATAAAAATAAATATACCTCTAATTTTTAGCAAATTTCTTCAAAAATTCACAGCAATAATATTAATTCTCACTTTGAAGAAGTGTGGCTAATTAAAGTTAGAACTAGATCAAATGCTAAATTACATAAATTAAGACTTTCTTCTACAGATAAATGTTCTTGTGTAAAAAAAAATACCATCGATCACATAATGATATCATGTACTCTCTATGGTTGAGCAAAAAATTCTATAAGAGAAAAGAATTTAGTATCGGAGCTTTTTCCTTCTTTTTGATATTACTAGATTAGTCAATGAATTTTCGAGAGAAATGCGAATCAACAATCTCTTTTTTGAAACAAATTAATAGGCTCTAATTTTTTCTCGTCTTTGTTTCTCCAGATGCCCTAATTCCCCCTTAATTTATCATTCAAACGCTCACTTTATCTTCTTCATTTAAGTTTCATCATATTGATTTTCAATCAATTTTTCAAAATCATCAATTTTTTTTAGGTTTCGCTTCAAAACTTAATTTTACTCAATGTGAGCTATAAGCCTACGAGCATAACGATCCAAAACTGTTTTCTTCTCGTAACATAACCACACTTATTAATTTAGATTCTATCAACTAATATTTTTTTAATTTTAAATCGTACTGATTACCGATTTAAATTGACCATAATGTGTACGTTTTGCTTTGTCTTTTTCATTTTGCATTTTCTTCTGTTCTGTGGTCAACGTGTTTATGGATTGAATCAATAGAAAATGGCTTCTCAAACCAATGTTTGGTCTTCATCTAGGAAATCGTTTTATTAACAGAAAAGCGCTTCGACAGCTTTCTCAGACATTCGATGGTGAAATTTGGCTTGTTTGATGCCGCTTGAAGAAGGCCATTTAAAGGCAGGCTTAAATGTACTTTTCTTGCAATACTACTTAATAAAAATCTTTTAAAACATGAACATTTGAAAAACCATTGAATTACTTAGCAGTTGATCAAAGATAAATATGCAAAATTATAATATTTATCAAAATGTAAATAATTGGGAAATATTCATTCTCTTCAAGGAAATTTTTAAATATTGTTTTGAGATCTGAAGATATTGCCATTATATGTGATTTCATTACACCATATGAGATTTCTTATAATTATTTATTCAGGGGAATATTGTATTCATTTTATAAGTATTTAATAATGATATAGACCGTATTCATTCTGCTTCTAGTTCAGTTGTAGGCATTTCAGCCTCTACTTCTTCGTAGGTGAAATTTCAAATTTTAAGGATTTTATTATTCAGCTTGAATAAATGTGCATGAATTTGTTTATATATTACAAAAATATTCTACATGTTATATTATTTCTTTGATGGAGTAATATTAGATCAATAAAAAATATATATATGGTCACTTTGCCATTATATGTTAACAAAATTGTAAACCATATAATAAAATCTGAAATGTTAACGAATCAAGAATATAAAAATACTAATTTTTATCAAATTTAAACACATCATATATCTTTCAGCAGATTATTAAACAATCAAACAATTTACAAATTTTAAGCCAGTTAATTTAAAATTTTAGGGAACTTTCTATGAATTTAAAAATATTAAATTCGAATATTTTATACATTAACTATGATTAATGCACACGGCTATAGAAGAAATTAGGATGTGTAAGTAATTTATAAAAATTTAATGAAAATATTAAAATGCTAAATATTAAAAATACAAAAAAAGCTCCGCTTTTAGACCAATATAAATTAAATAGAATTTTATTCATAACAATCATTTCAACCAACTCATATAAATTATTGAATATAATTTGGATACAGGTGTCAGCAGTAGTGCTCCCTCAAATTTGATTAATAATGAAACTTAATGATTGTTCCCAAAATGTATTAATGCGAAATTGATAAGTCCTACTAAACTAAATCATGAATGCATTAATATTCCGCTTATATCCATTTGAATATGTTATTAAATTTGATTGAAATGAACTGTGAAAATGCATATTGCAATACTCTTATGTCTGTTACCACCATACTAGCAATACAGTGACAAATTTAGGAATATGTTTGAGGAATATTCACTAATCATGTAAAAATGTCATTTTTTAAAAATATTATTTCTGAATTGATGATAAACCATCAGTTAATGTTAAAATTGATTTAATACTACAAAGAATTCGGTTAATTTATGCAGGTATTTTAAAAATTACAGTCTGTCATTTGATTTAGTAACATTTGTAGTTTGCAGATGAATAATTGTTTTATCCCAAACTAGAATATCTTAATAATTTGGTTCTAAAGCAACAGTTTTCGTAAATCAAATGCTTAACATTTAAAATATTTCTAGATATGCAAACAATATAGAGCCAAGTAGTTAAAAATAACTGAATGTCATTAGCAATGTCTGGAATTAATATCATTCACTCTAATGATGTTGCAGACAAGGTTCGGATTCCGTTTGTATAACAGAGAAATAATTCATCTCCTTCAACGGCGTAATCTCTTCCTTTAACTATGATGTTTGTATTTTCCCTGAATACGTTTCATTTCAAAGTAACACATAGAAATTCAGAATTCAAAACTAAGTATGCACGGAATGAATGGGTATTTTTCAAATAATTGTTTTTCTTAATCTGTTAAGAGTATCCTTATATGCAATACTGAATTCCACAGAAAAAATGACAAATTTTCTGATTAATACAATTGTATTAATTTTTATAGTAATTAAAATGCATTGATAATAATGCATGATGTGATAATGTATTGAAAATATATAGTAAATAAAAATTAAGTAAAACGTATAACTTGACAAAATCTTGATAAATAGTAAAATTGTATTAAACTAAATTAGTTTGTTATAATTCAGATTTTGTGAAATTCTTAACAATGATTTAATTTTTGCTAGTCTTTTATTTTATTTTTTATTTATCCAGTTTTTAAAATGACTATATTAATGGAACAATATCATATATATTTCTTTAAAAAAATTAAGTAAATAAATTTTCTTTCATTTATTTAACTCTTATAAGCCTGAATATAATTAAAAAAATCATATTCACTTTAAATCATGTCATTTTTCTCTACTTACAAAATTCTCGAAAAGTTTACTCTTTTCATCTAAATAAAAATAATTTTTTTTAATTCCTTCAATATACAAAGCTATGTAATATTAATTAATACCATGATGATTTTTAAACTATTTTCTAAATTTATGGAACGTAAATTCTGTATTTGAATGTATATTCATTTCATTTGGATGCGCAATTGATTCAATTCATCTAAGTAGAGTGACAGGCTAAATGTCACATTACTAATTTTATTAAAAATTCATCAAGCTAAATATTAGTTCTTGTAATTTGTAATATATATTTTATAAATCTACAAGTTATGAAACATTAGTGTACACTAATTATAATGCTTTTTCATATTAAACATCGTACATTTATTAACATTTTTTTCTATAGACATGTATATGTTTCTTGAATTTTTAGATACTTTATCTAAAATATTTAACATATTAATAATTTGAATTAATTTTAATGTACATAACAAAATAAAATCTTGCATTTTCAATTTATGGTAAAAAAATCGAATAAAGAATATACTTCTAACAAATGCATCCTCAAATCGTTTTATCATTTAATGATTGGTTCCTATTATAAACATTATTGACGGAATATTTATCGTTATAATATTAATCTATACAAAAATATTAAGAAAAAAGTTTATAGTATTTCCCCAAAAACATAATTAAAAATAATTTTTAAATCAAAAGAAATTTTCAATAATGTAATAAACAACTCTAGTATATATAAATAACTCTAGTATTTTGTAAATAATATTTAACCTGGACATTACTTATATTTTACTATTTTAAAATTAATAAAATTTTGGAAACACTAATGTTCACGATAATATTGGACTTTAATTATAATTATGAAATGAAAAAACAATTAAGTTTTAATTTCATAATAATTCGAAATTATTTTTAATAAGAACTTATGTTAAATAATTAGTATTAATCAAAAAACATTTTTAATTAAAATGAAGCATAACTTTATGTATAAGACAATGTTTTTCTCTCATTCAATAGATTTTCACATCACAGACATCACGTTTAAGTAATTTTACTATTTTAAAAATTGTTACTTCCTTTTATAAAATATTCCTTTCATTTCACACACATAATATTTTATTAATAATTTATCCATGATTTATATATATATGTGTGTGTGTTTGAGTGTATAATTATTAAAAAAATAAGTATAATTAAATTATTAAATCTTTAATTATTTAAAAAATAGAGGTAAGCTTGATTTTGTTTTATTTTCAGTTTATATTTTCTAGACTTAAAATTTCCCACCAGAAAAGTTCTTGACTATTCTTGAATAGATTACAAAAATATATTCATTCTCAGATAACCGTTTTCAATCAACTTTATTTCAGTTACTTTTCCTACAGTAGTGTGATTAGTTCAACGCCATAAACTTAGTTTAGAACAAAAGTTTCTTGAGAACACTACTTTCATCGGAAGTACCAAATTTTAATGTACCATGGGGAGTCATGTGATGAATAAAGGGAAACTAGTAAATTTATCGACAGTTAACTGTTTTTGTCTCTGAAGCCCTTAACAAAATACTTGTTTTATGTTAGTTAATTTTAAGATAGGATTTTTTTTACCAACTAAATTGGTGAGCATAGAAACAACGTTGAGACTTGTTTTTAACATTTTATAATCTAGATGTAAACAATTATAATAAAAGAATAATCAGTGATACCATTGTAAATTTGTATTAAAATAGAAATATTAGATAATAAATATTTTTTAATTTTACTCTTGGCAAATATATGTAAATAATTCAGGAATTTTCTACGTACAAATATAAAAACGATACCCTAAATTTCGAAACAGCTTGAATGATTCATAACTAAACATTAGACTTTCTTCTATAAATTCCCATTAAAATTTAACTCATTATTTGAATAATATATTATACTGAACTTTATAGTTTTTTTATTCTGATATTGCCTTAAGTTAAATATTATCTTAGAAAAATAATTTATATTATTCAGTAAAGGAAATATTGTTTTTATTTAATTGTAAGTATATATAAATTATTGAGTTCGTCATATGTTTAATTAAACTTTCAGTTTAACAAATGGTATTGATATTTAATCAACCTTACAAATTTATAATTTCTATTACAGAATAAATACAATATATTTTAGAAACTAAAAAAATATTTTACATTTTCTTTAATATTTTTTATATTATGTCTCAATATTATATTTTTCTAACATTTTAAAAGAAATTTGTAAGTCATTTTACAAAAGAATTTATTTTAATAAACTTTTCTTTAATTTTTGAGAAAATAATTATATTTACTAAAATATATCTCAAACAAATGAATTTTTTATAATTAAAAATAAATTACAACTGTTTTTTTTAATTGATTCACACTTATTTCAGTAAATACTCAATGCGACTTAAATTTATCGAAAAATTTATTTAAAACTTAAGTTTTAATAATTTTAAATCAATAAATAAATATTTCCACTCTCCTAATAAATGATCAAATTTATTAGAATACATATTATATGTATATGAAGCAGATTATAAAACAAAATGTCATAATGATTTTTAAAATTAGTTTTCATTTTATCAGTTTGCATGGGAAATCAGGTTGCACAAAATATTTTTCCCCTTTAGTCAACCAATTCAATTTATTTAATTAAAAAAACCTTTACATTTTTGGGAAATGTAAGCTTCATCGATAAAAGAATTTCATAAAAAATATTCTTTTTTCTCTTTATTAAATATAAAGTTTAGATATATTATAATACTTTGTTGGTAAATTTCAGGAACTGAAAAAATATTATCAAGATGACTGATAATATTATTAAGATAGAGCTTAATTTTGTTTTCAATTTTTCAAAATTTATTTTGAAGAAAACACTGAATATGGAAATTTTTAATGACATATTCAACAGAATAATATTATGTTTCCATTTCGATATTACTTTTCACGTAATTTCTCAATAACTATACATTTTAAGTACTTTTTATTTCTGGGATTATTATGTAAATTTACAGTATGTAATGTTCTTGTTCTCGTGTGCCAGCTAAGCTGGAAAATTAGGGTATACTGCTCCACTTTTCCAACTGAACCGTATTTGATGTTGAGTCCGACTTCTTCAGTATACACACATGCCATAGGGACCCGTTTATAGGGTAGGCAACCCTTCACACCTCATTAATACACAAGGAAAAGACAAATACAGGATAGAGAAAGTACATCCATGCCTGAACTGGGATTCGAACTCAGGACTTCCCTATCACTAGTCAGGCACGCTGACCACTAGACAAGTTAGCCGGTTGAGTTTGTAATAATACAGTACTTCAATACATTTATATACATAAGTATTTTCATTCATACACTAACATATTATAGTAAATAAGTATTGAAACACAATTATTAATAAGAGTCTTCGATGATAAAAAATTTACATCTTAACGAAATGTCATGGCAAATTTTGAGAAGGGCTACCTTTCAAATAATTCTTTGTTAGCAAAGATTTCTGTCAGTAAAGGGAAAAAGTTTTCACTTTGGGAAAACTCTTTTCCACAACCGTAAATATTGAATTTTAAGAAAACTGTTGAATGGAATCTCTACATTTCTGAAAATAAATCTGCCTTACAGTCTTAAAAACCAAAACGTAGATGATAATATTAGCCCTGCATGAAGTCCTTAGCTTCATTTTTAAGCTATGTGGGATCATTTTACATGTAAAGCTTAAGAAATACCACTAACCAATAAATATAAACATCAGAAAAGTTTGTTGAGCAGATAATTCCATTCACCTTAGAAATTTTTGTTTTCTTTCTTTTCATATTATTAAGATTTTCTTAAATTTTATTCCTATTTTAAGGTTTTATTGAATTTAAAAATAACTATTTGCTGTACACAATTATCCTTTTTTCTATTTTAAGCAAAATCAACTATCATGATTCATTCATTAGAATTAAACATTTTTATTCATTTTTTCAAAGAGAAAAATATTAATTATGTATTATGGATGAAAAGTATACCAAGTGTCTGAGAATGACATATAAAGTTAAATGATAGTAAATTTTAAAAAAATCAATACCAATATTTTTAGTATAATGATACGAGTTATATTTGTTGAAAATCTTCCAATTTTTATTTAAATTTGAATAAAAATGAATAAAAACAATACATTAAATAAAAAAAATAATCTACAAGGATTAAAAACATGTTTAAGTAATATGTAACATCTAATAATGTATTCAATAACTAAGAAGTAAATTAAAAAAAATTAAATCATTCTTGCCCATTTAAACGAACCACAAAGTGTAAGTTTGTCTTGTCTTTTTCCTTTTGACTTCAGTTTGTATTGTCAACATGTTAATGACTTGAATAAATGGAAAATGATTTCTCAAACCTATGCTTTGGTCTTTAAATTGTTTTATTAACAAAATGAACTTTGACAATATTTTTAATTTTGATTCCAAAGAGTTGAAGTCATAGAGCCATTACACGGTATGGGCTTCCTGTCCAAATCTATTCGACTATTATTAAGGTAACTTCAAAGTAAATCGAAAACAAGTTCTGGAATAATGGTTTCAGATACTCGTAACAATGCACGTTTAACGCACAAAAATTTTTATCAAATCAAGAACTTAAAATTAAACTGCAGAAGATTTGATGGATTTCAAGAGGACGTGAAATGACATTATGGAAGCTGGTATCCGGAGAGCTCGGGCAGAAAAAATTGAATCGTTTAAAGGCATAAATTAGAAAAAGTAACAGAATAAAGAAATTTTGGAAGTCATGATTTGGAAACTGAATATAAGAATAACAGGTACATTTTATGATTAACAAAATTTACATTAAAAAGTACTTCGTTATAACAGGTTGCTGTTGTTGTCGAGTGGCATTATGGGATATTCTGTTCCACTTTTTCAACTGAACCATAATTTTGTGTGGAGTCCGACTTCCTCAGTACACACATGTCATAGGTACCAGTTTATAGGGTAGGCAACCATTCACAACCCAATCATACATGGAAATGTCAAAGACAGGATAGATAGATAAAGGGAGAAAGTACATCCATGTTCAAACCGGGATTCAAATCCAGGACTTTCCTATCCACAGTTCTGACCACTAGACAAGTTGGGCGACATTATTACTACTTAAAATCCTGAATAGAGTCTAACGTCATGTATATTTTAAACCAATAAAAAATGCAATAAAGCGACGTAAACATGATTTCTACTGGAATGAATTAAACAACTACTTTATGGTTAAAAATATGCATTCAAATAGTAAATATTATTATTGGGTGTATGCATGTTATAAAATCTCGTGTTTTATTGGTTTACTGTACATGATATTAACAATATAATAATATTTGTGGTTGAATTTTAAAAGAGAAACGCAATAGGTCTATTAATTAAATAAAAAATATATCAGAAATTAAAAATATTTGGTTCTCTGGTGGTAATGATGTGATAAAATCATTTTATTTTATAAAAAATGTGTGTTGATAAAATATCTTAACTATTATCTGCTTACATAACATCATACTAATAAATTCATAATTTCGTGGTCTCCATGATATTTCTTAAACGAAAATTTTTTTAACATTTATTTTTTGCTAAAATTAAAAGCAATATTTGATTATAATCAGATTAAAAGCAATATATATTTTTATAATAAGGGTTTTGAATTTTAACATCAAGACTCCCTTTACCATACATTTACGTTATATAGCGACCCATTTATAATCAGTAATTCATAAATAAAATGTATTGGAATGATATATTGAAAAAAAAATTGTTTTGAAGCTTTTCTGTCAATTGTTTCAATAATGCAATGAAAAATATTTTTCTGATCATTTAGTGTAATCTAACTCATTAACTGTATATTTAAAGCATCATTTTTAAGACACAAAACAAATTTAATCATAACAAACTAATTACTTTTCATGATATAATGGAAGACACAAATTTAATTTTAGCGGTTTTTGTGATTGAGAATTTACTTATTATTAACTATACTAACAAGTTATGTTATTACTTCGCAATTATTCAAATCCTAAATATACCTGAATATAGTAAAAACAACCACATAAAGTTTTTAACAATTAACTATGAAAAATTTTCATTATTTTTTTAAAGATATATTTCAGTTAAAATCTATAAAAAAATGCTAGGATTTTAAAAAATACTTGAATAAGAAATATCTTGTAGTGTAAGATGAAAACTTTATTTCTATTTGCACATTATATAATTACGTATTTCATTCAATGCATATAATTAAATTAAATATAATCTGTAATATATCAAGCGTAATGTAAGCTTGGCATTTTCCTACCATGGACTTATCATTAACAACCCTCTGCATATGTTTTAAAAAACTCTAACTATTGGAAGCTAGAAACTATCTGCAAATACATTTTCATCAAAATATAGTTTATTAGTTTTTACTTTGTTACTATAATATCCAAGCAAAAACAGGTATATCTACAAATCATTCGAGTCATCAATTACTTAGAGTAAATATGAAACACACAAATGAGATGTTATATTAATTAAGCACCTCTTTCTAATACTTTTAGTTTTTGCCTGCATCTTGAGGTAACGGGATATTGGATAATCACAATTGTTTTAAATCTCGGGAACAAAGTATTTTATTTACTTACAGAGCAGCTAATCATAGTTCGGTAGACGCTAGATACTTAATTCTGTATCAGATTAGTATTAATAAGTATTCAGAAGCATAAAAGTATAAAAATATTGAAACAACACACAGACAAACAATTCTGTTAACTGGTTCCCAAACTATACAAATATAATTATTGAATTATAACTTATGATTGCCTTAGATTAGGAAAATAATGATTCTCTTTTTGAGAAAATATTTTTTCCAACATGCATGGATCAACTGTAAATAATCATAAATTCAATTTAATCATATTTCAACAATAATATGTGCTTCGATAATTAAATACAATATATATGTTTGGTTTTTCATGTCAGCTTGTATTAAATTGTTTATTTTTTCTATTATTATTTCTGCTTCGAACAATTTAGTGAGTTTTAGAAATAGGCAAATTTAAATATTATGCTAATTGTAGAAATTCTTTTTCTTAATTGGAGTAGTTTCTATTAATATTTTTCATATAATTTAATGCAAGATATATAAAGTTATATAGTATAATCTACTGTTTTTTATAATGGATTTTAAAAAATAGATGAAATATTTATACTTCAAGTAAAATGTGTCTTAAAAACAAATATCGGCTTGTACTTAATCATTTCTGTATTCTCTAGTCCAAAGTATACTAAGCAAATGCCTTTGTTAACAACATCTTCTTTAGTCATCTATACTTAATCTTCTACAACATGAATATTTTATTTCAACTAATGTAAGAAACTTCGAAATATCTAAACTAACAGCTGAAAGACTTGCAAATCTTTTCTGAATTGATAAAACTAAATATTTTATATATGCGTAATAGGCGAAGCAATTCTCATCGTTAGATAACTGTATCCGAATGAGCGATAGGAGAAACTCTGTAGACGTCCAAGCACACGCCTAAATATTAGCAGTCATTAAAACTATACCTTTGTTTTTCTGATTGCGCAATACTACACTAGGTCTATGTTGTTTCATATCCATTACCACATAATTACTAAAAGTGGATTGATATAAAATTTCTATCAACATACACTTGTGTAACATTCTCCTAAGAAAAATCCGTATGCAATCAATACTACAAAAAATATATCATGATATTTTAAAAAACTACTTCGTTAAAAACCATACCTTCAAATATAATTAAAAAACTTCACAAATCAAAAACAAAAAATTATGGAAACTTTCCGTAATCTACTTGGCCAGATGAGCTAATAGATATATATTAGTATATAAGGAAATGGTAATAGTATAAATTGATTGATGGAATATAGTAATAGTATATATTGATGATATATCTAGTTTTTGTGAAGAAAAGTTAATATTAAAGTTAGGGCATTCAGAGGGAAATATATAGTCTTATAGATTACTTGATTGAAAACTACAGTGAAATTAAATTTCAGCCAATTGTGTTGTAGAAAATGATTTTGAAGTGAATAATTTGCCAACTGGTAATATTGGAAGCTTTCTTTTTCTCATTATTAAACAAACCTTAGCTTTATTTTAATGCATAAGGCCATTTAAAGCTCAAAAAGCAATAAGTAAATTAAATGGAAACTTAATAATGTGTATATTTATGTAGACTGCCCATTTTACTTAAAACAACAGAAATATTTTATAACTAACTAATAAATAAACCTTAAAATTTGTAACCCCATTTTAACTTTTACTTTCTTTATGATAAAAGACAATCTTAATAACGTTAATGTTGTTAAGAAATTACTTAATGCACAGATTTAACTTGACTTAGAATGCTTTATAGTAATAATAATATCTACTTGCTTGAAAAAGTTTCGTAAAAAATTTGCTAAAATTACAAAAATTGTGTGTTTAACTGCAATTTTCTTTACTCGTATATAAATTATCTAATTACAACCTGGATAATTTTAATAGAGTAAATCAAATTTAAGACTTTTGTCATAGTTCACATTCATAATATAAGTAATGAGGTGAAATAAAGTAAGGAAAAATGACAATCTATCATGTTTTTTGCTATTTGTTCTCCATGTTCATATTTTCACCTGAAGCGAAAATATGATTAATGCATTTTCGTCCCACATTTGACAGCAACTTACTATACCAAGACAAAAATAATAACTTTTATCTTTTCCTTTTTTATCACAAATTGCATTGCATTTCTCTAAATATTAATACTATTCATTTTTTTTTCTTTTTGCTTAAACACTTAAATTTAATCACCTAGTTAAAAATCCATCTTTGAATATTTATTTTTTACTCTACAATTTTTTATCATAGTTGCACGGGCTATTATTGGAGTATAAGAAATAATAATTAAAAACTCTTCTAAAGTTAAGTTTTATTTGTTATATGCAATAATTGTCACGTGTAAAGTGTTCTTATCATCCACGTACTTTCCCTTTTTTTTTATATAAATAATCACTGTCTTAAATTATAAATTCAAGAACCCAATCTTCTCTAAATTAAAAATCTCAACTATATAAAGAAATTTATTACCATTAAAAAAATTAACTAAAAATTTAAGAATATATTAACGTTTACTAAATTGTCAATTTTTCATTTACAAAAGTCAAATATATGTAAAGTGTTTTATACATTAAGATAAATACTTGAAATATTTGGTAAACAAAATTATATTATTAATGTAAAAATTATCATTATACTTATATTTTCGCGTAATAATTTTATTGGATTATATATATATATATATATATACATATATATTATATAAATATAAATATATATATATACATATATATTATATAAATATAAATATATATATATATGCATAATCATACAAAATGATTTACCTTTTTTAGATATTTATTCATGATGAATATGCAAGGAAAATTTATCTAATTCAGTGTAGAATAGTTTTAAATGTTTTATATGAGTGAATTTATATATTTTATATAATAGATCAAAATTTAAAAAATAAAAATTTAAAATTTCTATGTCCTTCAATGAGAAAATATTCTGATTCTAACTTTCTAACTCACTATGAATAATTGCAAAATTTCACTCCCTCACTCAAACATACACGGACACATACACACAAACAAACTATTAATTTGCTCTCTCTCATTTTTTTTTTTTAGCTGGAAAGTGATGTTAGGATTACCCAGCAATACTAAGGGCTAAAACATGGGTTTTGTCAATAATTAAGTTGTTATTTTGTGATTTGTACCTAAACCGTTATGTATTTTTAAATGTTTAGTGTTTTGTATTAAAATATTTACAAGATCCTTTGGAGTTATGAAATGAATTTAAAAAAAAAAAAATCATACCTGCAGCAGTAAATTCTTCATTGGTGATCTGTTAAAGCCCTTCATTTGTGACAACCGCTTTAGTAATATCCAATCTTTTCTGTTTGATAGATACTTCAAATTTGTGTCTACATAGAAATAGACATACGTGATGGAACCCCTGGTCTGTACCTTAAATTATCAGGTATAACTCCACCACGTGATACAACTTTTACCAAATTGTTTTATGATGAAATTCACAGCTCAGTTATGGTATTATTCTTACAGCGTTCGCATTCTTTTTCATGGATATAGGAGATAATACTCTTCATCTTACGCAGAAAGGAAGGAGTTTTGCTCGAATAGGGGAAAAAAATAATAAGTTCCTGTTAGATTTTAGGTGCTTTTAGGTACTATTGGTTTGTGAAATCACATTTTAACGCGTAATGTACAATGGTCCATGACCACATGAACAATCACTACTAGGAGCCATACCCTTTTTTGTTATACTCCGGTGTTTGAGTATGTCCAGAAAGAATCTGGGCTGCCTTTTGGTCCTTGACTAGGAAATCGAGAGAGACAGAGGGTTTAAGGCTGTAGGTCCATCTACCTTGTTCTGACTCATTCCATTCTTGTTGCCAGGGCATTCGAAATCATTGCGCAATTTAGAAATCAAGTATGATTTCAGCCATTTTAATTAAATATTTTGTGTGTTTGAGCATGCCTTGACAGTTTGCTTTGCCAGTGTGTCAAGCTCTTTCATTTACAATATGTCCGGCATGAGCCTTGATCCATAAATTTTCAATAGACTGTTACATGTCCTGAGTCAGTTTTGATAAACTTGTCAGTGGGCTTCTGTGATAGCGGTTATAAATTTCCAAAACAGCTGATTGGCTGTCTGACCAAATTAGTCTTTCGGCTATATATTTTAAAGCTTCATCAGTGACAACCAATTCAGCTTGGAAAAAAAACTGTTAGCATTTTTTTAATCGTCCCTGTCAATAACCGCTCTCCCGACCATTTTTGGAAATACAGAAAGATGCTCCCACTTTGCCTTCTATTTTTAAGCAATCAGTGAAAAAATGTTGGTGCATGTCTAGGCTGTGTAGGATTCAATGTGTGAACCATTATTCCTTCCATCTGTGTTGCTTGATGGAATAATGTTCTGAAAGGAATTTCTGTGCCATCTGGGTCATAAATTGCATCTTGGGATATGGTTTTTTTCTTGAAGCTTGAGAATATTACATTTAGACTTCTAGTTAAACCATTAAATGCAATGGAAAGATTCCTGCCAAGATGTTGATAACTAAAGTGTAGGGTCATCCGTTTTCATTTTCTTCAATCTTATTGATCAGGTTTTTCAAAGCATGCTCTGTTCATTTATTAGCTCACCTTTTTCAATCATAGAGGAAAAGAAACTTAAAATACGTCCGCTCCCCTTCACGCGTACCCCACTTTTATCAGTTTGTGTCTACAGTGAAACCTTTAAATGGATGAGTGTACATTTTCGTATTTAACTGTTCTTCTCTTGACCAGTTGTATTTCCGGATTCTAAAGAGGTTGGTATCCTTTTTGCAATAGCCAATTTCTCTTGTTTTCAATGCCTAAAAACATTCCAGAACCAGTTATATCATGAGTTCTGGTACATGCACGTCCATTGTGGGAAAGTCATGCTGAGCTTTGGTTAAACAGTTAGAATCTGAGTTCAAACTGACGGGAGAAAAGGTAGATGAAACAATTGTTGCAACACTAGAGGTAAAAGTTTTGTCTTGCGAATCCGATATTGCTTGCAAACCTCTAGAAGCAGATTTAAAAAATGAAATTGCTAAGTTACGGTCAGATATAAAAGGATTATTTCGCTAAGTTTCGAGACTTAACCGGAATTTACATTGAACATCGTAATTTAAAGAAAGAAGCATATCTCTTGTACAAAAAGGTGAATCAGGTAGAATTTGTTGATATCCCCTCCATTTTGGTCAAAAGGCTTTAAAATACATTAGCTCTTGTAATTTTCAGGAAAACTATAGGTTTCATCACTGTCAGTGACAGTAGATGACAGATACAGTCAAATCCATTTATTTATCTATGATAATAATAATGCCGGTTTACGATTCTTAATAGAAAGTGGAGATAATGTTAGTTGCATTTTTCGAAAATTAATAACTCATGTTATGCCTGAAAACCTTATATTGTACTCTGCAAAAGGATCTGAAATAAGAAGTTACGGTACAAAAACTTTAACCCTTAAACTTGGTTTGTATGTATATTTCTAATGGTCTTTTATTGTTACTAAAGTTTCCCCTTCACTTCTTGATAATGATATTCTGGAAAATTTTGAATTTTTAGGTGATGTTAAAAATTGTTTGATTGATAATCTTACATACTTAGATGCATAATGAAAACTATCTCCAAGTAATTTACTATGATTTCTTATTTCTAGTAAATTATTTGGAATTCTTATTTTATATATATAAATCCCAATATATAAATATTATAAATTCTAATCATTCTGTTTTTCATCCATTATTAATGAATTTTATGGAATTCTGACCATGAACTTTAAATTCCAGTTGTAAAGGGAAATAACTTACGATGTAGAACATTGTATAAAAACGCGTGGACTTCTAGTTTTTTTTTCTAAGCTGAGAAATTTTAATCCTGAAAAATTTAAATTTTTAAAGAATAAATTTCGCCTTTTAATGGAACAAGGTATAACTAGACATTTGAAAAGTACATACGTTAATCCGATTCATTTTGTAAAAAAGCAAAATGCTGATTGGAGGATTTGTGGGGATTTTCGTAAATTGAATGCCATTCAATTCTTGATTAATATCCACTTCCTTATATACACGATTTCTCACACAGTTCTAGTAAAACCATTTTTGCTAAAATTGACTTATTTAAAACTTATCACCAAATCCCCTTCAGAACTGTCTACATACTTAATCAGCTGCCAATAATCGACTTGTTTGAATACACATGGCATTTGGCTTAAAAATTTCAGCACAAACTTTTCGACGTTTAATAAAACATGTTTTGTTGGGTTTAGATTATCATTATTGATAACATTTTAATTGCTTCAATTGATGCGGAAAATCACAAGTCTGATTTAGAGTATGACCTCCGGAGACTGAAAAATAATAACGGGTTAAAAACATATATTTAACACTGCATGTTTTAACTGAAGATAAACTTAATTTTCTAGGTTTTCAAATTACAGCAGACAGAGCTCCTCCCACTCAAAGAAAAGAAAAAGTTCTTGCTAAATTTCCTTACCAAATACTATTTCCGAATTTTGCAGGTTTCTTCCTATAGGCTTAATATTTATAATATGATCTTGGGAAATGCTGCGGGTATAGAAGCCTGCTTGCATGATTTGGTTGAGGGTAAAGTAAAAAGAAACCGTAATAATTTGAACCGATGAAATAAAAATGCATTTGTGTGAGAGAGAGAGAGAGATGCAAAACAACTTTTGGTTGATGCAACAGTTTTACCATATCCCAAACATGATACTCAGTTGTCAATGGCAATAGATGCTTCAAATACATTTATCGGCTCGGTATTTCAGAAATATATAAATATGAACTTAATATAAATAATGATCTCTTGGATTTTTCTCAAGAAAATTAAATACTACTGAAAGCAAATATAGAACCTACGATCAAGAATTGTTAGCAATTTATTTTTCAATTAGGTTTTTTTCAGACATTTTGTTAAGGGTCAAAATTTTGCGGTTTTCAAAGATCAGAAGCACCTAAAATTTGCATTTCAGTAAAGTTATGACAAAAATTCACCTAAGCAGATAAGACACCTCAAGTGTATTGGTCAATTTACATTTGATATTCAATTAATATCAGGATCTTCTAATATAATAGCTAATGCTGTTTTCTAGAATAGAAGTAATTGACGTCATTGTTTCTCAAAATTCTAATGACAAGTAGAAATTTCCTCTCGAATCAGGTACTGGAATTCATTTGAAGCAGTTAAATGTTTCTAAATCTGGTGTGTTCTGGTGACTTCTTTGTTGAGACATCACTGCAGACAAAGATTTTCCTCTTCAATCTCAACGACAGAGAACCTACAGTTTCCGTGGATCACATGAAACCAGTAAATGTGCTCTCTATATCCATTTCTAAGGTTACTTCACCACAGACGTTTCCCTCACTTGTCAAGCTTGAGGAGTTCAACACTATTACATGGTATGGCAGAAAGGTTCGATGGAGAATGAATCATCAAATTCTTTAATATTTTTCTTCAATCTGGATGGAGAACGATTTTGGTAACAGCATTCTGCCGACATTTTTACGATGGCATTACCCAATCTATACAAATACACTACTGGCCATTAAAATTGCCACACCAAGAAGGCGACATGCTACAGACGTGAAATATATACGAAAGGAAGAAGGTGCTGTGATATACAAATGATTAGCTTTTCAGTGCATTCAGACAAAGCAGGCGCCAGTAGCGACACCTACATTGTGTTTAAATGAGGAAATTGTTCAGCCGGTTCCTCATACATAAATTGCATTTGAACGTTATTTCTTGGAGAAAAGTTGTTAGGATGCCTCGTGTAAGAAGGAGAAATGCGTACCAGCACGTTTCTGACATTGATAAAGGTCGAATTATAGCGTACCGGGATTGCGGTTTATCTTATCGCAGTATTGCTGCTCGCGTCGGTCGAGATCCAATGACTGTTAGCAGAATATGGAATCGATGGATTCAGGACGGTAATACAGAACGCCAGGCGGGGTCTCAACGGCCACCTATCATTAGCAGCCGAGAAGACAGGCATATTAACCACATGGCCGTAATGGATCGTGCAACCACATCACGAGCCGTGAGTCAAGAAACGGGGTCGTTTGGAAGACAACAAGCGTTTGCACGAACAGTTCGAGGACGTTTGCAGCAGCATGGACTCTCAGATCGGAGACCATGGGAGCGGCTTCCCTTGACGCTGCGTCATAGACAAGAGCGCCTTCAATGGTGTGATCAACGACGAACCTGGGCACACGAATGGCGAGACGTCATCTTTTCAGTTGAATCCAGGTTCTGTATCCAGTATCATGATGGTCGCATCCGTGTTTGGCGGCATCGTGGTTAACGCACACTGGCAGCGTGCATTCGTCATCGTCATTCTGGCCCATCACCTGGCGTGATGGTATGGGGTGCCATTGGATACACGTCTCGGTCACCTCTTGTTCGCATTGACGGTGATTTGAACAGTGCACGTTACATTTCTGGTGTGTTACGACCAGTGGCTCTACCATTTATTCGAGCCCTGCAAACCCCTACGTTTCAGCAGGATAATGCCCGACCGCATGTTGCCGGTATTGTACGGACCTTCCTTGATACGGAACACGTTCGGCTGTTTCCCTGGCCAGCACGTTCTCCAGATCTTTCCCCAATAGAAAACGTCTGGTCAATGGTTGCCGAGCGACTGGCTCGTCACCAAACGCCAGTCACTACGGTTGATGAACTGTGGCATCGTGTTTTGAAGCTGCATGGGCATCTGTTACTGAACATGCAATCCAATCTCAGTTTGACTCAATGCCCATGCGTATAATTGCTGTTATTACTGCCATAGAGGTGGTTGTTCTGGGTACTGATTTCTCAGGATCTATCCAGCCAATTTTTTTGAAAATTCGATCACTTATTATTTCTAGTATAATATATTTGTCCAATCAATATCATTTTGTTATCTGCATTTCTTCCTGGTGTAGCAATTTTAATGTCCAGTAGTGTAGTATGACATCTGGTGTACTCTTTCGAACAATTTTTTCAGTTGGACTGTACTGTTAGGATCGACGAGTAATACTAAAGGCGAAAATTAAATTTTGTCAATTTTTAAATTGTAATTTTATATATGAATATAACAATTGTTATTAAATTGTTAAAATATTAAAAAAAATATTTGAATTCATGAAATGAATTTTAAGAAAATCATGTCTGAAACAATAAATTCTTTAATAAATATACATATCATACGTGCTAAAGGCCAATGCTGGTTTCTTTGACCACCTTTCGTGTGACAAAATAAACATGGATAGAAAATACGAACAGGAAAAAAGTTTAGCTTTTCGTTTCACAAATCTCCTTTCAATTTTTTTCAAGAAACGACGAATATTTCAAAGTTAAGTTTTAATGCTAAATTCCGTTAGTTGTTATGTATTGTTTTCTAAAACAAAATACAATACACGCATTCATAGATTTAATGAATTAATGTGCGCTTAAATTTTTCCATAAAACTGCTTTTCCATTATTTATTGTAAAATTTTTTATATTTTATAAATAATGTTACTTATTACATTACATTATATTTTTATCTTAAACTCAAATATCATTGAAATGAATATCATTAATATATATATATATATATATATATATATATATATTATATATATATATATATATAATATATATATATATATATATATATATATATATATATATTATATATATATATATATATATATATATATATATATATATATATATATATATATATATATATATATATATATATATATATATATATATATATATATATATATATATATATATATATATATATATATATATATATATATATATATATATATATGTAGATAGATAGATATAGATATATGAATATCGATAATCTACTTAAGCATTATTTTATATAATACTTTCTATATAAAAATTCAATAAAAATTTGAAAGATTATGTCACTTGAATTACTATTCAAAATCAAAATGTGAAGGGAAAACTACAATTTTCTTATCAGAATGGCATTTGTGCCATAAAAATCACCACACTTCCAAGATAAAACCACTTATATGTCAGTCACAACTGTCCGAATTTCCAACTTTATATTTTAAAAGGAAAAATAATTTGATCGAAAATAGGTTAGGAGCTATATATTTCGTTAAAATAAAAATACGCTTAAAATGCAGTCACTCCGTCATAGTTTAAATATTTATCTACACTGAAATGGTGAATTTTCTTTTTAGGTGAATTTTAAAAATGTGTGTGTGTGTGTTATCTATTTAAATAAATATTTAAAGAAAATCTCCCATAATATATAATTTCAAATAGCACTTAAATATTTTCTAATAGAATTATATTTTAAAATTCCTAGTCATATTTTTTTAAATATTTATATTAAATAAAAAATGCACCACAATAAGATAATTGCTTATCTACGCTGAAATGACTACTAAATATGTTTTTGATAACAAAGATATTTTGAAAAGTTAATATGCGAAGGTAAATTTCATAATGAAAAATATGGCACAGATCATTTAAGATTAAATAAATTTATAAAAATAATTGAAAATGGCTTGTATGAATATATATATATATATATATATATATATATATATATATATATATATATATATATATATATATATATATATATATATATATATATATATATATATATATATATATATATATATATGTATATATATAATATACATATGTATATAGATAGATTGGTGTGTGTGTGTTCTTTCATAACTACATTTATTTATACGTTAATGAATTCTTTCACAACAGTGGGAATTCGCTATGATTAAAACTTATGTTAAATTTTAAATGATATAAGAATTCTATTGTTTGAAAGGTATTGCATTTCTCTCAATTAAAAACATTGAGCAATGTCAACAAAACTTAAATTAGAATTCCAAAATAGAATGAGAATAAAATTAATAATTTTAAGTTTGAAAAAATGAATTTCTCAAACTAAATATAAAAATTTGCTTGGCTCTTTACTGTCAAATAAATTACTAAATTTCGATTGAAATGTGAATTTTTTGTATGGAAAAATTGTTTTTGTTTACATAAAATATTTAGGAAGGTAAAGCTGGTTATCGGTAAGTTAGATCATCATGGCAACCTATTATTATCAGGGTAAGAAAACTAAGCATTATAGATATTGAAATTACATTCTTATTTCATTATTATTATCACGACTCATTTTTTTTAATATTTAATTAATATAGTATAAGAAAAAGTGATTATTTGATGATAAAAAGGCAAACATTATGCAATACATTCTTATACTTTTTACTGTTTAATGATCATTAGTTTTTCATTCATTTTTAAAGATAACAGGAACAATAAATACTTTATATGTAATTGCTTTCCACAATTTTTTAAGATATTAAACGCGCAGGCAAAAAAATTTCTTGGTTAATTTACAAGTTTGTTGTCTAAAAAATTATTTTAAAAATTCAAATTACATTTTTTACAAAATATTCAGATCTTAAAATCCATATCTTTGTTATTATATTAAAATTGTTATAATATCTTCATAACAGCGCAAATAAACCACAAAACAAAATTTTATATTTTCTTCAACTATTAAATTTTTATTTTTGTATTGCTAAACAAACTTTTGCTTCATTCTGTAAAGATGAAAAATAAAAAATTCTACAAATGATTTCGAGTAACCAAAACTTTTACCACTGTACCACAAAATTTTCTAAGCAACTTTAATAAGCAACGCTTTGAATGACCATTTTAGACAAACCTTCACATTCACACAGTTGAAGTAAAACAGAAACTTCAAAATGTATGTTGCCATCTCCAAAAATATTAACAATAATTTATCATACCCTCCATTCTAGCAAAGCATGTTTCGGCAGAAAAATGAGAGAATAAAAGAGAAAAAAAAAACCAATAGTTTTGAGTTTCGCTTTCCGTAAAATGATTTGCTGTTTCACAAACAACCACAAACATTCTTTTTAGCCCGGAAACGGTGCCTCAAACATTC
The DNA here is from genome assembly GCA_030067965.1 of Latrodectus elegans. Classification (NCBI taxonomy): domain Eukaryota; kingdom Metazoa; phylum Arthropoda; class Arachnida; order Araneae; family Theridiidae; genus Latrodectus; species Latrodectus elegans. Next base: position 51,650,753 of record CM057819.1, read on the forward strand.
TCTTGCTTTTCTAGTAAAGTATCTCATACATCACTGAAGTGATAACGAAAAGAGTTTGCATTTGTGCTTAAACTGCCTCTGCTCTCCAGGCTAGTTTTCATGTCACGGATCATGTTACTTTCCAGCAAGTACAAACAGCGACGGAAGACTTACTTGTGCTGCTAACCTTTCGAAAACATGGTCTTGTTTTCAGAGTGATTAATGTGAGACACATGAAAATAAAATTTGTAGCTTACTGAAAAAAAATCAAATGTTTCTAGATACAAAATTGCTACATTAAGTAGATAAATGAATATAAATTTGTAACACTTAATCATTAAGTGAATATACAAATGAAACCAAAAAAAAATATTCATTTTATTCTTAAGCAATTAAAAGGTATTTAACAATAATTTACGGTACATTTTATTGTCTGATGACTATATCTGCTGATTTTTGAAATACTTAATTAATTTCGTTAATGCATACATTTTTTAAATTATGAAAATGAAAATAATTTGAAATGAAATTATTTTCATGAAAATGAAAATAAAAATATTATTTTCAATAATTTTTTCATTTTTATTTTCAATTTTTTATAGTTTAATATTACCTATTTTTTCTCTATTAACATATTTAACTTATACATATATCATTTGTTATTGCAAGATATTTCATAGTAAATCCAAATGTGTTACTTCGATTCTAATTGTGCAGTATTTATGTGATTTATAGAACAATTTAAATAAAAAATGTCAAAGAAAAATAAACTTAAGCATCTTTTATTAAAAATTAGAAAGCAAATTTAATTGTAAAAACATCAACAAAATAATAATTAATTCTATAAAAAATAGACTGTTATCATCTTTAAAATAGTAACAAAAAATTAATCTTTAAAGCAATCACTTAAAATATATTATAAATTATGATCTAATTACAGCGGATTATACCCGTTTTTCTTATTTAATTAAATTATTAAGTATAAAATATATTTTCCTGCTATATAAACTAAACATTTCATTTAATATTTCTTCTATTCGAATATGTTTTTCATGTCTGATTGTATGCATAATTCTTTAATATCCCATATGTTAATTACTTTTTTGAAAATTTCATTACATTCTGATATCCAATTCTTACAACATGAGAATAAAAATTTACAAATAGGTTCATAAAAACTTTATACGAGTATATATAATGTAAGGAAATTTTAAAAATCCATAAATTTAATATGAAAATGTAAGATTTTCAATGTATGTACATAAATTGTTTTAGTTATAAGAGAATTCATTTGAATTTATGTGAATGAAATCCATCATGGGATTCATTCAATATTTTTTATTAAAAATTTGCTATTTTATAATTCTTATAGGTATATAAATTATTGGGTTTCTTTACTAAAACAAACTCCCCGTTTTTTAAATCTTAAAGATAAAAAATTGAATAGTTACTAAAACTGTATTTTCTTTGCGCTTTCCTCTCCTGTTGGCTTGAAAAACACAAATTTCATGTATTAAATAATAATTGAATCATGTTTATAAATACATTGAAAATCATTTTTATGATGCTCATTTCAAAGTTTTAACTGTTAAGTAAATAAAATTAGAATCAGTCCCAGAATTGATATCAAAGAGAAATGCATCTAAAATAAATCAAGATTGTAAATACACACATTTAATTTAAATGATGGTCATAAGCAATAATTTAAAAAAATAATAATTTTGAAAAGCTATAGAATCTATTCATAAAAATAAATTTTCTAAAATAAAAAAATTTAAATTATAATTCAAAAATCAATGTTGTCTCGTTAACCCCCGGCTAATAGTTTTTAGCTATTCGGTACTAGAAGAGGTGGACGTGGTGGCACTTTTATAAGTGAGCCACTTAGTGAGTAATCGTAACACTGAAAGTGAAAAAAATCTTCGTAAGCACGGACCTACAAACCTATAGTTTGTAGGAAAAAACATACAAACTATACCTGCCACCCTAGACATATCATTTGACAAGATGGATAGTGCGACCATGACATATTTGACATGCTCAAATTTTCGTAGGTGAGCACAAAAAGTCTTCGTTTGGACTGGCATTTGAACTCCTTATCTTTCGATAATGACATGTTTCTGCAATTTTTATAATGATTTTTCTGAGTTATGCAAGTTTTCCTAAATATGCAAATATGTAACTTGTTTATTATATTAAAGTGATGCAAATGGTAGTATATTCTTTATATTCAAAATAACGCATTAATCTTAAAAATCAAAATAACTTTCCATTCATTTGGAAAAAGTTACATTCATTTTTTTTTTTTTTGGAGTAAAACAAAAAAAATAGTCTGTATTTATTTTGAAGAAATTAAACAGAATATTAGAGGTATACAAACAAACAATCCTATTCAGATATGCGAAGTAAACATAAAGCATAAAAAGTAAAAATATAGAAAAAAGAAAATAATTTATATTACAAATAAAATCATATTTTGCCGAAAGTAATATAGCAGGAACTAGTGAAGTATGCTTCAAATCTTGATGCAAGAAGTTTTTTTTATTTAAAAGAAAAATCTCAAAAGAATAAATTAGAATATTTTTTTAATTCAAATGACTCTAAAATGTTCAATATTTTTGCCTAAAAGAAGAAATCTAAGTTTGATGTTCCATATGAATACAAAATGTCTGTTCCAAGACTAAAATATATTGTTTTGTTTCAATTTACCAATAAAATTTTGTTTTGCATATAAATTATAAAAATTTTGCTAAGTAAAACGCTTTTATATTCTTTTTAAAAAAAAATAGAAAATTTTTTATTTAGAAAAGTATTTAAACTAATGAGTGTTCATAAAGTTGAATAAAATATAATTGAATGTGACACCAGGTGTTAGTAAATAACTTTTTAAAATACATTGATTTATCATAGTGAATTAAATATTTGGAAATAATGATCACAAATTAATAATTTTATAAAGTTTCATTAAAAACCTATGATTATTCAGGAAATTAAAAAAAATAAATATACAATTTTATTTGATTTTTATGTTGTACCTTAATATTTCTATTTAACGTATTATATGAAAATAGTTTCATGTGTCTATAGAACTAAGGAGAAATCTTCTCATAAAATATAATAAATTATTTAAGTGTATAAATACAATTTTTGAAACGACAGTATTCATATGATGTATAAAAATCTCTCTAATGTATACTTTATAATTGAAATCTTTATTTATCTAATATTTCTTAATGAAATCTCTATTTATCTTTATCTAAAAATACTTTGCTGATTGATAATACATTTTATTACATTTATTTATTGGTTATATGACTAAATGTATTTATCATCATATATTTATTTATTTTTTAACCTTAAATTTGCTTTAATAACATTTTTATAAAATAAAAATTTGCTTAAAAGACACTATATTGTATCGCTAATTGATTCGTGAATACAGTTTATATCTACATATTTTATTAACAAAAGTGTATTAAATATAAAGTAGTATATATTATTTTTCTATCATATATTCAGCAAAGTTTTATAGGATTTTTAACTATATTTCATTTATTAAATATTATTTATAACCACCATTTTCTGCTAACAAAATAAAACTAAATCTAAAATATAGTATATATTATGCTTTCAATTTAAGTTGGAAAAATCTTTTTACTTTGGGAATAAAAAGATTTTTTTTTATACGAACAAATTTATTTTGCGTACGAAATATTAAAAAGTATCTTTGGAAAACTCATATACAGACCTTCAGAAAGAATTATTATCCACTGGTGTGATCATGTATTCAACAATAGTTCATAAAAGGTTTATTGAAGTCGGGGGATTTGTACGAACACCAATCAAAACACAGCTGTTAACATCTGGAATGAAGAGGATTTTTGCAGTATGCGTTTGGATCTCGTCAGAAAATATCAATCCTGGACTGCACAAGAATGGAAGAAGGTTGTATTTATCTTTGGAACTCATATTTTGTGCAACAGCTTCGACCAAGAATTATCAAGTGATGTCCTGAAGAACCCATAAGGAAACCACAACTTATACAAAAAGTTAAGCAACCTGAAAAAGAGATGTTCTGGGATTATTTTCGCTGTGGAGATTTTAGCAGCTAAGTACAAGGTGAAAGGATCATGAAGTTTATAAAATGCATTTTTATAATGGAAAGAAAAAATGGGCTTTGATGCAAACGTTAGCTAGTGGTGTTGGTATTTTTCAAAAAGATTTGGCTAAATATAAAATTTCTAAGATAACCCAGAGTTATTTTCAAGTATAAAGTTTTTGGATTAGCTTAGTCAATATTTTAAATTAGACCCTATCAAAAATTTTTGGTGCGTTGTAAAGATATCTGTGATTAAAATGAACAACTCTACAAAGAAAGCAATGAGTGGGAATGTTATAAAAATTTAGCTTTGTGATGACCAGATTAAATATTTGTTTTCTAATATAGTAAAATCCATGACAATTTCATATTTAATTGCTATAACATGTATGTAAGTTAACCCATATCAATTATATAAAATTCGTGAAAGTTTTGGTGTTTGTCCCAATTAATTACCGAAATAGTGTAACACTGTACGAATAACAACTACGTTTTACTTATAACAAGAACCATTATGTTTTGCTACATTATCATAGAATCTCAATAGTTTAATTAATCAATATGCATTTTACAATATGATTTAAGGTTACAATGTAAATTAATAAGATAAACTATTTTTAGCAATGCAATTATTTTTAAGTAGTAATTATTTACACAAATAGAAATTTCAGTTATAAACACTTATAATATATCTCGAAGTTCTGCTTGTCGATTGTAATCTCGATGTTGACAAAAATTCGATTATTATTTATATTTATTAAAATAAATCGCATGCAGATTTTTTGCTTACTTCTTCAAAAGCAGTGAAATAATAAGAATAACATCATAAATTCAGTTAATTAAGAATGAGATATTCTTCAGTCGAATATCTCAGAAATGATGTCTAAAAAAGAAAACATATTTAAAAAGAAGAAAGAAAAAAAACCGCATTTAAGTATTATTTAATTTTCTTATGAAACTTACACTTCTTTTCACAATGACAACAATCATTCGAATTTGGAATCGAATTATTCTCCATAAAGAAATATCATTGTTTATTTTTGAAAGGTTTATTGCTTTCTAAGTGAGATAAATAAAAATGTGAGCTTCATTTTACAAAACTGAACGAATGTATCCTTAGCCCATAGAAATAGAAATTACACAATATTAAAAAATAATTTTTAATGAATGCCTAATATTCATGGTTATAGTCAAGTTACAGGGTGCGAAATACAGAAATATTAGAAAAATTTATTTGAAATTATTTAATATTTTAAAAATATGTAAAATCTTTAAGTACTTTTACACATATAATAAATAATAATTAATGTTAAAAATAACTTCTAAATTTCATTTTAATAGAAAAGTACATAGTTTCTATAGTTTATAGTTAAATAATTAGTATTAATTATGTAATATCAATTTAGATGCGTAGCTTCAAATATGATTAGTGTTTTTACCTCTCCTTTATGTAGCCTTGTGTCTAAGCAAGATAAGATAATATAAAATTTTTATTAGTTTAGACAAAATGTGACCAATATAGGAATAAAAATCTATCATTTATACTTGATTATTGCAATTCTTCTAATAACCATTACTATACTTTCACACAAAAATTGGTGATAATTATATTTATATATTCAATACCTTTAGCATAAAATATTTCAGTGTTAAATACTCCTTTGATTGAATTTTTCAGGGCAAATAAAACTTTTAAAAACACTACATTGTTAGTTTTAAGATTAAATTTTGAAATAAATATGATATTCCTTTCACATAACTTTAAAATTAAAATAATGATAATAAGAATATAGTTTCTCATGAAGTGAGTAATAGAACTTAAATAACTATCCAAAACTTGATTTGATAAATTTAATTATTTAAAATATATACAATTTATCAGAACACAATACAATTCTTGGATTATTTTATAAGAATTATTATTTTGGATCGGGATGTTACTTTTGCACTTAAATTGATGGATTGACTCGTATGTCAATGTAATGATTAAAATTAAAACATTGAATAATTACTTTATAATTTTTTAAAATTTGTAAATCACTTACCCTTTAAAAAATTGGGATAATGTATTTCTTTTTAGGTTTTAAACTCATTTGAAACCAATACCGTTAGAGCATTTGAATAATTAATGTAGATAAATGTTCACATATTAGTCAATTAATGAGTATAAATAGTTAAATCAACTTCTTTAAAACATTTTTATGTCTAAGAATCTTCAAAAACATTTCTAACCTAAAATAGGGTTTCAAAATAATTATATACACCCGTAATTATAAATTAATATATTAGAACACCTATAAACATTTTATGTAATTGAAACTTAATTCTATCTTTTTAAGCCTATTTTATATAATTTAAAATATGGTTCTTATTCTCTACTTTGTTTCGCCTTATTTCACATGAATGAATTCAAAATATATTTTATTTGGTTAATAAACACATCGGCAAGTATTTAGGTTAATATACTCTTCATATTATACCCAACTAATTTCTAGAAACTATTACTACTTCATCAAATCAACAAAAAATATTTTAAAATATTTATAAATGAAATGTTTATGTAAATAATCTAAAAGTATAGCTTTCCTTCAAATATAGAATAAGGAGATTTCATCTAAGACTTCATGGATTATTGAACAAAATGCTTATTTACGTAACGGAAAACAATCCTTCCATGATATGTGAATAACTATACAATATTCCTGAATAAAATAAAAATTCCTAGTGCTTTTGATATGAATAATATTTAATTAATATGTAGTTAGTATTAACTCTTAACACAATGGGAGATAGATAATTTATATGCAAAACTGTTTATATATTGTTTGTATGAATTATAACAAAAAGCTTTATTGGTGAATTTAAGAATATTTCATTTGTTATAAGATGTAATTACTTTCCATCTTTCAATTCAAAAAGTATAATAGTTATTAGTTAAAATGGAAAAGATGTTTTTTCGCAAATATCTCTACGAATTATTAATCGTAAGAAAGTAAATATGAAATTAGGGAGGACTTATACTATCAAAACTATATATAAGAAATCTATTAAATATAGTTAGTAAATATAAAACACATATTTAAACTGTAATATTTATTATAATACAATGAAAACAATTCTTTAATTGGGTTTTAAGGAACTCAATTAGTTTTAATAACTTGAGTCAAGGCAACTAATTTCGAAAATAATATTTTTATGTCACAAAGATGTAGTCAGTATTAAATGTAACAAACTAAAAACTCATATGCTCATTATTATATAAATTTAATTTTATTTCAAGGAATTAAATAAATAACTATAAATTAAATTCATATGAAATAATTATATGTTGTTCTATATAATTTCTTTCATTCATTATATATAAATTAATGTTTCTTAACTCATGGATTAAATATTTTCTTATTCTTAAATTATTAAATATTTTTAATAATTGAATTTCATTTCCTAACGATGACATTTCATAGTTATCTATGTATATGTTATCTTTTATTATGCTGAAAAATTTAATTTCAACATTTAATAAAACTAAATTTAAAAAAATATTTTCTAAAATCTAAATATTATTAAACGTTTATATCCATTTCCTGTTTACAGACGAAGAGAAAAAATTGATTAAATTTTATTTTACTTTATTTTCTTCTTAGCAATGGAAATCCATTTAAAATTTAATTTTCAATAAATAATAAAATGTATTATTTATTTGCTAATCTGCATATTATTCGTATCGAAAAAATATTATGAACAAAAATGTGTTTCATTACATTCAATTAAGTATATTTTAAAGGAAATATTTTTATAATTTAATATTATATATATATTCTTTCAAAGATACTTTTAATGAAACGAGAATTAAATATTCCCTATATTTCGTAAATTTACATTTAGGACTATCAGAGAGAATATTTTATTTATTTATTTGACCTATTGGGATGTATATTTGCATGAGCGTTCATTATTTTTATGATATAATATTCTGTAAATTGTTAATTACAATGTATAGAAAATCTAGATGTGTTAATATTTTTTACAGTAAAATAATTTTAAAAATCATGGTGAATTTCATAACTAAATTAGGTAATTAAATTAAAATTTCTAATGATAAAATAGATTGAGTATTTCAAATAATAAATTTGTTTTTCCTTCCTTTAAACGAAGACTTCTGATTGTTTTTAAAATGAAATTTTTTGACAAAATTTGTTTTTATTCTGACATTTTAGATGCAGTAATTAAGTTATCTAAAACACGTATAAAGTAAGTAATATTTTCCATTTTTCTTACTTTTTTAAATTGTTCAAAGCATGTATTTGCTTGTTAAATAATGATCAAGACAAATAAAGAATACAGAGATTTGTAAATGAATGAAATTCATTTATTAATCAATGAAATTAAAAAAAGAGAATTGATCATTTAAAAAGGAATACATGTATTCAAAAATGAATTTTCATTCCACGTTAAATTTTTATTAAAATACTGCAACACAAATTCTGCAAAACATATATAAACAAAAGAAGAAATAAGTTTATTTCTATATTTTGAAAATGTACTGAGACTTGCATTTCTCTTAAAATTAATTAATTATTATGGAAAATGTTTCTGTCAGGTTTTTGATTTCAGTAATGAGATGCAAAATATAATTGTACGAATTTGAAATTACATTTTGTATCTGATTACTTATCACAAATAAATTATTTTTCTCTAATCATCTTTACCTATAGTCATCGTCTTTGTCCAACGGTGACTATAAGCGAAACAAATACAACTTAGAGAAGTACGGTCACACCATTAAAAGCGTTCACTAAGGGCATCTGGGATACGTTAAAACTGGGCGTGGTAGCAAAGTCCTCCAAGTGAGATGATACCTCTGAAGGTGGCAGGCCAAGAATTAGGAGTCTTTTGCTTGCCTCAAAATCACGAATATTCCACTCGGCTCGTATAACTAGAATAATAATTTTTATCGACAAAGATTACCTGCAATAAGAGATGAACTCTTATTAATGCATAATTCATTCGTGTTTTCATTTTTTTGAGATAAATTAATTTTTCTATTATTGTTCTATTAATATTACTTTCTGTAAATGTTAGGTTTCAGTCAAATCAATTTCAATTGAAATTTATTTCAAATGAGTTTTTAAAATATGCTTTACGTAAATTTATTTGCATATAAATTTTCTCTCAAAGCATATTAAGTTATTTTCAATTTTAAATTAACTCTGTATTTGAAATTCATTGAAATTTCTTGTAAATGAAATGAGCTATTAAGAAATTTAACACAATTAAACGCTAAATAGCAATTATTTAAATATTCGCATTGGTGATAATTACAATTATTAACATTATACTATGTAGTTGTAATGAAATCTTTTAGCAAAGGAGTTTCACAGAAGAAATGACAATTGCATAACTAGGATTATAGCTTTTATATATTTTAAGTACATGTTTACTCGATGCTTAAAAATTATATTTTAATATCCCAATATGAGATACAATAATTTAGCTACCGGATATAAAAAATTCCTAGAGGAATTTAAATTTAAAGGTTAATACATTCACTTCCTCAATAATACAGAGAAAAATATAGAATCAGTATCATTAAATAAAAATCATAAAATATAAAACTTCAAGTGAAACATAAGAAACACTATTAATAATTGTAAATGCTTTAAGTAGAAAACTTATCACAAGTAATTTATTTTTCTCTCAATTTTTAGCAATATTTTTAAATATATTTTTTTTATCTGTAACATCGTATTAACACAGACATTTGTAGAATTTGTAAAATATTTTCTGAGAATACAGAATTATTTTTTAAAATACATTACGTGTAACCGTATGCATAAAAAAGTATAAAAAGTAAGTATGCTATGTAAAATGGCTTACAAAAGCTGCAAGCTACTGAATGGCATAAAGTATTTTAATACCAATCACATGTCGGTTTTAGGATGAACCTTTAATAAGAATAAGATATTAAAGAACAGTTATAGTGAGAGTTATCTCACTATTACTATATCCTTTAATAAGATATAGTAATAGTTATATCGTGAACAATATTCAGAAATGAAGAAAAAAATCTAAAATACTTGTAAGCAATCGCCATTGATGATTGTATATGCAAAAAACAGAAGGTTTACATCCATCTATCGTTCTTCAGTAAAGTCTGGGATTTAAATCTATTTTCGAACATAATTTTTGTTCTCCATGTGGCATAAGACTTTTAAAAAAAATAATTGTTTTGTGCATAGTTACATTAATGTTTTCTTAATATCTTATCACATTTTTATAATTTCGGAGGAATAATATCTATTGTACTTAGAAGTTCTTAAACAATTTGAAAGATGAAGAAAAATATTTTGATTATTTTGTCTACCAAAGAGTAGTTCTATGAGTTATTGTATGCTGAGATAAAATATTTACATATCCAACTTCTAGGAAATCTCCTAGATAAATCTATATAATCTATACATCCATGAATCTATCATATAAGTTTCTTTTCCATTTACAAATAAAGCCAGAGATAGTATTATGTTTCAAATTAAGATTCAATTTCATATTAAACATTCATTATTTTTTAATGAATAATTGAAATACTTAATATGAAGTATTTTATCATTTTTTTTCAAACTTTTAATATAAAGTTCCATTTATTTGACAAAATAGAAGTCTAAATTCAAAGTCAGTTCATCAAAATATTTTGTATTTCATGTAATGAAATTGAATCCAATTAACATAATTTTTTCTTCAATAATTAACTTTACCTAATGAGCATTAAAAAGAATAATTAACAATTCTACTGTAAAGTATACTAGAATGTATTAAAAATATTCTGTAATTTAATCCAATTGACAACAAAAAATCTTTGCAGATAATCAGTTATCTAAGCAATTTCTGTGATTTTCAAACATTTTGTAGAAAACTTCAACGAAAAGCAAGTATTTATGATCACTTTGAATATTGAATGAAAAATTGTTAATAGCAGATTTATTAAGTTTAACACATAAATATATAAAAAGTGGAAATTAAAAAAGCATATATTTGTATGTATATATAAGTGTGTGTGTGTGTGTGTGTGTGTGTGTGTGTGTGTGTGTGTGTGTGTGTGTGTGTGTGTGTGTGTGTGTGTGTGTGTGTGTGTGTGTGTGTGTGTGTGTGTGTGTGTGTGTGTGTGTGTGTGTGTGTGTGTGTGTGTGTAAAGTATATGATTTAATGAATTAAAGTTTTATTTGTGAACTTGTTAAACGTATTTTCTTATATTAATTTGTTAAATTTTCAATGTAACGAAAAACAGTTAAAAAAACTGACAACCATTCTAAAGTTTTCTTTGTCATTATATCCTCCCTGTGCCACCACCACCTAAGAGAATGATTAATGTGTTTTCCTTGCTACTTTGACGTTAGCTCACAATGCAAATACTGAAAAAAAATTTTTTAAGATTCTTTTCTTATGTCCAAGAATGTAAAACTTTTCAATCGTAAATACCTGCTAATAACCGTCATACTTTAAGCTTTTCTCTTGAGTGCTGAAGTATCGATTCCCTTTTGAATCGATTTTTGTACTGTAAGCTTTTAAGCATTATTTATAGTTTTTAAGTCTCAGACACAATAATACGACAGTTATTTATTAATTATTAATATTTAGTTGTTTTGTTAAAAAATGTGTCATACACTGTGACTTCAATTTACCTAATTTTAAAAATAATACGGGATTATTAATTTTTAGTTATTTTAAGTAATAACTATATTTTTAATAAGCAAGTCTTAAAATGTCCTATTTTAGTGCTAAGATGCCTTTTAAAAACTTAATAAATTACAGAAAAGTAGAACAATATTTTTTTAATATTTCATAAACTCAAAATTTTAGAAAGGTTTTTCCGAAGATGTGTTGCTTCGTATATATTAAAGTTTAGTTAAAATAAATCAAATTCATTTATTTTATTGCTAATTATAAGATTTTCAGTTTAATATTAAAGATATATATATATATATATATATATATGTATATATATATATATATATATATATATATATATATATATATATATATATATATATATAGTAAATAATATGGTTAATGATAACTTATATATATTTAAAACTTGCATGCATTAAGCTAAGTTGAATTTAATAAAATTAATTTTTAATTTATGTTCTCATTATTTATTTGATTCCAATTGTTAGAAATATCCATTACGATATCCATATGTTTAATGATTGTTAAGAAAGAAATATCAAAGAATATTTAGCAATGTATAAAGATATATCACGAAACCAGTCTCTAGGCAACTCATGAGCAGATGTTGCCAATTGATAAGAGATTTGTTGACCGTATAGTCCAGTTTAATATGAAAATATCTCTTGCACCAAGGGAGCTCAGAATATGATCTGCAGCATGTTCATCTTCACTATCTTGCTAAAAGGTGGTATTTTGCTTTCAAACAAGATAGCCAGCAACTGCATTTATAATATCAGGAATATGCCATCCATCACCCCAAACTAAATACCGTCAATCGGTTCAAATTAGAGATATTCATGTGGTGTATTTCTAATTTGGAAAGCCAATGATGATTCATATTACAACATATATATTATAAAATTCATATATGACAATATCAAATCTAGCCAGTGGACGAGTATATTCAATGGAGCCACCAGAGATGTATATGGAAATCGAAATGCTGCTCACAGAAACTTGAACTCTTCTAAAAATGTGGCATTGTTCTAATCTTGCATCCAGCTTGGTTGCTGTTTGCACTAGAGTTGGGTCTATCTTTTCGTTTTATTGTCAAGTGAAGCTAAAATAATGATTGTCCTGTACTCAGTCCCTGCTGCTTCTAACGTTATACTGTACGAACACTGGAAACAGATTCATTTCAAGACTAATGAGCAATGTTGTGATTATACGGTTTTGTAAGCATAGACACATAAAACATCTTTTCTCTCAGGTATTAGTTATGGGAAGGTGCTGAGATCCTTCATTTTGTCTTGTATGACACTTATAAAAAATTGCTTTCATTTTTGCATGATATCGTATTTTTGCATGGATTTACTACGAATGAATGACTAGAATTTCGGATTTATAATTCCAATTCTTAAGGGCCAACAATTTTGCCATTATCAAACGCTAATACTTGATGGTAAGTATATTGCGATATAACATGAAATTCTCAGAAAATCCTTACCTTACAAAGCGATTTCAGAAAGAAGCATAATTTGTGCAACTTTTGTTTTAAGCATTGCTACCGATATCATATTTACCTTCTTGCGTCTTCCAAATGCTGTAAAACACTAATAATTTAAGTATTCTAATCACTTTTACATGATTTTGACATTTCTATATTATTCCTTTAGTGGAAGACTTGAACGCTCTGTAGTATAAATCCTGTGAAGAATATTTCAATTAGATAACTGTCAAATAGTTCGTATATTGTGAAACTTTTACCTTGATGGTGGCTACGATTTTTCTTGACATAGACTCAACAAAGCTTCGGAATTAATATGAAGCTACATGTATCCACGAATTTTTGTTCACTTCACATTAATGTCATAAGCACATCTTTAAAATTCCTTCCATTTGTTCTCAATTCAATTGAGTTAGAGAAACCTTAATGGCCTGAAAGTCTCTTAAAAGCCTAAAATTTTGTGAAATAATTTTAAAGCAAAACCATAGTAAAATTCAAATAACATTTATGGATTTACAAAATGGAACAAATGGCCACTGAGGATATTCCGGTAAAATTCGCAATTGACAGGCGATATCTTATTATGAAAAGCACCCATCTCAGTTTTTGTACAAAATAGTGCTTGGGCAAGTTTACTGAGTACTCTCTAGAGAGCACAGAGACTTGACTTCATGTGCAAACTCCATGCATGGAATTCATCGTCGTTATGTGCAAAAATGAATCCTAAATCACCATCACAAATAAAGATATCCTTATTACTAACGTCCATTGACAATTTTATGCCCTGATCAGCGCATTCCATTTTGTCAAGTATTGAGGAACATTCTTTGTATAATGGCACATGGATTCCATTATTAGATGGTTTTCCTATAGTATGTTAATTTACATATTATTGGGAGCAAATGTTAAACCAACGAACCCGTCAATTCACTATTACAATGTGAACTTCCTGTTAAACTACCTTTGATAAAGATACAAAGTTATCAACTGCAGTTGAGCCAGATAGGAATAGTTTTGTAGAATCGATATATTAACGGTATAAAATTAAAAAAAATAGTGCGGGAAAATGTAAATGTCTGCAATATTTTCGAAATTGAGTACACATTTATCTGACCTCATTAATTTGAACACAATAAAATATATTGAGTTCCGTACTCTTACCTACTTCGCTATGACTTTTCTTTATCATGATTACTTATAGACTACGAAAGTTATTTTCCGACTGTAAGAAGCACTTACATATTTGTAAATATATCTGATTTTTTAATGTTAGGAAACATAATGTGTGATACACCTGTTTCAAATGCAAACAAAAATTTTAAGCGGATGTTTGCCATGCTCTTAAAATATGTTAATTTCAATATTAAAATATATGTATTGAATAATACGAAATTATTCAATACATATATTGAAGAATTATATATATATATATAATGTATATATATATTATATATATATATATATATATATATATATATATATATATATATATATATATATATAATATATAATGTATATATATATATATATATATATATAATATATATATAATATATATATATATATATATATATATATATATATATATATAATGTATATATATATTATATATATAATACATATATACACATATATATATATATATATATATATATATATATATATATATATATATATATATATATAAACAGACTTTACGTAAATGGATATAAAATTTAACTTTTAGAAATTTTAGTTTTAATATATCTACTATATTATCTTTATATACAATTTCTTTTCATAACTTGAAAATAATATTTCATAAAAGTGATTTCGATTCATCAATTTACTATCTAAAAATATAGTAAACTATGTAAAATTTATCATACTGAAACTGTATTAACAGCATTTACGTTTATAAAACCCTGATATTGCCTTTTGCAAATCATATTATTTACAATGTAACGTTTGTGATGAATATTATAGCTATATAAAAAGTTTTATTGAGAGTTTTTGCTTCCATAAAAAATTCAAGGTAAAGGAAAAGATTTTTTAAAAAAAATGTTCGCCGAAATTTTGAAAACAAATACTTCCTCTGCCAGAAAACTGATAACGAAAAGTTATTAACTATAACCGGGTATAAACAACATAAGATATGCTTTTATATATAATATGAATTTTCGATAGAATTTTAAACGCATGATAATATACATATATTTAGATTATTTCACTATTCCATCCTGAGCTTAAGATAAAACATTCATATTTTTATTTTATTATTACTAAAATTTTCATAAGAATATTTTTTAATAATACATTTCTCAGATATTTCATAGAAGATTATTGCTTTCAATTTCAGAATATATTGATGTCTATAAGGCTTTCATCAAAATCAAAAAAAAAACATAAATACTGCATACAAATTTTGATCTCTTTTACATAAGTGACTAAACTAAGAATGAAAAAACAAAAGCTAACTTAATTTTAGAAAACTACTAATTAACCTTCATAAGAATTTGAAGTGATGTATGAGTTAGTTTTTATTAATTAAACTTAATCTTTAAATAAAACACGAAATATTTTTGGAAATTGCATTAAAAAAATAGGCTTGAACTTTGTTGCTTTCAACTATATTTCAGCAGGTTTTTTATTTTTACAAAAATTCAGTATTGGAATTTAATTTTGGTGCAAAAATTTGTATTTCATATGATTTTAATTCAGAAAAACATTGTAAAAATTATGTTTGTTTAGGCACATAACAGAATCAATCAATTGATTTTTAATTTAATTCCATATTCTGAAAAAAATTGACAGAACTATAAAACTACAAAATCTAAATTGTTGTTGAGAGTAATGTTCCAGTGTACTTTACTCTTCAAACGATTTCAGAAGCTATTCATTTTTGCTTATATTCATGGAACAAAAATGCGTTTTTTGTCACTTCATGCAGGCCAACTTTTCTGTGCTTTATATGATTATTGCATGTTGTCATACTCCTGACCACCTATTTAGAGTCTTTTTAATGACAGATTTATACTAACTAGGATAGATATATATATATACGTATTTTTCACAGGTAAATAACCGTACAACAATATATCGTGGTATATGAAAATTAATCATGTTATAGGGGATACTTTCTGCTTACTATAATTGCCCTATCTACTCTTTGGGAACTACTTTTAACAATAAAAAATAGCACACATACTAAATATATTTCGCTCAAGTTTTAAAACATTCATCATAGCATAGTTCAGTTTTAATGTTGGCTGATATTCCTGTGTATATGGTTGTCTTACCAATTCGATACACAAACGTTACGCTTAGGTTGCATGCATAAGCAAACCAGGGAAAATATTTTACAACTATATTGGGAATGTTAGTGTTATTTGAGAAAAATTGTTGAATAATAAGATGCTATCCTTAAGTAATATTTGCCAATTTTATACAAGTGTCTAGCGTAAGTAGAATCCAACTGCCCAGTAAAACTATCTAAACATTGGCAATCACGCTACTGGTAACAACAAGCACATTTCTAAAAACCTGCAATAAAAACACGAATTAAGCATACCATTTCCAAAGAATTTCACTATCTAAATGATGACTTTCGCCCTTCAAAAGGTCAATTTTTACCTGCTTATAAGTGTTGCGAGACTCATTATTGAATAAAACTTTTTTTACAGTGGTCCTTTATCTAGTTGCAAAGTTTCAAACATCAATCTACTCAATCAACTTTACGGGATTCTATGAGCGGTTGTAATTGGACACAATAATATTATAATAAATATTATTCGAATAAGACTAAATGATCAAACCACTGTTTATGAAGCCGAAGCACTAGCAATCTTAGCACAGCCTTTGAATATACTCTCAAATATAAAATTAAAATATGTCCCATCCAATCCTCTTCGCGTTCTGTTTTAGAAACGATCAAATCCAATAATCAAGACAGAACCACAATAGCCAAGTATTAAAACTTATCTGTCAAAATAAAAATAATTTCACATTTCACTGGGTGAAATCTCATAAGGGAATAGAATTGAATGAGCTAGCAGATCTGGAGGTAAAACGAACAACCAAAGTTAACCTTACAGTTCCATATACAAGACAACAGATAAAAACAATAGTAAATAACAATATTACAACAGTGGCAACACAGATGCGACAATTCAGATTCAGAACTAAATGACTTCATAAAATATGCCCAAAATTACAGAAAAACGAATATTAGTGTCCAGAAAAGCGAATATTCTTCCTAAATCAATTTAGAACAGGCCAGGGAACATTTAGTGAGTACCAGAACAGATTATTTAATAAAACAGAAATATGCCAATTTGATGATATAAAAATCAGGACATAGAACATTTAATTTACGAACGTAAACATTTTAACTAAATCAGGTACAAATACTAACCCAGGCAATGCAGAAATATGAAAATTGTTGACCTATTAAAAGATACCGGAGTTAGAAAAGCAATCACAAAATTCATGTGCATAATATTCACCAAATCACTACCATTAAATAAGCAAAATAAATAATTAATATAATTTGGAAAGTAAGATTCATTACAATTATGTAATTTCAATGTATTTATTTTGTTTTATTTATAATATAAAGGCAAGCTGCCCAATATTCTGTCGGAGGCGGGACTGGGTTGACCGCAGGCTGACGGGGACCGAGCTGCGTGTAATGACTGGACCCTACCACGGTGTAATAGAATTTTTGGTCAGCGCAGATATTGTTGCTGACTTTGGATCAGTTTCTGGAGCCCCGGTAATCGATCAACAATGGGTCAAGTGCTCTCCTGGCGGATTGTTGTCAGTGTTTAGTAATTTTTGCTGCCGAATACCTTCGGGTGGGATGGTCTACTTAACATCAAGCGTTACTGGATTTTATGATATTTTGAGTGATTGTGGTAACGCATTTCCATAGAGTTTAATTCTTTTCGAAAACATTGAGATACATTGTAAAGATTGATGTTCATTAAAATCATAGGCACCATGATTAAATTGTAAAGATTGATGTTCATTAAAATCATAGGCACTAAATGACTTTTTTAAATCACAGACACCATTGTAACCATTGGTACAGATGATTTAAAAAAGTTCATTTGTTTCTTACTATCCATTTCAGTTACAGTATTCCAATTCCGTTTGTCAGTTCATTATAGCGATAAGCACAAGAACAGTTCCTCTTTTAACTATAGTAATCAAAAGATTTTTAGCCATATCAACTACAATGGAATGTTATATTCTTTTGTAATTTCGTGAATTGAGAGCGAGCGAGAGAATTGTCACTCATTTTATTACCTAGTATGACACTTTATCTAAAGTCATTAAATAATTTTCGTCTAAGCACAGTGTGTTATTTCCATACGTAACTCTACATAGACATTCTTTCGTCTTATATTATATATAAAATTCACAAGTCATTTGGAGACATTGGTTTTGCATAAATTTCATTATGATTTTGATTTTACATAAATCATCTAATTTCTGTTAATGGATGTAAAGTGTATGTACTGACATATGTTCAGACGTGCTTCTTTACATAAAATTAAGTTATTTTATCAACTCATCAAATGTATTTTCAGCATTAATCAAAACTGAATGTATATTCTTTATAGTTTTAAAGTAAAATATTTTTTTAAAATATCATTATGTACTTCTGTAAATGTTTAACAAATATGGCAGACTTGCTCAAAATAATACAGATTTTTTTCTTCAAAATTGCAATTTTGTTTTTAACTTTTTGAAATGAACGTCACTCATCTAGAAAAAAAATTATTCAAGTATTCGCTTTTTAGATATAAATAATCATTAAAAGGCTTAATAAAGTATTCATGACATTTTAAGAAAATGAACTGCAAAACTTCTTTTTCATCATATTATTCTTTTAAATTATTTTTAATTTTTTTAAAAAAAATATTTTAATGTAATAAAAAACATGTAACATTTTATATTAATCTATTGTAGAAATGTATAAAATAATCCGCATTAAGAATCTCTCTTATACTGGTTAATTTTGGTGAAGTAAAATAAAATTTGAATTGACTTTTATTTAATTAATCTATCATTTTCTATTTTGTATTAATAAACTTTCCATTTTTCCTTAATGTCAAACCTTAGTGATCTTAAATTTAATTTTATTTTTTATATTTCATTACTAAAAAAAACTGTTACGTAATAAATATTCTTAATAATTTAGGTAGAAATGCTTGAAGTCTATTCAAATTTTTGCAACACTGTAATGAAATTACAAAATATGGAAAATCCATCACTTTTTTATACCTTTCTAAAAGCATAATAAATGACTGTCCATCTACATTTTGTGAGCTATGCATAAGAGAGAACATCAAAAATCTTAACATTTAAAAATTAAAAACATGCATGGTAAGGTTATTCAAACTGATAACCTTTCTGCCATCAAAGTTTTTAATAATTTTTATTCATTTAAAAAAATATTTTATAAAAATAAAAGAAATCAATATTTGCTAATGTTAAAAGCATTGGAAACTTTTTTTTTCTGATTTAATTTTTTGAAGATATTTTTAAATATTAAGTCAGGTTAAAAAGTTTTAAAATAAATGATATTCTTTATTTAAACATTTAAGTATTGGCACTACATTCTTTCTCTAAGCACAAAAATTATTATTCCGATATTTATTGTACTATCGATTTTATTAAAATATACCTTATGAAATTTGCATATACTATTCTATATTATAAAATATACAACACGCGCGAGTCTCATAATGTCAGAATATCTTTACCCATTTCAATCTTTAAATCATACAAGTTGAACCAGATGATATTCAGAAAATGTTTTTTTGTGAAAGTGGTTTAATCAAACACTAATTTTTTTCTGAAGAATGTTCTAAAATAAACTAACAACTTAAAAATTTTCATTTGAGGTATTCAATTCCAATTTAAGCCGATGAAAGAATATTTTCATCTGACAATTGAAAAACAATTTTTATTCATTTTAATATAAATTCTTTCAGTGGAAATTATTTATATTGAAAACTCGAAGTAATCAGATAAAAGCAACTTCATTTATATTTTTTTCATTTATTTCACGTGAATTTTTTTTAAGTAAATAAAAAAAAAACAATACAGTGACAAAATTTTAACTCTGAAAAAATTCCCACCTGTTCAAAAACTAGAACTCGAATCCAAAACAAAGCAAACCTGGATCTTATATATTTCCACAAAAAAAACAGATAATATACTAGAACTTAAGTTTCTTTTAAAATAACTAATTAATTTTATATAATTTGTCATGACAGATACATTATATCCAGAATTTTTTATTTCAATGTTTTGGCTTACAAGTAGCATTTGATTAAATTTATAGACAGTAATTCATGCATTTTTTTAAGTTGCCGTTAGTTTTCATTGATTTTTTGATTCGTTAACTGCAATTATTATGATGATTATTACGTAAGAAGCTCTATACACGGAACCTTTCGGCTGATTTTGATTGTGCGAAAATTAATATTAAATTCTACTATTGAAATGATGTACATATTTTGTTAAGCATTAACATAATTAAGGATTTAACATTAAAATGTCTTCAAATCTTTGAAAATTGGAAATACCTTGAAATCACATCCAGTCGTTTATTTTTACCCCGTTTCGTGTCTAAAGTGGAAAAGAGATAATATTAAAATGCTATAAATGTGTTATTAGGTAACACATAATAATTCTAATTTAAGAAGTTTTTCAAAAGTTGAAATACTTAAAGTACATTAATCTACATTTAAGTAATACTGGTTGATGGTGTAATATAATCTATGTTAAATTTAAGAATACATATGGCATTCGCAAAAGCGGAAAAGTCAATTAGAAAATAATTCGACTTCTACCTGTACTATCAACATTGGATCAAAGCTGATGTTAAGTATTTACATTTTCATAAGTTTCAACATAAGATATAGGTTCATGTAAATATATATAGCTTTAGAAATCATTTAAATGGAAATCAAACTCTTGGAAGTCTGAGTAAATTACAGGAATCCATTGACTTCAAAGCTTATTTATTTAAAAAAATAATCTTTCAATCGGTGGATTTCTCTAATTTTATAAGACAGTCAATATTGGTTTATTTTATATAAATGGAATTCACGTAGAAATCTAAGATACGCTACACACTTGTATTTACTAATCTCTAATTTAAAAAAACACACAACTTTATAAGCAAACGGTTGGTCATTAACACCGTCTCGTTAACTCAATCTCATTTAAAAATTAAAATTTTGGGAATAATTTTTGTCAACTCATTTCCATGCACATTTCTCGAAGAATTACCATTAATAAAGCATTTTTTTATTATTTACTTTAAGGTTTGAAATTTGTTTCCATAATTGCATTTCATAATCATAAAATTAGCAAGTTTCGATAATTAACTGTATAGCACATATTAAAATCTCGAGAATTTTCAGCAGTAATGTTATGTTTCTTTCAATTAATCAAACATTAATCTCACTGGATATTAAGGTAGTTAAGACCAAATTTTGAAAATTTAAATAAAATTTCATCAAACTAAGAATACATTATGGTAACATTTAATAAAACAAGAAAGTTATCATTAAAAGAAATTTGCATACAACATTTTTGTAGTTATTATTATATAACCTAAAATTTATTCTTGGTCAAACTTTAGTCAAATTGATATACCATCTAGCTGTATTCTCAGCGTTGCTGACAATGCTATGATTTTTAAATTTTGTGATATAAATTTCTTAAATAAATATGTTAAGAGAAACAAAATCTTTCAGGTTTCATGATTCAATTTGAATAGTTCATATAAATATTCTTATTGTATCAGTAAAAACTTTATATTTAAAATAAATCATATCATTTGGGAAATTCATAGAAGCCTTCTGTATGAAATTCTTAAAGGAAGCATTTGAAATGAATTCATCAAAGAATAATTTACGTTAGATAAAAAAAAAACATTTATTGTAAATTAGAAACATCCAATTCATTATTTTAAGTCATTATAAAAAATATTTAAAATAAAAGTATGAAGTAAGTCAGGTTCTTTTTTTAGGATAAAATGTAAATTAATTTTTCATGTGTTGATGTTCCATAAAAAAACAAAATTTTTGCCTTAGGTAACAACTGAATGAAAATAAAAACCACCTATATTTTATAAATAAATTTTTCTATGACTTAATTACAATTTTAAAAATTATTTCAGTTTTACACAATTGAAAATAAAGATTTCTATTCGTTATTTTGAAAAATTTATATATTTAAGAAAAAACATAAGCTGAAAATTGTGTAGAATAAGATGCGATTATAGCCCAAAAGAGAAAACTATTAAATTAAAGATTGAATTTATATAAACAGCAACAATTCCTAAATTAGAATAAATTCACTTCACTTTTTAAAATTCCATCTTGATTTTGCATAAATGTTACGATAAATTTTTGAGATATATAAACTTAATGAATGTACTGAAAACGTAATACTGTCAACTAGATTGAGTTATCTGCAATTTAGATAGATATTTTCCCGTTGAAAAACCAAGATTAGTAAAACACAATTACTGAATTAAATAAATACAAAAAAAATTTGTTTGACTTTAAATATAAAAACATGTCAAAGTAGGGACTCATAGTATAGTGTTGTTTTCAAATTATTCAAATAATATTAAAAAATATATATATTAAGAAATTCCCTGATATTGCAGGCGATTTCTTTTCTTACATAGATTTTATAAGCTATAAGCAAGTCAAATATATTTTTTATTTAAACTATTTTATTAATAATGTATATGGAACTGACATTATCTAATTAACACAAATACTATCAAACGAATATTTTTCAAAATTATTTATGAATATTTTAATTTTGTTTATTCTTTATGAGAACAGCTGTAATAATATAAATAAATATTAATTTCATTTAAATTTGGAATTGAAATCAATCTTTACAAATATAAGTTATAAATCTGCTTCTGTTTCTTAGTTTACAAATTATTAAAATATTAGTTTATAGACTATTACTTTATATTAATTAATATCATTACACACATTAACTAATAAAAAGTTAAAAGGATTCATTATTTGTAAATAGTATATTACTATCTTAAGACTATGAATCGCCTATTTCATTTAGATGTTTATCATCTATCTAAAATATTGCATTTTAACACCCACTCAACAACAATGGTGTTGAAATTTGTTTCCTCATTTTATATAAACAATAACAGTTGCTTAGTTCTAAGCCAGAATGCTTATGAATATTGGTATAATAAAAGATACAAAAATTAAATGATATATTCATATGTGTGTGTGTGTTAAAATCATCATACAAATATATATATATATATATATATATATATATATATATATATATATATATATATATATATATATATATATATATATATATATATATATATATATATATATATATGTATATATATATATATATATATATATATATATATATATATATATATATATATATATATATATATATATATCTGATAAAATAAAATGTTAAAAACAATAGATATATTTTAACTGTGTACACTCTAAATAAATAAGATATTCATTTTGCTAACATGATCAAAAAGGGTCAATATTTTTTTCAGGAAATTTGATATCACATTTATTTTTCCTTTGAATTCTGAAAACAGTATTTAAAGCAAAAATATCTTCATTTGTGAAAGGTTTTCCTAGTATCAACATTTTCAAAATAAAGTTTTATAATTTCAAAAAGTTTAAATCATCATACAGAGATATTTATTTATAGAATTCATAACTTTGAATAAACATAGTTTGAATCAATGGAGGAGGAAGAAAAAGAAGATGAAAACATGAATATTGAAGTTTTTAAGTCACTGTGGAGGTACAAATAATCTTCTTTAGTTCTCTTTAAAAATGTGCTTAACTGGGTATATAGAGTATTTAAACTAAAATATATCTGCCATGCACAATAAATGTTTGGTAAATGAATTATATAAAGGTGGTTTCACATTTATTTTAAGGGAAAGATTTTGTTAAAATGTTTTTATGTACTATGCATTTACTACATAGTACATAAAAACAAACTAACATATAAATGATTTTATATTCATGCTTTTAAGCAAACATTTTTTAAAAAACTAAACTAACATAATTTACATTCCTTAAATATTCTTATATGAATTAAAATAATGATAGTCATTTGTTGAGGAATATTCTGGGTTAATAAATAAATACCATTTACACAAAAATATTAAGTTAAAAAGCATAAATGGAAAATTTATAAATCGAAAATTGTAGACACTACCTTGTAAATTTTTACTTTCTATAAAATATTTTAATATTAATATTTGACGATACAATATACCTAAAAATGTTCATTATATTTTATGATATCATGTACATAAGAAATATTTATAGAAAAATTTGCTCTATTCTGACAAAGAATATCTTATTATTACAATGTATTCCTATACTTTTTTAAATTAAGTTTGAGTATTCTCTTTCAAAACTTCAATAATTTAATGCCAACTCTAATAGCTTGACAAGATATTTTCAGGTAGTCAGTTTAGATTTTTAATAATCTAAAAATAATATTGACAATTACACACAATATTTTATATATGCACTTATCACATTATTAAAATATTCTATGCAATTGTCTGTATTTATTTAAGAACGAATATACCAATATTAAAAATATCTAAAAAGTCACACACGTAATTAAAGTAAAACATATGTCTGATAACTTTATTTTAAATATTTCTTATTTAGAATAAAGTTATCAGACGAATATTTTAATATTCAAGCAGTTTGTAATCTTAGAAATATTGGTTATAAAATTTTTTAATCCATATAAACTAAATCTTTATGATTTTTTTCATGTATACAAAAGCACAATAGAGTTAAAATTGCGATGTTTATAAAATCTAAACTTTAATTAATATTTAAATATATTTGGATATTTTTAGATGATAATAAGTTAATTAAGAAGTATAGTAAAGGAAAAGTTTGATACATCACACATCTAACTTAAATTTCTAAATTGATTCAGATTATATTTTTAATATTGAGGAAAAGAAATAAATTTTTTTCATATGTAGCTTACAAAAAAATTCAGCATTATCAATGTAGAAAAAACAAAATTCGCAGGTTGATATTAAAAACAATTTTTCAAAGCTAAAATATATATTATTTAAAATCCTATAAATATATTCTCAATATGTAATTGTTTTACGTACTTTTATCGGTAAAATCAAGTAATAACTGTGAATACAGTGAAACAGTAACAAAAATGAATTTAATTAATTTAATTTAATTTAGATTAAAATATTAATTGAATTTTCTTATACATACAAACATATATATATATACATACATATACATATATATATATATATACATATATATATATATATATATATATATATATATATATATATATATATATATATATATATATATATATATATATATATATATATATATATATATATATATATACATACATATACATATATATATATATATACATATATATATATATATATACAATCATATTCATGTGAACCCAATAAACTTTTGACGGTCGACATTGAAAACCAATCACAGAAGGAAGGTGGCACTACAATTCATTTGTGTGTATATAAAAAGCATGCACAAGGACTTCGAAAACCATTGCAAATAATCGTAGTAATTCAAAGTGCAGTGATTTATTCCATGACCAAGAGAGCATGATCAATGGCTTTTAGACGAAGGGTAAAAGCGTTTTTGAAATGATTAAGCTTGTGAAATGTTCGTATGCCGCCATTCCAAAGGAATATCCTGAATGGCAAAAGGAGAGTGTTCAAAACCAGCGATGTGGTGCACCATGGCGCAAAGATGAGGCAGGTAAACCACAGCTGCGGATATGTGTTCAGGTGGATGGCATGCTTCTGTTGAGCAACTAATCACCCAGGTTGGATGGTTGGGCTTTCTGGCATAAGGTTCAAAAAGAAGGACAAAATGCGCCAAAATGTGAACGCCCAGGTGTGAGCCAAGGAGGCTACCTTCAGTGTCTCTTAAACTACTGTTCAGCGAGTGTTGGCGTCTAGGCCTCTGAACCAGATGCCTAGTTCATGTATCTAGATATCTAGTTCCAGCAGCGATCATTTAGTTCGTGCAGAGAGAAAAAAAGTATGATTATCATTCATTGTTTTAATAGAAATGTACATATAATTACTAACTTTTATTAAAATTGAATTGTTTTTCTATATAATATTGACACTATCTTTCTTTTATAACAGCTTCTTGATCATAATTTGCGTTCCTCATTGTATTTAATTTTTTACAATTTTATATATAATTTTAATTATTGTATTTAATTTATATATATATATATTTAATAACTATTAATTATTATATACAATTTAAATTTTTTACATTAATTTCAATTTTTTATTTAACTGTGATTTTTTTGACAGTTTTAATAGGATATAAAATTTTAAATTATACTCTTTCTTTGGATTGCCATTAACATTTTGTAACTAAAAGGAATAATTTACCCCAAAATCCTAGAAAAAAATTTTTTCATTCATTAAAACATATGTCAAATTAAAACTATGTAATATATGATGATAAGCAGATATGTATATTTTCATATATACTTAAACTATCAGAAAAAAATATGTTGTATTTGTATTTAAAAAATAAACTGTTTTATGTAATAAGTTATTTAAAAATATCGGCAAATGAGAAAACAAAACTTTGGAAAATGTTTCATATTTTTAAAATCACTTTATACATGCACTTTGAACCATAGCTCTAAATAAGTTTTTATAAATTTTCCTTAAAATTAAGAAATTTATTTTCATAGGATGAATAGGATAAAATAAATCTGAGACAGGGTCTGTTACTACTTCACAATGATCCATTGCTAAAGACAACACTAAAATAAATATAAAAGGTGACGGTTAGTTAAGTAGAAATGCAAACTTTCTGTTATCGTTTCCATGACATATAGGGCACATAACTGATAACACAGTGCAAAGTTACCAGATGCAAAATATTTGTGAGAGCTATATTTGCGGAACAGCAACTCATTTTAGAAAATTTATATCAAGAGTCATTGGGTATGAATCGCACAATACTTTTCTTACATTTTTTCTTTTAAAAGAGTAACAATAAATGTTTGTTTTCCACGTTCTTGAGATTGGCAACATTCTTTAAATTTAATAACCTTTATTCTGTTATGAAAGTCACATAAATATTTTGAAATGAGATAAGCAGTTGTATTTTAATGAATTATCTGAAGTCTGTTTTGTTTAGGTATTTAGCGTATAATTAAAAAGAGAAAAACTAAACTAACTTTATAATACTAAAGTAAATACGTTGACACTTTATTTTTTTAAACTAAATATTCAAGTAATTTTTGATATTTTCTTTCTAAAATGTTTGAAATATTTTTATCATTTTTAAATTTAAGCATTAATAAAGAAATTGCATTATAATAAAATAAATCAAATATTGAATTTAACTAAAAAAAATAATGCCTATTTTTTGTTTGTAAATATTATGTTACTCATTGCTTATACTTTGTTATATTATTCTTTCTTTTACAGTTTCAGTTACTAACATATATTTATAAAATTCACTCTTATTTTACAAAGCATATTATACATAGGTGCACGTATGTATTTATAAGTGCATTTGATATTCATTAATTATATGTACATATTTTTATACGACCCCACACAATTTCAATTATATACATTAAATAAAAAAAGCTCGTGATTCTTCTATGAATCTTATAGTTATCAAAGAGCTTCACAAATACTTTAAAGAGTCAAATATAAATAAAAGATTTTCTCATTTTTAGTAGTTTTAAATGTAACCACATAGTATAAAACACATTTTAATCAGCTATTATATCAACAAGCACAAATGCATTGAATTTTAAGTTTATGAAGTAAAAATAGTTTGCACATAAAATTTTATTTTTAATTCCAGCAACTGTTACATAATTCATAATGATTGAATGAAGTGACATAAAATAATCTTTTGTAGGTGAAAATTTCATGCAAGTTAATACAATCTCTTATACTTTATTGTGATAAGAAAACCTCTCTCTCTCTCTCTCTCTGCTTCAAACTTTTTAAAGATTAAAATCATACCATCTGCTTGTTTGAAAATCAATAACCACAAAAATTAAAAATACGTTTCTAGTTGTGAAGGTATAACTAAGAAAAACACATATAAATGCTTTTTGTGAAAGAACTGCATTGTTGCCTAAAAGCGATGAATTTATAAACCTTGTGAAACACCAACGAAGATCAGTTACCCTGTTATAATAAATGTGTTGTTACTAAATTTCTAAGTTTTGCACATTAACAGCATTATTCCAAAATTTAATCAGCGCATCATTTACAGAATAGCTTAATGTGTTATGCATACTCCAATAATCTTCTCTTACTGGTGCAAAATAATTTGTTAGTTTCTTCTTTTTTGCTACGTGCTCTTACCAAATGCTCTATTGCTTTGCTTCCAACGGTAATTTTAACACATATATATATATATATATATATATATATATATATATATATATATATATATATATATATATATATATATATATATATATATATATATATATATATATATATATATATGTATATATATATATATATATATATATATATATATATATATATATATATATATATATATATATATATATATATATATATATATATATATATATATATATATATATATATATATATATATATATATATATATATATATATATATATATATATATATATATATATATATATATATATATATATATATATATATATATATATATATATATATATATATATATATATATATATATAAATATATATATATATATATATATATATATATATATATATATATATATATATATATATATATATATATATATATATATATATATATATATCATTATTTCAATTATTTATCTATGTGTATTTTATAAACTCTCCAACATTACAAATTTTAACAACTTCTTTGCTATCTCTTTCAGGCATAGATAAGAATATTCATTTACCAATGTAAATAAAAAAAATTGACTGCGTTTTAAACTCTTTTAGTTTAAATTTTAAGTTTTTCTTTATTGAGAATTTCCACTGTAATTTTTATTTGAAAATGAATAGTAAAGAAATCCAAAATAAGCATACATAATAAACACTTTACTAGTTAAGTTATTAAATGGTAGCAGTCTGTTATTCTGCTTTTAAAGAATTATTTTATAATTGTTATCTTAATTTTTAACATTTCAATATATCTTAAAAGTGTAAATAAAAATACATTTCTCCTTTTAATTAATTGAAATATATTATAAACGCCTTTAAACAAATTTATAATATTCATATATAAATATGAAGATAAAATATCTGAATCCATTATTTATTTACACATATTTTTGGAAATTATTTACGTCTCCAGAATCACATATAATTTGGTGATTTATGAAAGAAAAAGAATTTTAAAGTAAATGACTAAAAAAATAATAATTTGATGTGTGAAATAAATTACATTTGCTTGAAATACGAAACATCTGTTGGTCCGTAAATAATAAATGAGTGCTCCATAATGGATTTTTATATTAATTCCCTATTTAAATTGAGTGATTATTTTCTAATGGGTGCTCCTTTGTTAATCTTTGAATCCAGTTACTCTTAAACACAGATTTTATTTTATTTTTCTGCACACACACAGTCATATTTTATTTATTTTTATTGTATCTCATCTAGTATCAGTTTATTTCTAATTTTTACAGAAATATTGAACTGTAGAAGATTATACTTTTTTTTCTATAGCGTTGTAAATTTTGTAAAATATAATATAAATATAGAAAAAAAAATTATAATTTATTATTGATAACTTGTGTAGATAAAAAATATAAAATGCTTTATTAATAAATGCTCATAATTTTATGATAAATAAATAATATTTTCTCTGGTGAAAATATAATTAATACTTTCATTATTCATTATTCATTCTCAATTTTCATTATAATTATGTTTATGCATTAGTTACAGTATTTATAGAATTTGCAATTTTTTTTCCAAAAACTGCTTTGTATACTTGGATCACAGGAAATTTCTTTACGAAATACATTATTTAAAATGTTGACTTTGTTTTTTTGTTATATAAGAAGTTGTTTGTCATGTATATAGTAAAATATTCTTTAACTCAAAAATATATTCCAAGTTTATGATATCTCTCTCACAAATTGAGAAAATTTTCCAAATTAAAATAAATTGTATTTCTAAAAAGATTGAAATTCCATCGTGATCTTATTAATTTATGATTACTAAACATTCAACACAACATACTAAATATTTACTTCAATAAACTTATTTCATTTTTCCTACTAAATATTAATGATATATTTATTAGATGCAGTCTTTCAAACCAAGGTGGCTTATTATAAAAAGTGAAGAAATGAAAATAAATCTGAAAAATATATATAGAAGAGTGCAATATAAATGTGCATTATTATAACTGAAAGTTTATAACAAAATCATTTATTCTATTTTTATAACTTTAACATAATGCGCCAGTCAAACGGTGCTGCATAACATAAGTGCACCAGATTGGACAAACAGAAATAATATTGCGTGTCCAGGGTACTTGATAGGAGTCGAACGATTTTTTTTACTATTATTAATTAAAAAATAACCAACATAACTAATAAATCACATAAAAATTTGAGTAATATTTTGTTTTGACTTTGGTAGGTATTGAAAGATAATGGTTAAAAATTGATGCAGAAACAATGAACAAATCATTTGAGCAACAAAATTAATCAGAAGAAATCTTATAAAAATAATATCAATTTGTTTCTATTATAAATGATATAATATAAGTAAACGCAAAGAAACACAAAGACAACCTCTTTTCGCCTGTAAAGTTGCAGTCTTCTAAGACGTAAGCAAATTTTACACCAATGGCCTGCAATGTTGCCTTCTGATTGGTTGTTGTGTTTACGTTGTCCAAAATCTATATGTATGTAACATGCTCTATTCTTTTAATTTAGTTAAAACATCCATTCAGGAGTAACGCAGGACATTGTACTTGAACCACTTTTGAACTTTATTTACATCAGTGATGTCCAGAAATCATACGAAGTTATGGTCCACCTCTTCGCCGACGATACAGCTATACTTGCCCAACACAGAAATGTTAAATTCATAAGGAGCAAACTATAAAATTACAGCAAAACTTTTAAAACTGGATTAACAAATGGAGTCTTAACATCTCCAAAGCTTCAGCTATCATTTTCTCTAAAGGGAACATCAGCCGATTTCCGGAGAAACTTAGCATCAAAGGACAAGAAGAGGACTGGGAACATAACACCAAATTCTTGAGATTTATTATTGACTGTAAATTAATCTTCATGCTACATAAAGACGAAATTATAAGAGATTTTAACACCACTACGGCTGTCCTCCATCCTCTGCTTAACAGATTGTCGAAACTTTCTCTTAAAAATAAAATTTTAATTTACAAGCAATTAATTCGGCCCAAAATAACTTACGCTTGTCAAATACGAGGACAAGCCGCTAATATCCATATAAATTCTATTCAAATTCTCCAAAATAAGGTTTTACATCAAATTACTAATACGTACATGTTTCTAATTTAGCTCTTACCTGATGCAAAGTTTTTTTCAGGTGGATTGTTTTTCCATCGGTCTTCAGTCACCTGACATTGAGTAAAGGTCTTCGGACCACACTCATCCATGTGTAAATCGATGATGATCCTAATTTAGTGCTATTTTTAGCTGGATTTTCACAAGTTACAAGTAACTTAGTATATGTATAATTTCTTTCTTTTTACAAACTGATCCATTAAATATTCTTTCTGCGATTCCTAGACTCCTTTTCATTTCGCGAATTTCAACAGTTTCAAATTGAAAATAAATTACTTTAAAACATTAAGCTGCATTAAAAACTTAAATTGTAAATTTAAAAATGAAATTAACAATTTTAAAAATCAAAATTTAATAAAAAGTAAATGATTTTAGTTTACAATAGTCAATGCAATTATAAACGCGGAATCATTTGAATTATTGTCAAAGAACAAATATTCAATACTCAGTTATAGAATTACGAATATATAAAATAATTTCTATAATTTATTAATTACTTATTAGTGATTGTCTATGTTATTTAAAAAATGTATTGAACAATAATTAAATTGTGGTATAAATTGTTCCGTTAATTAGAGCAATGTTTTACAATTTATTATAAAAATTAAAAGCATATTTAATAAATTTTAAATAACTCTGCCTTTTTTAAGTCAGAATAGACATTATTAAAAAAAAACACTTAAATATTTGACGCTAAAAGATTACCTTAATTCACTTGGATTCAATGTGTGAAAATCCAATGCCAGGTACTAATATGTTTCACTTTCAATTGAAATCTGAATTCATAATAAAATGCTTTTAAGAGCATAATATCAAAATACCACACTCTCATTCTTTAGCAAGCACTGGAATTCTAAATTGATATGTAGCATTATTCTACAAAAAATTACACCCTTTAATAACAAAGTCGTAGCTTCTAAAATTAATATTTTTCTTAAATTATCTACAAATTCTCACTGGGAATTCGAGTTATATGAAAATATTTCATGATAATTTGACACACAAGTGTATTTGTTATGAAAAAATATCCCGATAAACTTTTATTAGTATGAGAAATCCTATATTAAATTCTATAGACAATTATCATACAAATATCTTCATCCAAATTATTAATGATTAAAATCTCAAGTGTTTTTCAGTGCTATTTTAAAAATGTATGACTATCTGATGGAAGTTTTAATCAGCATCCTCAAATATAAATATTTGTTTTAAGACAACCTTCTATATAATAACAAAGGATATTCTTCCATTATACCCCGTTATTGATTCTAAAAAAATAGAATGTTTTTAGTGAAATAAAATAACATAGATACGATAATTTTATTGAGTTAAAATTTTATTTTAATTCAATGTATACAAAATTGAATTTTTTAACGATCATTTTGACTAAAAAATGATAAGCAACGGTAAACAAGTTAAATATAAATAAAGCTAATTGGTGAAAATATTGTTGGTGATGATTTTGTTTGTTAAAAAAGTATTACATTCGCAAGTCACCAAGAGCAAAACACAACTAAATACAACAAAATTAAATTTTGACTCATTGAAAAAAGGTATTATTACATTATACTTACTCAATCAATCACCGATGCGATTGCTAAACAGTTTCCGCCAGGAATAAATATTGGTATTTAAATAACTTTTATCATAAAGAATAATAGTTTAGTTTATAAAATGCAAATAAAATCTTTGTATTATTTTTAGCAGTTTTTGAAAACGAAAGCATTTTCAAGTAATACATGTTAATATTCCGTTTACATTAAGTAATACATAATGTAAACGGAATATTTACGACAATAATTCATAATATTTTGTTTCCTGTTACTGTGATTATAAAACGCGAAGGTATAGTTGACAATTATCTAACAGAATTATTTGTTGTTTTGTTATGTTAAAAGAAAAATCTTAAAGTATGCACGATTAATAAAAGGATTGCAATGCATTATTTTCATTTTTATCTGTATCATATAAAGGAATATTTTTCTCCTAATCAATAATATATCATATAATACATAATACATTAAGATACATACGTGCAAAAATCTAACTTAATTTTATTTATGATATTTATATTTCATATGCTTAATTGGAATTTTTTGCTTATTAATGGTAGTGTTTAGTTAATATTTCAATTATTAGTTTTAAGAAGATATTTTAAATATTGGATGCTTTTAGTTATGATATGTAGAGCCATAAATTTTATAAATAGTCAGATAAAATAAAATGAAAATATTTAGTGTATAAAAGCATACTATTGTATAAAGAAAGTCATAAGAGCCCGTGATAGCCAACTAGTTATGACACCGTCTTTTCGTCCGAAAGAGCAGTGTTCGATTCCCAAAGATCCACCGAGTACATGCAGTGTCATTGCTCGTTAAATCTGTGAAATAGAAATCACTGTGGTCGGTGGTTAAGCAGTTACCATGAGTGTAATGGTCTCCACAAAATTTCCTCTTCCTCCAAATAAATTTCAAAAATTGGTTTTTTTGGTGGCGCCATCTATCGGAAATATTCATCAGCAAGAAAAAAATGCCTTCATTAAAAAATCCTTGACGGAAATATTAATTTCAGAAATGATATAAGAGATGAATAGAAAAATTGTATTTTAAAAATTGATAATTTTTACTATGATATGAATTATAACATAATACATTTAATGCAAATCTCAAAATATTAAAATAAACACATTACAAATTGCGTTTTAAGTTTAACTATTTACTTTACACTTTATTTAACTAATGGAAAGAAAATGATGAAAAAATAAATGTCAATGTTTGTAAAATTCAGGGCAATACGCATAAGTGAACATAAATATGTCATTAAAAATACTATACAGTGTCATTACACTTGAAATATATATATTTTTCGTTAACTAAGTTAAGTAATGCCTCAAAACATCATTCAAACTTTTGCTATAGTAAAAAAAATATGCAATATTAAGAAAAGAAAACAATAAAAATTAACAAACCATTAATTTAGAAATGTTCGTTTTTATTTTGTTCTCAATATTGAGCAAACAATCCGTGAAATTGTGATTATAAATTGGGAAAATTGCAATCGATTCAAACGAGGTGTCATAACTACGCGTAAGAGTAGAAAATTAATAAAAAAAACATAATTGTTAGTGGATATTCATGTCTGAAAAAATGGTATAGATTTTTCGAAAGAAAACTGTATAAGAAATAAGAAAAAAAAATGCAAGAAAAGTTGTAAAGAAAGATTTTCTTTAGTTCTTGCATAGTGAATGCACACGTCAAAGGAGGGTGAAAAATACATTAATCATTTCACGCTTTAAGTACAAGGAAATGGATGCAGAAAAAAAAATTGACAAAAAGAATTTTGATTGGTTGTCAATTTTTATAGAATGCTTTTTTATATATAATATTTCATTGCACACACAAACACACATATATGCATTGATTTAAATATTTTGTTTGTTTTCAATAATATATTAAGAAATGTAAAAATGGTTGAAATTAATTCCCTAAAAAGTCTACAGGAGTAACTTCCGGAAATATTATAATAAATTTATATATTCTGATCACTCACACATTGGCTTACTATTTAGTCACATTTGGTAGAAATGTTTGTAAATAATTGTTGAGTTTGTAAATTTTTTTTTCTTTCGTTGAACACCAATTTGAGGAGGAGAAAATAATAAATGGCTGAAAAAATATAAATTTTTAGTCACCTATTATAGTTAACCTAATTGTATACAAAATTCATGCAATATCAGTTTTATTTAGTAACGATGTCTTCTTAGATTAATCTTCTTAACATACAGTTAATGCGGTTTTGAACTATTTCTTATTTATAGTATTTTCAGCAAAATTGGATATCATTTGATAATATTATTTGAAAATTCATATAGAAATTTATCTTGTAGCTCATAGCATTTTTGAGGAATAGAAATAAAAATTCACCAATTTTTATTTTTCTTTAGAAGCAAAGACAACTGCATAACTACATTTCACAAGTTATGTGGAAAATATTACTCGGTAGAACTGAAAATCTACATTCAAAAATTTATGAAAACTTCAGTTATCAAACAATTTGTTAAATTCGATTTTAAAAATCAATTTTTCCATGAACGTCTTCAACGTTATATTAATATTCATTCTAAAAGCAAGTTGTTAAACATAAACAACTTGCAAAACATGCATTACTATTTTACCTTTGGTAAGCTCTTGAATTTCATGCATCTATTATGTCATAATCTTTTATAAAAAAAAGCTATTTAATATTACATTTTTAATAAAATTTTAGTCTGTTATTAAGACTTATTTTCAGTAAATTATTACTAATTGAATCAATTTTTTAATTATAATTAGCATAACTGATAATATATCATAGGAATATCTTAATCAATATAAATTTATAAAGAAACATGCTATGCATATTGTATAATATATAAAAGAAAAGAGCAATATGTGTCTAGATAAATAATTCAGTGGAAAAGACTTCCATAAGGTAAAAATATAAAAAAATGCAATGGAAGAAGAAGAAGCAGCCGAGGATATCCTTTTCTGGAAAAGAAGTTTCTATCTTCCAGAACAAGTATATATTGCTTACGCTACACTGTCTTCTTTATCCTCTCATGCAAACTAATGTCATCGTCTTCTAAACCGGAAACTGACATTCTCAACTTCTTGGTATTTGTGGCAATGTATGGGTTGTTCTAATTTTAAAAATGGATAAAGTTGTCAGTTGACAAAATTCTTGATATTTACTATTCAATTTTGACGGAATAATGTAACTTTCTAAAAAAAATGTCCAAAAATATCCTGAGATGAAAGACTTTCTCTTTTATCTCAGGACATTTTTGGTTCCTTTGGAAACGAAATAAGGATAGTTTTTCTTAGATTTATTGGGTGATTTATTCAAAAGAACATTTTCTGTGGAGCCTCTCTCTATATATACTGTTGATTTAATATTTCACTTATCTTATGATAGATTATAAATAAACTTAAGTAGATACAAATGTATGCATCGGATATACATAAGCAGGTAGAGATGTGCATACAGCTCTATTTAAAAAAAGTATCGTTTAAAATATCTCAGGATATTTACATTAATTACAGCTTTCTTTTTTTTTCTTTCCTTGAATATGACAGATACAATTTCTATAAGCTAAAAAAATCTTAATGTCAATGAATAATTTTTTTTTTTCATTTAACCAGACATTTTTTAGCCAGATTTTTATCCCAATAGGAGTTTCATAGATTTATTGCTCGAAGAATACCCAAAAGAAAAATTTAATTTAACAAATAAAAAAATTCTATAAATTATTTTTATTATTCTAAGAATTATTTTAATAATTTTATAATACTAAAAATTATATTTAGTTAAGAATAAAACTCCATTAATTATTTTCCGATATATTTCTAATTTTTATGATTGCTGTATAATGTCTCATAATTATAATATATAATTATTTCAATATAAATATTATATTTCAATCTAATTATTTTTAAATGCTACCAATACTTTATATCAATCTTTTAAATTTTACCATCTTATCGAGACAAATCACTCAAGAAAATTAACAGTCCTTTGAATGTATGTCATACGTTATAATCGTTCTCCAAAAGGCACTGTCGGTACTATCATCTAGTGAGCATTTAAATGGAATTGTAAGATTCAGGGGAATTTGCCATATAATGACGTGTTGTATATATTTTCCCTTATATCCTAGTACATATCGAAAAGATTGTATATCAAATGTTAATTTATAATTCTTACATATATACATACAGACTAGAGAAGCATTAATTCAAAATATGTGAAAATGTTTTACCACTCTTTCCTAATTTTAAAGAAGAAATAGTGATAATCACAAGCTTCTATAAAGTGGAGAAGTTTTACTTGTTAACAGAGAAAATAAAATTGTTACACAATTTTCAAGAATGAAATACATTGCCTTAATTTACGATTTTTTATTTTATTTTTATTTATTTATTTTATTTTATTTATTTATTTATTTATTTTTTGGAAAAAGAATAAATCATGTCATAAATAAAACATTGATTACAAGCACATAACTCCTTCCACATTCATGTATACTACCGATTTTATAATATTTATGGCGATTAATATTTTATATTTTACAGATGTCAATTTTACAAATTGACATCTGTAAAATTGTAATTAGAAAAATTTCTTTTATTCGTAAACTACACAAGAATTTCACGGTATATTACATGAGAGATAGTATAATGAAGCGTCTATATTACATGAGAGATAATGAAGCGTCAATTTAATTTTAATCATTCAGTTTTGAGAAATCCATAACTGATTCAAATTATCTGCTCCCAAACACGGATGAATTATTTTTAAAAAAATATGTAAACTATGTAATTAATTTTAAATTTATCATTTTTGAAAATTTATATCATCAATAATTATCCAATTTTAAATTTGTAATTAGAAAAATTAAAATATATATTAAGAAGTCTTTATCACACTATACAAAATTAATAAAATTCTTAGTGAGAAATTTGGTGAACTTTTATGTTTCCTATAAATAAAGATTTGAACAGAAAGAAAAACAAAATTTGCTAAGCAAAAAATTAATTGATGCACACCAGAATGAAAAGTATATAATTCATTTATATCTAAAAACACATAATATTGTATACTTCCATAAATTTATTACACTACTTTAATTGCATGATATATAAATTTATATTGAATATATTTTACTTACTATAATAAATATAAATTGTTACTATTATCTTTCAAATAAGAAAAAAATTACTAATCATAATTAAATATTTTCTTTTGTTCATAAACTGCACAAGAATTTATCGATATGTTAAAAATTATTAAAATAAATCACTCTCACAGATTTATAAAGACACAACATTTAAATTTAGAAGATTAATAATATACATGATATAAAAATTAAGTTTATAATATAGGTGCATTTAACGAAATATGTAATAAAATTTGTGTAATAAATATGCATAAGATACTCTTCTTTGATAAATAATATAAAGTATATGTATATGAAATATTGTGTACCTGAGATTTTAACTGTTGACTTTTCTTAAAAATGTATTATTTTTGTTTTCTTCAACTTAAAAGAAAACTTTTTCTCGGTCATTTAAAAATCGAAAAAAAATATCGAACATAATAATTTGAATAATAAATATAATTTTCCAATAAATTATTAAAAATGTTCATTTATGATAATTTTGTTGTTGTTGTTGCTATTAATCCTTCATGATCTAGCAACAGCTAGATCTGGTCCCTGATCTAGCTGTTATAAATAGTCCATGAGATGCAAAAACTTATTAATTTTGTTGTTGTTGTTGCTATTAATCCTTCATGATCTAGCAACAGCTAGATCTGGTCCCTGATCTAGCTGTTATAAATAGTCGATGAGATGCAAAAACTTATGGAGAAATGAGTGAGTAGTTTTAGTACAAGGTACCGGAGGACTCAAAGGGAGAAGATTGGCTTGGCTTCTTCTCCTGCGTAAATTAGTTGAGTATGGTAGAATGTCTTTCGCGCCTTGGATGACCCTACCAGGAGTGTATAATCCAGACGTAAATCGTCCATTCCGCCCAACAGCACCCTTCCGCCATGCTGAGGACAACAGGTCACACAGGATAAAAAGAAGAATATTTTTGTAAATATTATGTCATATAAAATTTGATTTCTTTTTAATTTTTTTAAGAGGAAACTTTCGATAAAAATGTTGTATTTATACCCCGATGGTGAAACAAAAGTTAATGTCATTTGATAAGTAGAATATTTGGATAAGGAAATCAAAATTTTAGTGTCTAAATTCACACACACACAATAAAGTTAGATGAAATAAATTAAAGTGCATTTAACATGAAACGTTTAAAATAAATCAATAGTATGATCTATTTAAATTTTGTAAACTTTCGCATCACTAAGGATTAAAGAATAAAAACTTTTATTTTTGCAAACAATAATATCAATCAGTATTATAAAATGAAATATTTCATATCAATTAGCATATTTCATATTCTTTCACAGCAAGTTTCTTAGAAGATTGATCAATATTATATAAGTAAGTGCTAACATATATATATATATATATATATATATATATATATAATCATATATGAAAATATCTATGTTTGCGATTCCAAAATAAAACGAAAAAAATTTAGATTATATAAAAATTTCTATTATTTGATTGCCGTATTAATCTTCTTGGAGTTATGGATATAACAAGTTCTCCTTGACAAATTAGTTTTACTGTAACAATTGTTACACTCTATTACATTCTTGCTTAAGGATTTTATAAAAGTTACTAAAATTAAATATAGAGCTATGAATAGAGATAGTAATAAGAAAATCAATCTACATATTCTCTGCATAAAAAAGGCATTATATTCAAATTGAACAAATAATGTTTTCCAGTAGAATATTTAATCTAAAAAATTACCACATCATAATTGCAAACAATATTTAATATCAATTCTAAACTTTAGTATTTAATTATTTATAGTTAATAAAATCTAAGGTATGAATTAGTTGAGTTGAGTAAGATTTAGGAACACAAAATATACCTTTACTAAACTGTTTTGACGAGAGATAGGTCTCTAAAAAGGCTTATTCTACTTGTTGACGGTCATTTGTTTCGTAATAATTCTGTTTTCCCTTTTTCAGCCTAATTCACTCCTGAAGATTAATCTTATTCTACCCAGCCAAAAAAGCAGTTTAGATTCAGAAGTAATTTCTTGCATTGGAATCAGTAAATATTTATTGCATTTTTTGAAGTCTCTGAAAGATTGTAAGCCATCCGGAAGTAGAGCTGTTTGTTTGAAGGCAATATCGTATATCTCATAGACTTATAGAAGAAGTCAAGTTAGCTTAAAACTAGATAAAATTCCTCGTGATCGTTTCTGTGATATATTTATAGGACACTTATATACTGAAAAAAAAAATGCTTAAAATATTCAATTTCCGGTTTGAGAAAGATATTTGCGTTTCAAGGCTTTCTCACACAACCTAACAGTCCTTTGTTATACTAGTCATGCATATGACGTCATTGTTTTGGTCGAAACGTGTCTTTTATCTTAAGGTTACTATAAATTCATAACTGAATGATGTTTATTAATGCACATTTTTAGAATTTATTAAATGATTTGAAACCATTTGTTATCCTTTAGAAATATAAAGTAATCAGAATAACTTTAGATTTTTAATGAAAAAATAATTTATAATAAAATACAATCAATATTTACAATAAAAGATGATCAATTAACATATTATAATAGTGTTTTATTACATAAAGCATGAATTAACGATAAAATCTGCTTAAAGTTTTAAGCATATAAATTGCTTCTACTTACAAAGCAAATTTCAGTTGTGATGGTTACTGAAAGAAATTAGGCCTTAAATAATTATGTTTTTACATAGTTTTTTATTAGAAGAAATTTCATATAAATATTTAATCTAGGTAGTGCAATAATATATGAATTCCATTGACCAGAAGTTTATATTTTTAAAATGATATTTTTAACTAACACTAACTTTCATATAGTACTTCAAAAATTTTTGACTACTAAGAGATACATGGATAGAGTGTTTTTCTTAAAAAATTAATTAATTTCTCAAATTGTTATTTAAGAAATGAAAGTTATTTTGGGAATGTTCTCACTTATTATAGAATCTTACTTTCTTTAAGTGGCTACATTGCTTAACTTTTTGTTTCCCTTAAATAAAATGTTTATGTTATTTATAAGTAACATATCTTTTAAAATTAATCAAACTTTTAAGAATAATTTTGATTTTACAAATTATTGGCAAATAATTTTGTGTGTTTAATCTATTTGTATGTTACTTTCTAAAATTATAAATTGCATTATAAATATTATGTCCTTTGTAGTAAAGGTAAATTTGAATTCCATTTAAAAATAATTTCCTTCACTGATACATTTGTTGTTTTAGAAGATTAATTAATAATATCTCAACATTGACGACGGTTTATTATCATCTAATTTTCTTATAACATACTAAAGAATAATAATAATTGCACTCACATGTTCAAAAATTAAGGATAATTCAGAATCAGAAAGAAATTGAACTCTAAAACAAATATTGTACGTGTAGAATTATCACACACATCTTGAAGAATGATGTACAAATCACAAGAAACTACCAGATGGCATCCATAGTACGTCCCAATGACAAGAGTGTAAGAGAAGGGTATATAAGGAATGATTGCACAGAAGTAAAATTGTTCACAAGCGCTTTAAAAGTCTTTCAAAACAATAACCGCATAGTTATGGCACCAAGGAAGCATTTGGATGATGTTTTACGTGGTAAATATATTGGCCGTTTGGAATGTGGACGTACCCAGCTGGGTGTATCCGAGGAACTTAGAATCGCCCAGATTGTCATATCCAGGATTTAGCAACGTCTCCAAGATGATGGTAATTGAGTAGACGTTACAGCACAGGTCACCTCCGACTTATAACGCCGTACGAGGACCGGTATTTGGAAGTTACTGCCAAAAGAAAGATGGAGCACAGCATTAGACCTGTCTCGTCAGCTCTTTTCAGCTACCGGTACAACAGTACAGACCATGTACATACTCTTATGGTACATTGGTCCATATGCAAGTAAGGCCGGTCAGATGTGTTCCATTTATCGCAACTCACTGTCACCTGTGGTTAGCCTAGAGTAGAGAGCATGCATTGTGGACACCGCAACAGTGGTCTTGTGTGATGTTTTCCAACTAATTCAGGTACAGTTTTCAGTCTGATTCTCTCCGGACTTTCATATGGAGAGGGCCAGGTACGAGTACCTCACCACTGAATGACACCGTTACGGGGGTGCAGGATTGCTCGTTAGGGGAGTAATTATTCTGGGTTCCAGAACTAAACTACATGTTCAGAAATGTAAGCATGGCGGGTCACATCTATCGGGATGTCATTCTGGAACAACATGTACGTTTGTTTCGTAGCACCATGGGTGCAAAATTTCTGTTTATGGATGACAGAACCCGTCCTTACAGTGCAAATATTATACACAAATGTCTTCAATCGGAGGATATCATCCGTATGGACTGACCAGCATACTCATCTGACTTGGATCCAATTGAGCATGTGTGGGACATGTTTGACTGATGAATAGCAGCCCGTCAACTCCGTTCCACATGTCCACCGGAACATTGTAGATCGTTGCTTGTTGAGGGGTGAAATAATATTCACCAATATCTGAAAGATTATTTGCTACTCAGCTTGCTTAGGCGTTGTACATCCTGTATTGCATTATCTGGGAGGCATACTATATATTAACCATCATATCAAGCATATTATATTGATTTTTGTAAATATGTTCATTTTTTAAAATTTGCTCCAAGAAGTAAAAATAGCAAATTTGTATTAATTAATTATTATTAATAATTATTTTTATTAATAATTATTAATCTAATTTATCGATTAGAAAATAAATTTTACAAATAAGTCACATTTGTTTGCCTGAACTTGCATTATCCTTAATTTATGGAAAGGAGTGTATTTTATCGATTAAAATAATACTTCCAACTTTTATTTGACTATCAAAGTGTACTGCATTTTGTGTGTATTATTAAGTACTCTAATAATAAATTAATTTTTTTCCCATATAATCTGTAAAATATTTACTTTGTAATTTAAACTTCAGATAAAATTTCAATATTTTCTTCTAAAATAATGGCATACAT
Organism: Latrodectus elegans; assembly: GCA_030067965.1. NCBI lineage: Eukaryota > Metazoa > Arthropoda > Arachnida > Araneae > Theridiidae > Latrodectus > Latrodectus elegans. The sequence continues at coordinate 51,694,340 of CM057819.1, forward strand.
ATGGAACAAAAAGAAATCTATCTATTAGCTGAAATTGGATTTTCATTACAATAGAAATGAAGTAAATTGCGATTATTTAATAATGATTTTATAACTATTCAAATATTTTTTCGGATAATAGAATAATACAGGAGTACTCAAAATATCGTAAAAACCATTTCATACAATTTCAAATTTGAATGATTTCCATATGCATATACAGTACCATAAATTATTTTTACAAGCAGTAGCATAATTACTATTTTGAGTTTCAGATAATTTATCTTTCTCTTGCCAAAAATAATTATCTCATTTGATTTCATAATATTTCTCTAATTGACATGTAAATGTTTTTTTCGATTAGTGCTATTTAATAATTTGATATTCGTTATAAAATTGAGAACTGATTGAATGTCCTAATGCTTGTATTTGGATTGTATGTGCAATTTTTTCTGCAAATTTTGATAATATTGCGCATTTTTAAAAAACAATACTCACTTTTTATGACAACATCTGCACTAATTTGGCAACGCTTAATAACACATACAGCTTCAAAATCAAGGGCAATTTCTATCTTTTAAACCATCGATTATTTAACTGTGCTTTTGTTTTCTATTTTAATGATTTTCAATAACAATAAAAATATTAGAACATTTAAACCCTCATATTAATGCAATATACATTATTTCAAAGGCATGTGCTATATTATTTACACGTCAAAGTACTATATTAATTGCAAATGCACAATTTGTATTAATCGAAACTCACTAAAAATGCATGATTTTATATTTTTTGGTACGAGTAATCAAAATTTTCAAATCATTTGAATATCGATTTTCAAGACAAGTCATTTGAATATCGATTTTCAATCAAACAATAACAAAATATTAAAAATATTTAAACATATTTTTATCAAATATTTTATTAAATATAAAAAGGGCCTGAATAGTTTAAATCAAGTCCTCAAAACCTTATTTCAAATGCATATGATGGGGGAAATTATCTGCATTTTTTAAAATTTCAACGAAGAGAGATTTAAACAGGAAATTTAAAAAAATATATACTTCAAGAAAACCTGACTAAAGTACCAAAAACTGAAAATGCTCTAAATGTGGAAGAAATTTTAATAGTTATAATTAGTTATTACATAATAGCAGATTCAATTTATGGATAAAATATAAATAAAAATAAGCATTTTATTAATCTCTATTCTCATTTATATTTTATTATATATAAAATTCATTTTATCTATGTATGAAATGCTTTATCTTAATCTGATAATGAAATACTGACTGAAAAATTTTTCCCATTATAAGTAAATTTGTGTTTGAATTTTAAAATATTTATAATCGTTATTGAATATTATTCATTATAAAAAAATGGAAGCAAATTTTTGTGTTACTTTCAAAATAGTTTTAAAAACATTAATATTGACCATAGACATTTGAAGAATTCGAAAAGGCTCAACATAAAAATAAAATTAAGCTTATGAATTTCATACATAAATCTTATTTTTTTTAAATTAATAATCTGTAACAAATAATAATTTTTTATCTAATTTAATTAATTATATCAAATAAAATTGCTCTCATTATTAATTAAGGTAAATTTGCCAACATAAATATACGAGTAATTAGAGAAATTTTATTCCCATTATTTCTGTATATTCATGTGTCTTTTAACAATAGACGTTTTAACACTCACTACAAATAAAAAAATTTGCTAACATATTTATAGCAATAATGAATTTGACATTTTCTTTAATAAAATTACTCAGTTACTATTCGGAAAAAATTGAGTAATTTCATAATTCATTTTTGTATTAAATTATTGACTCAAATAATTTTTATAAACATTATTTTTCAAAATTTGCTTTATAAATACTTAAAATAACGCAAATCAAATTGTTTCTTTACACAACTCACTTTACATATATACTTATGTCTTGACGTGTATAAAAAAAAATACTTCAGCATAAGAACATAATTCTTTTAAATACAGATCAAATTTAATCTTTAATTAAAACAAATAGAAACTTAATTAGTCTGGAAATATAATTAGTTTTTTTTTTATATATTGATCTTAGGACATAAAATATGACATATATTGGACATAACTTATATGGAAAGGACTGCTTGCCTAGAGCAATGGAACAATGAGAAAAAAGCTCTGAAGATTAATGTGAGATACTTTTTTAAATGTTTTTTTTTTTTTGTTATTGTCTCTTATTAAATAAAAAAAATTGAGATTGCAACTGGAAACTTGGATTATTGAAATCGATTCTATAAAGATTGCTAATAGTGGGTATTCATTTATAAAAATTTCGAAATCTTGGATAAAAGAACATAATAAAAAGTAGACGCTTTTTCTTAGTTATTTTATAGTAAGATAACGTCAAAGTAGTATGGAAAATGAATTAGTCATTTTTATGCCTAAGGTACGAAAGGACTCAGGGGAAAAAAGACAAAGTATTTGATCGGTTGTCATTTTTCTTTATGCTATTGAATTTATTATAAATTAATCTCAGATAAAGGGACAGAACTGCCTTTAATAGTTAAAGTTATAATTGTGTTTCATATTTGATGCAAAGATAAATTTGTAGAAGAGCTCATGCGACATTTTTATTAACTTTGAATTGGAAAAAATTAATCTATTTTATATTAAAGTTTAAATAAAGCAAAGTAATTCAAATAATTAGCAAAAAATGTAAAAACACATATGTTAAAAAAATAAAGCAAAATTCTTAACTAACATAGGAATGCATAAGCAGTTTTTATATTAATTTTATAATAAAATAAATTTACAAAAATATATAATGTGTATTTACATGCATTTATATATTACATAATAATAATTTTAATATAATCTATGTAATATTTGTAATAATGTAAGAAATTGTTGCATTAAGATTTATACAATCTAAATAATGCATACTTTTTACATTAAAACGTAAAAAGTTTCTGCTGGAGTTTTCTTTTAAAATATAATTTTAAACACTAAAATGAACACATAAAACATCTATTTTAAAATCTGAAATTAAGATTTCAAATTAATTTGTTAAATTGTGCTTTTTCAACTTATAAAGAATTAAAACCGTTCCAGATTGATTACAATTATCTTTTAAAAAAATAAATAAAATGAACCAAACAAATTACAAACCTCCATTTTATGGATAATTTGCATGAAATTTATTAAGATCTACCGTTTAAAAAAAATGAAATTAAACCATGGTTATTTATTAAACACTCCGCTTAAAGTATTTATCATTTCAAATGCATGCAGAATACATTTGTAATATTTAAAGGTTGCACATGCTTAATAAATTAAAATAAAAAAATAACTTTTACCGGTATTTAGCATTACAGACATTTCCCATGTCTCGAAAAATGTTCCCATTTTTAAAACACAATTAAAATTTCCGAATTCCTTCACATCAATTTACTATTTTAGATTTTCTTTACTTTACATGTGCGTTTCAAATTTTACAAGAACTACATTGCTTATGTAAAAGGAAAAAAATGAGAATTTTGACGCACTGTATGATATGATGTCTAGACAGTATTAATCCTGAACAAAAAAAATAAAACTTGAACCACAAATGCAAAAAATGACAGCGAGAAACTAAGCCTAAGAAGAAAGTGAGTGGATCCCTTATAGCAGAAATAGAAATTCCATCGTTTTGGAAAACAGGTCTCTTTCGCTTTCTTACTTTAACTTCCTTATCCCTGCATGCAAAGGATGACACTCAAATCCAGATGGAAAACTGACATCCCCACCACAGGTCTTAAGTTTTCAGCTTTCCGCTGTTTTGAGCCTAGTGATGTTGCTCTAATTTCACAGAAGCATAAAGGCTTGTCTATCACAAGGAATGTTTCCTTTCTTTATTAATGTTTACGAAAGTGTGGGTTTTCTTTCTCTAGATTTTATCACAGTTACATTTTTTTTTCTGGAAACAATGTAGCTAACATTTTTGAAATATGTATTATTTCCGTAAAGTTTCCATAATGGTAATTATTTTTGTTTTGTAAATAATTTTTAAATTTGAGAACGTAAAAAAAAATTTAGAAATTTAACTAACTTTTTGAGCCTATGTTTTACATTTCTAATCTTTATTATTTCATCAATATTAATTAAAAGAATAGTTTTAATGCTGGCTTAAATAAGGCAATAGTCTTGAGATTCAAAAAACATTGCCGACAGATATTAAGATTATTAATTTAAAATTCTAATAACTAAAGAAATATTCGAAAATTCATATTGTTCTTGCCGATTTAAACTAAAGTGGATGTGTTTTGTCATGTCTTTTTCAGTTTCTTTTTATACTGTTCTTTGTTATATTGTTTTGTATTGTATTAACCAAATGAACTTCGACAATATTCTCAGACATTTAATGGTGAATTTCGCCTTGTTTGCTGCCCCTCTAAGAAAGTGATTTGATAGCTGATTGCAAATTCGTTGACAAGTCGGATTTACATCGCCATCTTAGTCACTTGGATCAAACTTATCTGACGTCATGGATTTTTAAACCCATGAGAATCGTAATAGAGAGGCGTACTCAGGATCTCAACTGTGAAGAAAGTAGCAACCACTTAATGCATAAACATTCTGTATAAGCTATCAAATTTAAATTAACTAACACTTTATCTGCCCATAATGTTCATACTGTTTCATGGTAATATCAAAAAAGGTTAATGAACATATTTAAATAGAAAAACAAAATGAATATAAGTATTTATTATTTATTTCAATGTAAAATTTTTTTTAATAATCTCGTTAACTTATTAATAATCTAAAATATCTTAGATTTCTTATTTTATTTAAAAACACATCACTTCACAAGCCTATTTCTCTATTTTTTAGAGAAAACACTGACAGCAGATTTAGTAAATTCATTAAATGCAATTATCATATTTCAATTTTACAAAAGAATTTGAATATAAATTAATTCATAAAACATTAATCGCTTTCCGAGAAAATTTCTAACCATGTAATAAAAAAAAATAACAAAACTAATTATAGCAAAGAAGACTCACTCTTTCTCTTTGTTTCTACAGTAGTTTTTATATTTTTTTTCTATGTTTTAAGCTTAAAATCAAATAGCCTATAAAAATCACGGAGAAAATTCAATTTTTGGTTGTTTTTTTATGCTGTTGTGTGTGTGTTTATAGATCTTAATAATATTTTATTTTAATTATTTTATATTATCCACAAACTTTAAAAAGCTTCAACATTTTAGTTCTTATTAAATATGTGTTTATGAAATTTTACGCAATTTTATATGAAAAATAAATTATTTCCAAACATGGTATTCTGAACTTAAAAAACACGTCAACAACGTTAATGAAAAATATTTTGAAATAAAAATGAAATTATAAACAATTTTACACAAGAGTTATAAAAATAAAATCACATACTACGATTAATATTTTAATGCATTCCGTTGTATAAATCCAAACTATTTTAAACATAAATAATGAATAAGAAAACAAAAACTCAAACAATTGATTATGTTACAATTTTTTGAAAAAAAAATTCTATTGGTGATTAATTATTTATGATTTGTCACACGAATATTTATAATCAATCAAAAAAATGACTCTAATTTCAAATATAATACCAAACTACTATAATAGTTTTGTTAGATTCTCATTTAAATGCATACTATTGTGAAATACTACCTAAATATGTGAGAAAACAAGTGTTATACATGAAGTTTTACTTTATTTAAATTAACATATCAACTCAATTTTCACTGTTTTTTACATGGGCTGTTTTTAACATCCTGGTGTTTCTAGTTATGTAATTAAATTGAATCAGTTTAAAAATTCTGCTTTTTTATTTTTATTGTCAGAGAGTATTACAACAGAGTGAAAATTTTCCCAAAGGGAGGAATTTGTTCCAGAACACTAATTATGAAGATGTACCACAAAAATAAAAAAGAAACTTGTAAATTAAAAATGTTAAAAAGAATTTTTTCAAAAATTATTTTAAAATGCAAATAAAAAAAGTAGATACTTTTTTTATTAGATTTTCACTATTATCATAAATAAAAAATGTTAATTCCAATAATATTTGAACCTTTCACTTACATATGGCTTTTGTTGTGTTAATTCTTATGAGAAATAAAAAATGTTAATCTTTATACTTTTTAAATCATTTTTCTCAACATCTTGTTTTATGGAGTTAGTTGATTTGGAAAATGAAATATAAATTTATAAGAAAATATAAGTGCGTGTGTGCTTTAAAATAATTCTATAAAATTTTCTTAAGGCAACTGGAATTGTTTTATACCTTCAAACCTAAATTTTACCAATAAATTAACACTTGCTTACACAAGAATTTTAAAAAAAAAACAAATTTGTAAATAATGAAAATTTATTATAAGAAATAAATTATTTTAAAAACACAAAATATAAAAACTATTTCAAATATATATTTAAATAAAAAACTCAAATATTTATAGATAACATTGTCAACTCTTTAAAGTAAGAGTTAGTTAATTCCTTTTTTTTAAATTTTTTTTATTAAGAACTAAAAAAGCGAATGACATTTCTCAATTATACGGATAACAATTATGTGTATACATTCAGTATTGATTTGAAGAATTTCCAATACTTCAATATTATTTTCAACAATATATTTAATATTAACAGTTAAAAAGGAATTCTATTTTTATAGAAATAAATAACTATTACCAGCCCTACGTCGATAAAAGCGGCTATCGACGTTCAAATGGCAAAGGGCAAATGGGAGGCCTTAAATAGGCATGTACTGGCAATTACATGGGCCACATGCCTGTGTCATTGTTGGCTACCCAACGTTAGGCCAACAGCGGACCGTATTACAGGCCTAGCAACAATGACGATGATCATTTTATTGACGTAGCCGACGAGGACAAATAGCGGCGGGCCGCTGCTAGCCAACTAACTGCTGCCAGTCGGATGCCCGGCATCTTTGTGTTTTCTAGGTAATTATAGACATAAAGGTTACACATTTCTAATTTATTCAGTTTTGACACTATCTAGCAGAAAGCTTCAAGATCTTAGGCTTGAACAGTTCAATATCCTCTGCATATTATGTAGATAGTAGGCCGTATGCAGGTGTCTTAAGGAAAGAAGGCCAAAAATCCTCCAAAAACCCATTATGAGAAGCTCACCATGGCCTGGTAAGATCACCATCAGATTAAAAATTCCTGGTTCAAATCTAGCCGTTATTGAAATAACAAGAAATGGATATTGCTCTTCTGTATGCACTTTCCCAAACTTCCCCTGCTGCGACACTCGACTATTCACTATCTAAGAAAAGTTTTCCCGAAAGACAATTACCTTTTAGATATTGAAATGCTTTACAATGATCTCAAGTCATTGAGCATTCATTATCCAGTGTCAAATCACCCACTACCAAAGAAACTTATGCCAAACACATGATAAGAATATCTACCTTAAGATTTTTAGCAGAAGCTGAGATCCCACCAATCAGCTTCATGATACTCTCTCTTACATCAGTAGCTTCAGAATAAGATGATTATATATATATATACCTCACTTTCTTTTTCTGACGCTTCTGCACAAAATATAAAAAGTTATAAGATTCAGTAAAATTAATTTGCAAAAAGAATTTTCAAACAAGAATGATTATGATTGATTAAAAAAATCTTTATATTGCAAAGGGTTTCAATGATAGATAATATTTTGATATAATTAGCTATCTAAATTGAAAGAAAATATGAATGGCTCTCACAGGTAGTTTCAAATAAATTAAGAAAAGTTAAAAATTACATCAACTAGAATAATATATATGAGGTACTGAAATTTATTTCATATTACTTTTATATTAATTTTATTTTTAGTATATTCCTTTTTATAATATTTTCGATTCATGATGTAACTTTACATCACAGATATTCAACAACTGATTTATCAAATATTATAATAATGACATGATAATCGATCTTAATTTATATTAGGTTGACTAGAAAGTTCTGTGAATTGATCGTTAACGATGTTGTTAAAACCATAGAGAGAAAGACCTTTTCTGACAACAGGGGAGATCTTAGAAAGCTTATTTCAGCTCATCAAACTATTTCGGGCTATATTCGGAAGATATGATTGGTTTTGTAAATATTCAAAAATGGGTGCCCCATCAATTAAATCAGAAAAATTTTGATGATCGAGTCATCACATACCTATCTCTGCTTGTTCCAAATAAAATCAAACCTTTCTTGAACCTTATGGTAATGAGAATGGAAAACTACCAATGAAAACATCGTAAAGAAAAGGGCATTTGTGCTGAAAATCTTGTCGTTCCTAATCTAAAACAAATTTGATTCTGAATAAGAGAATGCTGTACGTATGGTGGGTCATTTTAGGACCTGTACATTATGATCATTAAAAATTTTTGGAAAAACCTTAATTCGGAAAATGTACTATCAGCAATTGGATAATTTAAAGGAAGCATTCCAAAATAAGAGGCCAACATTATTCCGAGAAAGAAGCAAAGAATAGATTCGTCAAAAAATTGCAGAACTATGATGGGAAATTCTGTTCCATCCACCATATTCCTTAGGCTTATCCCTTAACGATCTCTTGTTTTTGACACTACATAATGTTTTGAAGGGCAAAATATTCAAAAATTAAAAATATATAAATCAAGCACTGTTTCGAATTTTCACCTGAAAAGATTAAATATTTTCCAAAAAATGGTGTACATAAATTGCTTTCACAATCGCATGAAGTCATTAAGAATAATGGCAATTACAATATTCAATAAAGTTTATTGACGTTACAAAAACGTTTATTTTGCTTTATTTCAAAAATTGATAGTATTTCAGTTAGATCTAATTCAAATGTTACAATCAGTTAGATCTAATTCAAATGTTACAATATAATGTGAAAACAATAAATTCCCTTTGAAATTATAAAGAGATGTATGTTCATATATGTATTATATACATACATACATATATTTATTATATATATATATATATATATATATATATATATATATATATATATATATATATATATATATATATATATATATATATATATATATATATATATATATATATATACATACATATATATATATATATACATATATATATATATATATATATTCACTTTATATGTTAATGTATACAGAGTTTTATACTGCTAGTATATAAGCTGATTACATTAAAATAATTGATTGAATTCAGTATTTATTGCAAATATTAATTAAAATTTTTATACTAAAAATATATATAGCTTTAGATAATTTGGAAAAAATATCTTAAACATAACTTTAAAAATTGAAAAAAAACTATAAGTTCTTTAAATACTTGTTAAATCTACGAAGCTTCATAAACACAGAATCAATTTTTTTTTTTTATTTTGTTAGTTTCTAAAGACGATGAAAATATGAAAAAAATGTCTAATTTGTAAATTAACTTAAATTCATACTAACTAAACATAGTTATTCTATATTCAGTAATTCGTTATATCTAGGAGTTTAGCATATATACCGCAACAGATTTTTCTGAAATTTCTTGAAACTTACTAAATTGCTATTAATTTGCAATTCCGTACATAATATTGACGTGGAATTTTTCTTCATTCTTTCATTCTATCACTATACCCATTACAATGATTACTTAATTAGTTCAGTTTAAAAAATTTAAAAGATACAAGAAAATCTTTAATGTCACTTTTCAAAAGCGGATTCTATTCTTATGATAGTTGGTAATTTTTTTCTTACCTTGTATCACTTTTTTAAAAAAAAGAATTTTTATAAATATTATATATAATCTCCTTTACAAAATACTTTTAGTCTAAATTATTACAAATTATCAGCTGTTCAGTATTCAATTAATAATCTAGCTGTATTTTAATTCTTTATTTAACTGTGAATCATTTATATCTCGAAATTCGCTTTCATGGAAATTTTCATAAATATTCTGATATTATTTTGCTTATGTTTAATTTTGAATGCAAGGTTACAATAATTAAAGCAATTTTAAATATATTTAAAATTTAATCCTTTTGAAACTTTTTCTTATGTGATATCTGTAATTATAATTACTGTTACCTCTCTTTCTTTGTTTATTGTTAATTTTTTCCTTAAAAGCATATGATCACGCACATGGTATTAAATTCAAAGATGTTGTGTGTAATAAATCAACTCATGCCATTTTAGAACCGAACAGCAATATTTGTCAATATTTCAGTATTCTCTATCCATTTTTCATTCACAGTTTTGATCCCCCCATTCAGATATACAATAAAATGTAAATGATAATGTATTTTGAGTATTTTGTGTTCTAAATTTACACTAAGACCTTAATTTCATACAATATAAATTAACAAGAACACTGAATATTTACTTTGGCTACGCAATTTTTAGCATTGACCAACTAGGATACTGGTGCTTTTTGTAACCGGATTCTAATCTTGTGTCCCCCATCTTGAAAATTTTCGTGGTCTCGTGAGAAATTCCGATTGGTCTCGAACTATCTGGAATATCGACCAGATACCATTTCGAGCATTTGAAGATGTCAGCAAATGTTTTCTCAGAGACACAGAGTATATTCTATAACACCAGTTTAAATTTCAATTAGTTTAATTTGAGCGGATCTTTCTATTTCTATTAAATCTATATGAATTTGTATGTCTATATAATTTGTTGTTGTTGTAGGCAAACTAGGCTGGCATTATGGGTTGCACTGTTCTACTTTTCCAAGTGAACCATATTTTGTTGTGGAGTCCGACTTCCTCAGTACACATGCCATAGGTACCCGTTTATAGGGTAGGCAACCATTCACAACCCATTCATTCAAGGAAAAGACACAGACATGATAGAGAGAGAGAAAGAGAAAGTATATCCATGCCCGAATCGGGTTTCGATAACAGGACCTCCCTATCCGCAGTTAGGCACGCTAACCACTAGACAAGTTGGGCGGCATGTTATGCATGTCTTCCCCTTAATTGCAGTTCACTGCATGATATATTCACATCGAAAGATTTACTAAGAAATATGTATAAAGTTTTAAGAGGATGTAAACCAGAATTAGATGATAATCAATCATCAACAAATATACTAACGTATCGTTTCAAAAATAAAATCAAGAAAATTATTTCAAGAAAACTTAACTTTTGGATTTACCAGTACTGAAATCAAAAGTTAACGTAAGCCGTTTTTTTTTTTTTTTTTTTTTTTTTTTTTTTTTTTTTTTTAATTTTGGGCAGGAGTAGATGATGAATTCCTGCCCTAAAAAAAGAATTTCACATTGTGTTTCCAATTCAGTATCCAACTTTTATCAAACTGGTTTTTTTGCAGTGACTATTTGAAAACAAAATACAAATCTCAGCTAAATATAGGAAAAGATCTCAGAGAGTCTTTTTTTAATATTAAATTTTCCTTTGGAAAACTTAGCTCTGAAATACAGAGAGAAGGAATTATTAAATTTATTTTAACTAACAAAAAATGATTTTAAGCAATTTCTGAATCAAAAACAAACAAGTTAAATGATAATAATAAGATTTGATTAGTAAGTTGTTTTAATTTAATAAACTGATTTTTGAATATTATAACAAAATGTAAGAGGTTTTGTATGTGTGTATGCTTTCCTTTTAATAAATAAATCAATTTCTAAAATAATTTATAATTTGCAACTGATTTATTAATCTGACGTTGGAAACTTTTTCTCTTTACTTTCAATATTATTTTTAAAAATCAAAAATCTTTAATCATGAAATATTATCTTCTTTCTTCAAGAATCTTATTTCGCATTAAATAAGAACAAAATTTTTAAAGCGATTGGGGATGTTATTATTATTCTCCCTGCAAAGTGTCTTCAAGAAAAAAATAGATTTTTATACCGTAACAAATCTTTTATTTGAAAGTTTAAAATTAGCTTATATTTGAATTGAATTTTCCATTTAGGCTGGAAAGAACTTTAAAATAATTGATAAATTATTAAATATTTAAATACTTTAAAATATAGCATTTTCTTGTACTAAATTCTGATGAAATAAAAATTAAAAATTTATGATTTTTTCTAAGGATGAAGTTTCTAAATAATTACGTTGTTGTTGTTGCTTGCTTATCCTCCTTGGCTAAGATAAACAAAACGAAGTCCAATAAACTATGTCGCACTATAAGATCACAAACAACATACCCTCATTTAACAGTTACCTCACAGAGGAACCAATGAAATCTAATATTCATATCTTCTTTTACAGAGATAAGAGATGGCAAAACAGTAGCAAGGTACATAAGTCTCTCATTTCCATTGAGCATGAGACTCTTTATATGACCAGATCTAAGTTTATCTAGAGTAGTCTGCACAAGTCTTGGGCAGGAACACTGCAAGGACAATTCAGGGGACTCAGCCAGCATACCAGGTATGATCAAAATATGTCCTACAAGTGGTGATTGTATTGGCCAAAAATAAGAAGTGTACCTCAGAAATATTTAGTTCTGTAGAAAAGACAATGAGGAGTTTGCTACCTTCATTAACAAGCTGGTCAGCTTGTTGTAACTAGTTCGCTAAACTTTATATCGTAAACTCCTGCATGCAAGAGAATCCACAGTATATGCCCAGGTCCACCCTGGTTCAAAGCATCTAATTTTAAAGTAATATACAGCCACAATTTATCTAAAATACTAGGCCAATTTTTCAGGTACTGGATGGAGGTTTAACTAATCAATGTATCATAATCCAAAGCAAGATCTAATGCCTCACTAAAAGCAATAAACACAGAGTGAAAATTCCAACTGTGCTAAATAATGATAAAATAATATTAAAATCAACATCTACAATCAATGTAGCTATTGCTTAAATTCTATTTTAGAGTGCAATAGCAAAAGTAAAAACAAAAAATAGTTCATAACGTTTGGTGTTTCTAATACGAAAGTTTTATTACCTGTTTATGCGATAGAACTATTTTAGCAGACTGAGAGGCGACTAGTATTTAGCTGTGATCGAATGGCAACAATAACAGAAAACGTAATCAATCCCCAGATGCCATGAAGTGAAGGACACAGATTCCTATTTTACCGTAAAGCATTTTGATCTGTCCTTTTTGTAACTTTGTATTTATTTTTATGTTATTTTCTTTTCTTTTTTTTTTTTTTTTTTTTTTTTTTTTTACGAATATAATAAATAAGTTTCAGGTCAATATGACGTTTTTTTTTTGTTTCACGAGTGGTTAAATTAACAAATTAAAATTATGCAAATTATACACACATTTCAGCAAATATCAAGATTATTCGTTTTTGGAAATTAACATAACTGCTTATATGAAATATAAAAGCTCTGAATAGGAAAAAAAGGAAATAGAATCTTAAATTCTTAAGAGTTTATATATATATATATATATATATATATATATATATATAGATATTCTGATTCACAAAAATAAAATAAATTTCAAACACACACACAGTATAAATTTTAATCATTTTATATTAGCACTGTGTATGTATATATTACACTGTGTTTTAAAACACAGAGTGCTAATATATATAAATATATATATATAAATATAAATAAATAAATTAATATATATATATATATATATATATACACATATATATATATATATATATATATATATACACATATATATATATATATATATATATTATATATATATATATATATATATATATATATATATACATATATTTATATATTACACACACACATATATATATTAGCACTGTGTTTTAAAAATACATAATGTTAATATCTTAAAACATAATTATTCTAAATTATTTACTTTATCTCTCCTTGAGAATAAGATGATATATATTAATTTAATTAATATTTTCTTACAAATAATTGTAAATATAATATTACCGCTTGCGTTACAGTCTGTAATTAAGCTTATATAATTTATATTTAATGACCATATCGTGCCTAAACTCATTAAGTCAATGACAAACTGGAACTCTCATTACAATTGCCATTGTAATGGTAATAGTTACTGGTTAGAAATTGTTTTGTAAGTGAAAAAATTTTCGATGCAAAAACTGAGAAACATGTGAAAACAGTTTGACGATAAATTATTAAAATATGGTATCCTTTATTGCTACATGCAATTAAAAAAACTCGCATGAAATAAAAATGTTTCACTTTTTAAAAATTAAAACGTTAATAAACCCTACAAAATAGATAGTTAAACAGGTATTTTTCTTTTGGATTTAAAAGCCTCATATTTCACAACGTAATAATTGGAGCATAAATTAAGTTGGGAAAAGAAAAACCTTAAAACTAATCCTCAGATTTAGTATTTTTTTTAAATTAAAGCAATCATTTACATGGTGAGAAGTTAAACGATTGTGAAGTAGAATGCAAAAACGGAACATGACAGTTTCCTAATTAATTAGCATGAAATTTATCACAAGAAAAATAAATGATTATGTATCTAAACTTTATCGCATAAGTTAATTTTAGACTATGTTTCTCATGGGCATTTTTTTCTCAAAAATTTTGAAAGTAAAAGTTTCCCTCCGAAAAGGAAAATTGATTTTCAAAGAAATAATTCTCTTCGTTAATTATCTAAATATGTAACTTTTTTAATCTCAAATTTTTGTATCCCAAGTATTATTTATTTATTAGAAAAACATTAATATTAAAATTTTTTGAAAAACTTATAACGGATTTTGGTCTTGCGCCTCAAAGTTTTCAGGGTGATAAGCCTATATTTATGCAGATAGTATTCACATATTTTGAAATTTATCCGGAAATATATTTTTAATTAAATGTATGCCAGGTTATTTTTTATTTTCCAGTGGTTAACGTCAGTGATTTTGTTTTTATATTTCACTTATTTGAAACGCTTATTCAAACGATCTTGAGACTCTGCTGAAGTATACAACGGAAGAATACATCATCATATTTTTTTACTTTCAACAATATAAATTAATGGAAAAGCATTTCTTAAATCATATTTTCATTTTTAATGAAAATATGATTTAAGAAATGTTTTTCCATTAATTTATGTTGTTATTAGTTCAATTATGAGCAATTTAGATTGAGCTTGTTTGCTTCCGGATTATGTGTAAAATCTCATTTGTGCAATATCTGTAAATTGTACGTATTATCTGAATCATTTTCTCACTATAAATATAAAAGTATAATATGACTCTTTTAAAATAGCCTAATAGTAGCTTAATCTATTTATTATTTATTATATATATATATATATATATATATATATATATATATATATATATATATATATATATATATATATATATATATATATATATATATATATATATATATATATTATGATATGATTAAAAATATTGCTTATTTAATTTTTGAAATGATACATGAGGAATTTTTAATTTATTTAATCTTTATTACATATTATATAGTATTTCATTATCGAAAACTGTCTGAATATAAAAATTTAAACCATGACCAAAAAACGCTGCAAAAGCATAATGTTTATGTACATGTACATACATATTTGAATTGAGCCGACCGATGGGGGAGAGATTAACGTCTCTACCTTCAAAGCAGTAGATTTTGAGTTCAATTCCCTGTTGCAGCATGAATGCTCCATTCTTTCTTTGTGTTTGTCCTTCTTTATCACTTCACTTTCGAGGCGAAGTTGGCACACTCATTGGGTACCCCACTTCATAAGATATCATCACTTCGCCCATTGTAGACCTGAGTAGGGCAAATGGCTAAGGGCAGCCGGCATTAGAAAAAAAAATTAAACTGAAAACAAGAACATATTTCATGTATTAATTGCTGTAAAATGAGAGCATTAGTCTCACTGTAAATTATATAGATAATTATAGAAAAAATATTACATATTCTAGTATGGCACGGAGTTTTTTTAATCTTATCGAGATGCCTCAAGAAAATTATAGATTAAATTTGACAAGTGACAAATACACTGATTGTGTTCTTAATTTGTTTTCAAACGAAAATCTAATATAAACTTGAAAGTTTTTCAACAAAATGGAACAAAAGCTGGTGATGATATTTCGTAATTTGTAATAATAGCGTTTGTAACCAAAGAATGTTAAAAAACTGATCTTACAATTTTTAAAATCAACAAATGCATAAACATTTTTCAACTCAGCCCATGCAAATATCATGCAAAAGAATTCTAATTAATAAATATGCTAATTTTACCCAACAATACATCACAACAATTTGTCATAATTTTTATGGCGTTGTCAATGAGATATTTTGATTAAGGTATCCATAGAATATGTAACACTCAAAGCCTATTTAAAGTTAATGTAAAGTGGTAATTTAAGGCGAGTAATCATCATGAAAAAGCCCTAACACACACATTGTTTCATTACTTTAAGATTTGGATAAACTACTAGATAAGTTGTTTGACAATAACTTCTTTTTCAAGATATTGAAATACATGAATAACCTTTTTATCTTACAATAATCATTTAAAGATAATTGTCCCTTTTGATTATGAGATTTAATTACACTTTGCAAAAAATTTACCAATTATATTCGATTTAATTAAATATTGTTGTATTAATATTTTACTGTTAATTTCTGCTTCTCAAATTAAATTATGTGAAGCATTTACTCATAAATTTATATCTAATTTATTTTTATTAATTGTACTTAAAAATAATGTTTAGTATTAAGGAATATAAAGACATGAAGAATGTGAAATAAATAAAAACAATGAATTCACCAACTATATTTCTTGTTATAATGTAAGCATAAAATTATAAGTTAATAAAAATGTGCCCAAAACTGTTAACGTTTATATAATAACTGTATTAAAAAATCTTATCCAATATATTTTATTGCTCGATTTTTCAATTATTGTGTTAAACGCCAAATAATGTGTGAAATAATATATAAGAAATTTAATCTTATTAAACAATTTAATTTAGTAATTAATTTTTAGTGTTATAAATTGAAAAATTTATATAAAATTAATGAAGCTAATAAAAACTTACAATGCAATATATATTCAATTTTGGTTATTTGTAAATGATTTCAATTAAAAATCTATTCCATTCATTGTAATGATCATTAATATATTATCAAATAAATATAAGATCTCAAGGGCAAAACTTTTACTCTTTAGTCTTGGACAGAAAAACTAAGAGGGAATAAAACTGAATTAAACAATGCCAAAAAGAAGGATGTAGATGGGAAATATATATATATTCCATGTCAAACGGAATCAAAAGCATTAGAAGGTGAAATGATCCATTCGGAAAGCACTAGACTGCGAATCGAGTAAAGAGCCTCTCTTGGAAAACGTTTCTGTCAAAATGGCGGAAAGGAACATTTAGGCACTCAAGATAGGCCTGATGATAAGATTTATTACTCCCAGTTAAACTGCCACGTTTGCTAATGCCTACCCACCCCTGCCTCTGGAACAGAGACCTGAGGGTAGTTAGTCCAAAGGTTTTAACTCCGTAACTGCCCGGGCATTTACAGCTGGATCCGTAATGCCATTAACTTAAAAGAGATGGAATTATACTTTCATGGAACATATATCATTCCATGCCAGACAGTGGAGATGCCTGATGACATCTGAGTTATGTTCAGAGATACGTCGCACTCAAATAAAGTGAGTTAGACGAGAGATGACTTATTTAACACGGATAACTTTAAAGCTTTGAGCAAGTTGCTTTCTGATACAAAGGAAAGGGAAGGGGTTTAAAACCCCAGTTAAAGCTAAACGCTTCCACATTAACTTTTTTTCTTTAAAGTCATAAACATTTAGATAGACTAAATATCTTTAGTAGAAAATTAAACCTTAGTTTATCAATTCAATTTCAGGATATGCGAAATATATCCTTCTAAATATTTTAATCATTTACCTCATTCAGAAAAAGCAAACATGTACAACAAAAATTCCCTTGAAACATTTAATACTAGCTTTAATATCTTACTGAATTGGAAAATAAACGTTTTTATGCAGGAAATTCCCGAATTTTTAAGAAATTATATAGGTGAATAATATATCATTTTTTCTTAGAATTAACATATTTGTTTATTGTTTGTAATGATAAAAATAAAAAACTAATATTTTTAGAATTTCATTTTAATTTGCTATTTATTCATTAGTAGATGGCAACAAAATTTAAATAGCAAATCGAAAGATATGAACTGAAACATAACATCAGCCATTTCTAAAGTTTATATTAAGTTTGAGAGAGTAATGTTACTAACCAGTACAAAATCATATGTCACATTAAATACTGTATTAGTTCAAACGAAATAAATTTAATGAATTTAGTTGTGCGATGAATACTTCCTCCAACACAAATATTTATTTGTTAATAAAACATGCGAGGATTAAAATTTGACAACGTTTTGTAATATAAATTTAACAGTGTCACATTAGTAACAGTTTTAATAGTATAAACTAATACCCATGTTAATTAGAAATTTCTATAATTTGCCTTTCCAATTATAATAGTATGTTCTTTATTAAAATCTTATGCAATTGGGTAATCCATGACTAAAATATTCATAATGAATATTTAACGGAAGTGCTACAGTATTTGTGTAAAATAAAACAACATCTAAGTTAACGTTAAAATCTTTTTCATTGAAAGTATAAAATATGAATAATTTAATATGATTATTCCATAAAAATATTGTTGATATTTTGAAACAAGTTGCAATAATTTGCAATTTTGAAACAATCTATGTTGACTTAAGAAAAATATAAGACTCAATGGAATACTGAAGATTAATAAGTAGCATTATATTACAAGATATTTAAGGCATTTCACAACATTTTAAGCACATTAATGAAGCAGGAAATTTCACATTTAAAAATGTATCAATATATCAATCGGACAAAAATAAAATGAATTTTACTGCTACAAAGTTAGTCTATGAAATATTATTAAGTGCGCTCTTATTTGAATGAATTTTACTAGTTTTCTTTTATAAATCACAAACATGAGATATAATGTATTACATTATAGATTTTTGATCATTCTAGATAAAAAATGCGAGTAAAGTTTGATGTTTCTAATAACATACACGTGTATGTGGTTAAATGATCAATAAACATTTATGAAACAAAATATTTAATATAAAAATGTATAATTATTAGTATATGATTGAAATACGTAGAAAATAAATTTAGAAAAATAACATTAAATAACAAAAATTTATAAATTTGGAAATGTTGTCGAAATTTAAGTATCTATTTTACGGGTTAAAAATGTTGTTAAAAATATTGGTATAATTAAGTATAACACGAATAATAAATAAACATTTCAATTTATGGGATTTAATAAGGAATATGCTTCATCGATTCAATTTTAAATTTATTCGATTAAGTTTTCGTTTATTTTTTTAATGTGTATATTTAAAAATTCTTTTATGATTTTTAATAATTCTTCTCTGTTAATTTCTCATACAGAATATTAGGTTTCACTCGGTAAATATATTGAAAGTTTATCAAAAATGATTTTACAATACATCAAAGAAATCTGTGTTTACCATAATTTACAAGTAAAATTAATTGCAATTGATAAACAGCGCCATCTGTAGACCGATAATGTAAATGCAGAATCAAAAGAGCTGAAAAATAAAAATGATTTACAATTTCCAGTCACAATACCGGAATTAGCAAGAGAAAAATGTCAGTCAGTCTCCTTTTAAATCTTAAAATATTTTACGACGTCCATAAAACTGTTAAAAAGAATTCAGTAAATTGTTCGAAAGAACAGTAAACCCAGAATCTTATAAATTACTGACTCTTCGAAGGACTTAAGATCTATGCTTTTATAGCCAAATGCTCGGCAGGAAAGTTTTTAAATTTTTGAATTATGATTTTATCACGTGCACTGTTTTTATCCCGCTTACGTTGCCCCAAGCAGTTAATCGTTCTTTTTTTGTATTTTTTTTCCACCTCGCTTGAGTTTGCGTTGGTTATTTATTTTATATCTTTTTACGTAAATCTTGTAACAATGCATATGTAAATTTTATAGCTGATTTAAAATTCCCTTTTTTGTCTACAACATCTTCTTATTTAATCCTAATTCTTACATTAGCTTTTAGAATGAATATTTTCTTTACTTATTGCTTAAATGTAATAGTAAGTTTCATGGGGCATAAATTTTGGTATATTTTGGAGAAAAAAAAACCGAATAAAAATGTAAATTTCGTATGAATTTTTTTCAACAGAATTTTTTTTGCACTTTCAAATAATTATTGTTATTTCTTTAACAAAACTTTTTGAGGGACTAAAATAGCAATTTGAAATTTTATCAAATTTTTCTGAACATTTAATTTAATTAACTGCCAATCGTCCTGCAGTTTTCTGTTATTTAAAATACATCCATACCACTTTATGCCGAAAGAAATTAAATGCTTAAATGGAAAACCGATTTGTGTGTGTGTGGAAAATATTTTTCATCTGATTCTTGTTATTTTAGTGTCCTATCAGGTATCTTGTGATTTTTTCTTAAACCTTTTAAAACTTATGCTTTAAAGTACACTAATAACTTTTTAAACAAAGCACCATGAAAAATAGATAATATTTTCATATATATATATATATATTATTCTTATTTAATTGCTTATCACAAAGTATACATTATATATAAGCTTATACTCAAAAAAAAAAAAAAAGTTTCAAATTTTTCTCATTTCTGATGTACTTTTTTCTTATTTTTTGCTTCTCTTCTTGCATCATTTAACTAAGTTTATTTTTTCAATAAAATTAAAATTATCATGAAATGTTTGACGAAAACGTTAAATCTCTTTGAATTAGATTATTGCAAAGATGCTATTTTACATTCATAATCACGTAGTAAATAAGATAAAAAATATACCGTTTATATGATCATTACATATGACATACTTCAAATATTGAAAATGTTACTGTAAAATGTCTGTAAAAAGCCAAAAACAAATACGAAAACATAGACCTTAAATATTTGGAAGATCAATGCAAAAACTGTGGATCAATATGTAAATTATATTTTATTCTAACATAGGAATTATTTTCATATTGAAATGAATTATATATATATATATATTTGCTTTTATAAAATATTTATTATACAGAAAAATATGTTAAATTAAACTAAAACACGTTTAGTTTGCAGGTAAAACTTAATTATAAAATCGTGAATTTTTAGTCCTCGATCTTTGATCTAAATTTATTAAATTAAGCAGCGTTTTTCTTTCCTTCATTTCTTTTATTGTTTTTAATATAATTACATGTATAATAATTTAAACGTTTAAACTTTAATTTATCCTTGGATAACAAAATCCACTTATCATTAAAATGCCCTTCAAAGATTGTATTTCAAAACTATAAAACCAAATATTTATTAATAATTGGATTCAACTGCTCCTCACTTGAAAAAACAATTCATTTAACTTCTCTATCATATTTTTTTTAAATATTTTGGTTACTATACTATATTATTTGCAAAAACTAAAAATATGAACCATATCATCTGAAATATATTTTAGAAAATCCATATATATAATTTTAAGAAATTCTAACATAGGAATTATCTCTGTTAAGATTTGAAATAAATAAGACTCATACATCGTAATAATACCATAAATACTTTCAATAGTTATATAAACATACATCTAATTTGTAGAAGACTGTTCCAACATTAAAATTTTCAAAAATAAATCTCTGTATTAATTTGTTTCATAAAGTAAAAAGGATTTTAGTTTTAATACAAAAACGAACGTGTATAAAAGAAGGTAGTATTGCTTAAAAAACATTATTGAAAAACACGTTGTAATCGTGACTTATGATCTTTAACAGCATATATTGAAAATCTCCTTAGTACAACACTCCATGTTATAAAGTTTTAAATATAGAAAATAGAACATTTGCTACAAAAACTTTTGCCAGTGGTAAAAACATTTTACATTTGTTAAGAAATTCAAAAGAAATCTATCACATAAAACATGCAATTCCTTAATGAAAACATTTTAAAAATACAGATTTTAAAATCTGGCTACAAAATAAAGTTATTTCATTGTAAAATATTTCAAATTATAATCGTCTGACTTATAATTTTTTTCATTTATTCTTAAGTGTTCTTATATACTATTTACGCACAGCTTACACAATTGAAATATTTTGCCATATAATAATAAAGTCTAAATTTTTCCTGACCATTAATATTATTTTAATTTCAAATATATTGATTGATTCTTAAAAGTTAATTATAGACAACTATAATGTGACGAAATTCCATGCTAAGTGATGTTTATATTCTTTTTAAAATAATAAAGAGCAATTTTATTTATAATATATCTATATATATACACACACAATTTACCATCTTCATCTACACATAATTAAAACACAGGGTGGATGTGGTGCTCCATTCTCGCTAATTACAGCAGATATTTGAATAGTTATAAATAACTTAAGGCATAATATTGCATTACCCAACGAAACACATGAGTTATTATACCTTCAAGGCAACTCAGGAAAATGTTTAAAACTATTCATTGATGAATGCTTTCTCACCTAGTGGATATTTTCTCACCTAGTTCAAACTTCAGTTTGTTGGAGGCTGCTTCGGTGTTGGATAATGACTTGATAGTTGGTCAATATTTATTTGAAGACGTCATTAGTAAATTTTAATTGTAACTTTGCTTGGAATACGTAAAATACATATTTTGATTATTTTAGCTCTTTTAATAGAAAAGATACACTGCGTAGTAAAACTGGAATATCTCACTTTTATCAAGAAAATATTTTACTTAAAATTTCTTAAAATGTAATCCAGTATTTGATTTTCTATCAAAGTCGTTAAATAATAAAAGTGTGTTATTTAATCAGTTGCTTACTAAGAAGTATCGTACAAAGTTATCAATATTTTAAAGCGTTATTTAAATAACTTGCAATAATTTTAAAAATATCGCTGAAATGTCTTTTTTTCTTTATTATCCAAATTTAAACAAATTTCATTTAAGACAATTTGCTTCTACTTTAGTATGCAACGATCAGTTATTTACATACATGGAATGCTAGAGAATGATTAATAAGCCTGGAAATTATATTTAAAATTTATTTTAAATAATTTTGTCATATGCATGTGTGTTAAATAAGAAATTTCATTACTACTATTAGAAATTTGTTTTTATTTAGGATAATTTTGTATGGAAAAATTTATATTTATTTAGACTTGTTATAATACATATATTTAAATAGTATTTATAGCAAAGTTCTTAAAAGTTTTATTCCTTTAAAAAATTGTGTGTTTGATTTAATCCTACATAGGAATTTTCCTGTCAAAATCCATGCACTTTCAAAATTATTTATCATTTCGTAAAATAGACTAATTTAAATAATACCAATGTACAAAACAATTTTAAAAAAATTTAAAACAATGTATAGTACATTTCAAAATATTACAGATAATTAAACGCAAAACTATAAGATCAAAACTAGATTTTTTCTACTGCAAAATGCATAATTAGTTTAATCTTCAAAACTTGCATTGTCTAAAATGCAATATAACTTTATAAAAATTATCATCAAAACGTAACTAAAAATTAAAAAAAAAATTCATATAAATGTTTTTAATAAAAATGATAAAGCATATAATTTTCAAAATATGGTAAAAATTTACTGCTATTTTATCGTTATTGTAGGCTTAAACAAAGGGATATGAAACTTGTTGCTGCTTTCATTCACTGTCATAAAAGCCTTTTCTTCAAATGTTTCCCTAAGTTCTTAAACAAGTCATATCACCCTGAGTAATATCCGGTGAGTATGAGCGATTGTGGAAGGGTGTCCCTTCTTCTGAACAGAAAAATTTCCCAACGACAACCCCATCCATCATTTCATTGGATACTATAGTAATGTCCTTGTGATCGCAAAAGATCATAGAATTTCTAAGTATGATCAGTGGATGACAGAGTGAAGCTTGAACTTACAAATATTATTTATTCTGAATAGAGTACCTCTTAGGAGAATATCTCCTTTTATAAAAGTGAATAACATAAAAGGTACACAAATGTATTAGTATTAAGATAGAGATTTCTAAAGTTTTTTCCCCGTGATATAAAGAAAAATATATTTTAAAATTTCAGTTAAATAATTATAAATGTGAACTTAGATGCCCATGTATTCTTGGATCTATAACATTCAAATATCTACATTATAAATAACTATATTTTAATAATATACTTAAGATGGTATTAAATTAAATTCTTTCTCAAAAAATAAATTTATGATAATTTTATTGAATTGTATATTTTATTTATTAAATTGTTTAATTTTTTATAAAAAAAATTTGAAGTGTAGTTTAAAAGTGGAAATAATACTGTATTTTACTGCAACAAGATTTTAAAATGTTACACAATTTTATACATTCAAATAGGAATACTCGAACAAATAAGAAAACCTTTCTGTTAGGAAATAATTTGCTACAATTAAAAAAAAAAAAGAAATTTATAATTGGTAATGAACTTAGAGTTTTCGTAATAAACTCAGAATAAATAATTTCCATAGAAAATTTAAACTGTAAAATGAATCAGAATGAAGTGAGATTGAATGAACGGCATTATATTAAGTATAACAAATGTATGATGTATCGAAAGTAAAAACACTGACTTTCATATTAATAACTTAATGCATTAAAAAATATATTAAAATACAACTAGAAAAATCTAAAATGCTTTGGTAAATATTTAATGAAAAAAATACATAAATTTATATTAAAAAGGAGATTTTGAAAGAGGAGGCAAAAATAAAAATAAAAACTTGAAAAATTGCTTGCTATATTTTATTTTTAAGAAAAATTAAACTCTTTTATCGTGGCAAAAATATTAGAACACTTTTTTAAAAAACGTGTGCAAATATATGTACATAACTAATTAATTTTTTGCTTAAACAATAATTGTGTGAGTTAATTCCAGTTTAATATACATTTCCATAATAATTTTTATATAAAACAGGTATATGTAAACCTTAAGCATTTGCACTTGCTATTTTGACAGCAGATTATTAGATATAATTTTATATGAATCGCTATCAAAACATAAAAGTTTACACTCTTGATTAAATGTATTTAAAGTTCGCATTGTTGACTAATGGAGAATAATAATTACAATTACATCACACTTCATTTTGCTTTACACTTTAACCGCATCTATCGTTAAAATATTTTTTACGAAATCATTTTTGGGATAGTTAAGAATATATTATTAAGGAAACGACTTTTAATAAATCTTTTTCAGGAAATAATTTTTACTATTTCTGTTTCATTGAATACATTATTATAAAATTCTGAGATAAAGAAAATTATGAAAAATTCAACTGATTTAATAAAAATATAATAATTGATTGATAAAATGCAGAGGAGATAATCAATATTATTAATAAAGTAAATTAAGAAAAAAATTTCCAAAACTAGATATTAATTTAAAATAATGATAATGCAATTTTTAAAGATTTAAATTAAGGATTTCAATAACAACAAAACAAAATATAATAATTAATATACATTTACTGATGCATATATTCAAATCATAAGTAAATAAAATATGTCTGTGCCTGTGTATGTAAATGCGTGTTTGTGTTAGTTTTTGTATAAATTAATTTTAAATTAAATAGCTTAGGATTCATATATTTAAAACAGCTAAAACATGTTATCCTTGCATAAATTTTATATTCTAATAAATAAATACGTTGGTGCGATGAAACAATTTTCACAGAAAATTGTTTTCTGCTCTAATGAATGAAACTCGAAATCTTGAAAATTTTCTTCAGTTGAAAAATAATCATCTTTCTATGATTACAAAAGTACAGTTTGAATAAATAAAGCGTAGATTTATCTAAATATCTTATATTTGTTGTTAATGTAATGCTAAAGTACTTGATATATATATATATATATATATATATATATATATATATATATATATATATATATATATATATATATATATATATATATATATATATATATATATATATATATATATATATATATATATATATATATATATATATATATATATATATATATATATATATATATATATATATATATATATAACTTGAATATAATAGTCATTAGAATATTCCAAAATACAAATAAACTTATTTTACATCTCTAAATAGCGAATTATTTTACCTAATAGAACTCTAGTACATATAAAAAAAGTTAAATGATGTATTTTAAAAAAAAGTTAGCTAAAGTTTAGATTTTTTAAGTAAACAAAATATGTGATAAATAATTGTGAAACGGTATGTATAGTATTGATTTCTTCAGATGCATTGTTACTTTTTCAATGAAATGAATGAAAGAATGAAGCAGAAAAATATTATATTCTTAAAAGTTCACAATAAAATGATTACAGAAGCACTTTTCTCTGGTTAAAAAATTTCTCATAATTATTTTAATTACAAAATACTTTCTTAGAAATAATTATGAAGCAACAGAAATGACATATGTGTTTCCATTTCTCAGTATATAATTATTCTTATTTAAATATTCTTCAAAAGTTTCTTTTAATGATGAATTGAGTTCTTTAAATTAAAAAAGCCAAATTTGCTATAAGTATATTATCTTATCATCGACTTCTTAGTAAAAGCAATGTCCTCGCTACAATTTTTTTTTAATTTTCTTAGGCTTTAAATTTAAACTTTAATAATAATTTTTTTAAAAAATTCTCATGTGTTCCGTTGAAATTCATAGTTTACATGAATAGAAAGAAAAATGAAGTGCTGTTTTTATACTTTGTGTAAATATGTAAATTCATTAAATATATACATAAATACATATTAGGCAGATTATCTTATTTTCCTTATTACATTTTTTTTGACAATGTTTGCATTAATTGGATGGATTACGATTCATTTAATTTAATTACAGTTTAAATCAGTAAATTTTTAAAGTTTTACAAAATAAAATAAAATTTCTGAATTTAAATAAATTATATCCTTATTTTCAAGAGCCAATGTGCAAATATATAGTTTTGAAAGAATGAATATTTTTTTTTCTATACATCTAAACACAAAGAATTTGAGGAGCCTACGTAATATTTTAAAATTTAATTGTACAACAAAGATTCAAAAAACTAATGTCATTAATTATATTAAAGAGGATATCATGCTGACTCGTATCCCTGCATTTTCATAATCAAAGAAAATACAGAAATTCAAATGAATCAATATAATTTAATTTATAAGAATACATATATCAAGATCTCTCATTAAGAATTCTTTTAAATAAATTAATTTAAGTATTATTACCTTCATAATTTATTCATCAAATAACAAACGATTTTGTGTTTTAATAACTTACATTATTGAAAATTGAAATGATATTGTTATCGCGCAACCAATTTCCCTTAGAATCATTTCATCTTTAATATCCTTTGAATACGTTAAAAGTAATAATATTTTATGATTTGTTTGTTTATTATGTATCCTAGAATAAGCTAAAAAAAATTTCTTAGTTTCTAGATTAAAGAATATTTTTCATGCTGTAAGATTAAATTAAACTTTTGTTATTTTACTGAAATTTTATAAACTAACATTAGGAAAGATTGTGAAATTTTAAGATATTGAAATATGGCTTATTAGATAAAAAATTTCTGTCAAACATTATTGCAAAGTTAGTAATGCATAAAAGATTTCATTCAAATGAAAAAACAATATCTGCGTGAAAAGATGTATTTTTCTTTCTCATAATATAAAAAAAAACTAAAAATTGATTAATAACAATATTAAAAATATATTTTATAATTCTAAAGTGCATATCACAAAAATGACAATAATCACTTATTCATTTTTCATAGTAATATCTTATATTTATTCAATTATTTTTATATTGGTTAATAATAGTAATTGTAGTCTTTATAATAGAACAATTTTAAATAACACTTATATATTTTTTAATGTGGACGAAAAAAATTAAGTTTCCACACATAAACTTTTAATGAGAAAATCTGGGCAATTATTTGACATGTTAGTTTCATTGAATAATAATTCTTGTGCAATAAATGACTTTTTTTCCAAAATATATTTCATCAAAATTCACAATTAACATATTGCACAATACTGTAATTAAAAAGATTTTGTTCGGTTAAATAAGCTAAAAGGTAATACATATAAGTATTATTATTAACACTACACTTAATAAATATTTAAAATTACAAGAGGGTATGTATAAATATCATTAAAAGTTTCAAAATTATCAAGGACAACAAATAGAAATAAGTTATTATAATGCATCATATATAACAAATCACAATATTTAAATATATTATACATTATGTAGTCACACATATTACTATGCATTACATAATCGTTACATGCATAATTAAAGACACAATTACATATACATTGCATAATCGATATTTCTCTTACATTTTATCATACGTTTTATCAGGGGGGAATGCATATATTTTATAGCAAAAGATTCTCCAAACTAATATATAAAATCTTTCAATAAGCATTGCTTCATTTGGAATATAAATAATTTAAAACATAATGTTTCACATTACAATAAGCATAAATACAAAAATATAAAGTTATGATATTCAATGATTAGCCAATCCTTAACATTCTACAATTTTATTCACTTTCACCGTCTCATACATATACATACATGCATAAATAGAATTATTGATTAAAACTACGATAGTAAAAATGATTATACAGTTTTCAAAGTATAAACACATTTCTATAAAATGCGCTTAAAACCATAATAAAACTAAAAAGTAACATAAACTATCACAAAATGAAGAAACAAATGAAGAAACCAAAAAGAAGAATCATCATCATGAGAAAACCTGTGTTGAAATTTATCGAATGGTTTTTTTATAGTTTTTAGAAACAGATAAGGAATTATAAATAAAAGAATCATCACGAAGATGTATGTTGGCGGCAATTTCCACAACAATATTTATTTTCTGGCTTCTTTTACAATAAAAAAAGGGTAAGATTTTTCTTAGGTGGCTGGATAAATAAAAAATAATTTCAAATTCAAATTGTGACAATTGAAATAAAATATAGTAATAAAGAATAAAATGATATAAGAAAATATATTTATAAAATTCTAAAAAGAAAATAACGAATTATTTTTTTAATAATTATGTAAAGAAAATAACGAATTATTTTTTTAAATAATTATGTAAAGAAAATTTTTTAAACTTTAAATGGAAACAATGATGAGTATTCTCCTCTTTAGTCAATGAATAATTCTGTACTCAATAATAATCGAAAAATAAAATGAGCTCAAAACTAAGGGATAATTTGGACGTATATAAGAAGTCTAAAGATATTTTAAAATTATAACCATTTTATTTAACTTAATTTGATTTCAGACTGACAAGCCATACCTTGTTAGCTTATTTAATCCTATCTTTGTCATACAGCTTTGTTTACATCTCCCTCTAAAGCAATTTTCCTGTTGCTATTCAAATATTTAATATTTTAATAATTAAAAAAAGAAGAAACTGGTTATTTTCAAAATTAAATAAAAAAAAGATTTCATTTATAAGCTACGTTTAGTAAGTAGAATAAAATACTTTTAAAACCAAAAATTTAAGTAATAATTGTATTATTGATTACTTTAATATAAATATTTAAATTTCAGAAAATTTTTAATTTAGGTTTTAATTGTTAAAGAAAACCCAAGTAAAATCTATATTATTTAAATATTAAGTTTTTATGAAATTAATTTCCTAAGGATAAATATCGTTAAAAAAATAATCAAATTATATCACATTTATTATAAAATAATTGAATTATTAATGAATTTGTAACCCTTACTTAAGTTATAATTTTTATACCATTCTTATCAAAAATATAATAAAAATTTTAAAACTTGACAAATTCCAAAAGTTTGGAACTATACAATTTTGTCACCTATTATAAAAATAAAATTACAAGATGTATACTCAAAAAATATTCACATTTTTCCTTATTAAACTCAAAATTTCAAGACATTGTGAAGTTTAAAAATATAAAAAATGAACAGGCTTAAATTGTTTAAAAACAAAGCAAATTAAATTATCTTAAAAATCAACAGGATAGCATAAATAAAATTATGCTTAAGAGTATTTAATATGTAAATGATAATTATCCTAAGGGAAAACAACCCTTAAGAGAAGTAATAATTTATCCTGAAAACATCTATTTTATTTTCAGGATAAATCAGTGATACAAGTTAAACTTGAATTAAAATGTTGCTTGAAATTCTAGATTATAAAAATATCCATCTTCATGGAACGTAAACATTATAATTGGGATATTTTTTTTTTCATTTAAGAATTTCTTTTTTTTTTTTTTTTTTTTTTTTTTTTTGCAGTTAGTGTTCTTAAAAAGACAATTTTCTGAATAATTTATTTGATTTCTTAAAAAGACAATTTTCTGAATAATTTATTTGATTTCTTAAAACAGAAACAAATTTTTTGCTAAATAATATTTTAAAGTTTATATTTTTATGAAAAAATATGTTAATCCTTAAGGAATGATCAAATGTGTAAAAATTTTAATTAATAGTGATGAAGATTTGACGTGTAAAATTTACTTATTACAAAGGATCAGCAAAAGTTATGAAGGTTCAGAAAGAAATGGTTCAAAATAGATTTTTAATTAGGTGGCATAGATGGAGTGATTGTAATTTAGTGCGACATCACTAGAGTTCTGAATGCATATTGCCAAATTAATTTTATTCATGTAATAAATTATTAAATATATGTGATTTCACAAGGCTTGTAATATTCAAAATAATCAGAAACATCTATTTTATTTTGAATTAAAAACATTTTTTGAAATAACTACAGATGAAGACATTTTAAAAAAAGCTTTTTCTCAAATCTTTCTAGTTTTCTAAATACAGGATTTAGTTTTGAAAATTTCTAGCAACTTTTTTTAAATTTTTTGAAATTAGTTTTATTACAATCAGATTTCATGAAATAATTATGACAAGGAAAAAAATATCGAATTCCCCAGATTCTTTAATTTTTTTTTATCGAAAATTAAAATTTATTTGCCAAGTAGATTAAAAAGTTTACTCTTAATATTAAATAAAATATTGAATCTCAACTAACAAAAATTTAATAAATATTTTTTTGAATATTTTATTAAAGTAAATTCAATTGAATGAGCATATCTAATTAATAATATATTAAGGGTGTTATTAAATTCATTTCCGAAATTTATTAAATTCTTGCATTATAACAGTTTAGTGTAAATAAAAGAAAATTAAAATTTTTAACAAAATTTTATATCTTATAAGAACATTTTTGTTTTTTTTACTGTGTTTGAATATTAGTTTAAGTGAAAGATCTTTTTCAAAAAATAGAATGTAATTCATTAGCACCCAGGAGGTAATAATTTAATAACAGTTAATAATTAATAATTACCATAAGGAATAGTGCTTAAGAGTAATATAGTTGTAATATACAGAATTTTAGAGTAATAAAACCTAAGTTAAAATTTCATTACCATTTAAGTGCTTGATATTAAGGTAAAGTGTATCATTTTTTAAATTTGAAATGGTAACGACATAATTGAAAGAAATCCATATTACTCTTTTCGTTATAGGGAAACTTCACCGTAACAGACTCTCACATGATATTTAAAACATGAAAACATATATTTATATTCATTATAACTATATAATATAACCTCATTCTTTGGAAGGAAAAGCTCAAATTTTTTTCTATCAGCTATTAAATAAAGGGAAAATAAGGAAATTCCGTCCGTAACCTTTTATATGAACATCTATAATGTATACATTAGGAAATTTTTAACACACAATTAATTCTTAGACATATTAGATGAAATCAATCTCTAATGAAGCTCTAAAAGAAAATCTAAATTTAATCTTAAAATGTTATTTCAATTTATTAAGTAATTTATAGTTATAAAATCTTAATTCAAGAACATATTCTTTTGTATAAATGGTTTTTGTATATCAGTAGGCAAACGGAATAAAATTTTTCTAATATTTATACATTTTGAAAAAGAAAACTTCAATTAATAAACGGAAACAAATGTAATTTATCTATACTCAAGTTTTTTTTTTATTTTAAATAGGTTTACACACTTTAAATATTCTTATTCTCCTATTAAATTACATTATTCTGTGTAACTTCTTTTAAAAATCAAAATTATACGTATTTATTTAAAAATGTTTTTAGAAAAACTTTCTTGTGCTTGATTGAAAAATTCTCAGAGAATTACGACTTAATTTTCAAAATGTTTATGTCTGTTAAATAAAGGACATTCATTAGAAGTTAATTCAGTATAGTTTGAAATTACTGGAGGAATCATTTTTATTAAAAATAAATAAATAAATAATTACTTTATTTAAATTGTATACATCATAGTTTTTTCTTTAATTTCCTAAAACTTCAAGAAACTAAAGTATGTTCCTTATACAATTCAATTTTACAAAAGAATTTCTTCAGGGAAATATGATTTTAAAATAAATAAAAAAATGTTTAACTTTAAATATATCATCAAGCTCAATTTCCATTTAAAGGTTGTCAAACTTTAATTAACAATAGCTTATTTTTTGTTATGTAACATATAATATGAGTAAACACTCAAATTTTATGTTACTGATACAAAAAATTAAAAATATACTGTCAACATCTCCATCCTTTTATCAACTACTCTCTTTTAGACTTTTTTTTTAATTTCAGAAAATTTGAATTTGGCAGCTTTTAGTGACGCTAACAAACTTATGGCTTATAATCTCATTTTTGAACAGTTTATTAAAATCTGTTAAAATTAATTTAATCACATTTTTTTATTATGATAAAACTATTTTGCATCAACCAATATATTTTTCTCTTCCTTACTCTATTAATAATTTTTCATAGTTAAAGTTGATTACTCAAATTTCAGTGAAATTTATCAATTACAAATAAATATGTATTTTCAATTATCAATAATACCAATTATCAATAACCTTATCAAAAACTGTACAGTAATTTAAAACTATTTTGAATCTTTCGAATAAAATTGATTTAATATTTTTATTTAATATTATATATATATATATGATAACTTTTATTTAATATTTTATCAATCAATGTTCAAAACAAAATATTTTGATAAAATATTAAATAAAAGAACATATTTCAATGATTTAAAATATGTTAATTAATTTCACAAGAAAATACTTTTTTATTAATTGTGTTTTAAAAACTTTTTTAAAAGCTAAATTCTAT
The DNA here is from genome assembly GCA_030067965.1 of Latrodectus elegans. Classification (NCBI taxonomy): domain Eukaryota; kingdom Metazoa; phylum Arthropoda; class Arachnida; order Araneae; family Theridiidae; genus Latrodectus; species Latrodectus elegans. The sequence continues at coordinate 51,727,476 of CM057819.1, forward strand.
TTTAGAGAGAAACATCATAAAGATCTCTTTCTACAGGTTTGATAGCATCATTGTAGCTAAAATGCCATATTTAGTTAGATAATCCGAATTTTAATTTCCATTCTGAATTTAAATTTTCCAAGAAAATGAAAATCAGTTTCAGCCTACAGCCCCTAGAAGTTAGATTATATGAAACATTTTTATGCAAATTTAAATTCATGGCTATGCTTTCTCTAGTATTTTTGATCTAACTAATCCCTTTTAAAACTGCTAAGCTTATTTTTTGTTGAAAATATTTGAATATTTTACTCATGTCATTTTCAGGTCAATTTCTCTACTTCTTTTGGAATTTTTATGATTTATTATTTGATTGAAATAGGAATTTATTAACACTGTGATAGATATGTCTGTTGCAATGTTTTCTCACATTCTATTGCTACTCTAAGTCAAGAGAGAGAACAGCTATTTGGAGTGATTGACTGATGGATCTTTTTCGATGACACCAATCAGTAACTTTAACTTTTCATTTCATCTGTTCTATGTGTTGATCTTTCCCACTAGCAGCATACAATTTTTAATTTTTAATAGATTTCTGTTTTTTATTCTTCATTATATATATATATATATATATATATATATATATATATATATATATCTGTTTGGGCCATTGACCTTCCACCTAAAATGCTGGGTTTGATTCCCAATACCACCAAAGACCCAACGAGAACATGTGATATACATGCTGTTTAAATCTGTGAAATCGTAAGTCCTGTGGTATGTTGTTGAACAGTTACAAAGGTGTATTGGTCAGGAGAAAATTGCCTCCCCTTCCAGATTAAAGCGAAAATTGATTGAGTAAATCATTTGGTTGTGCTATCTATCAGATTAGTCTTACAGAAAAGACATACTTTAACTTAGTGATGATATGTTTAAACGTAAGGCGCATCCCTTTATTCACAGACTTAATTTCGTATAGTGGTCGGCTAGTGAGCTTGGCTTATTCAAGTGTCGTAAATAACAACAACGTATCCCTACACACATACACACACACAGATATATATATATTAAAAATGCCATCGGGTGACGCAAATATTATATATTATCAATCATTATGTTAAGAAATATTTCATTCTTAATGTAAGGTAAAGGAAGTAATTTTCAAACTCGAATTTTAAGACTTTTCTAGAGGTTGTAATTTGAAAGATGCATTATTCTTATTTCAGTTAAGATAATTATATGTAGTTTTTGAATTAAGTGTTCCGAATTTAAATAATTGTTTAAATAAATCTACTAGCAAAGCATAAGAGTTGTTTTGTAAAATAAGCTGCAGGATTCTTAGATTTCATTGAGAAAATTTAATTTTTCCTGTGTGAAAATCATTTTCTTTAAAGAACTTGCAAAATAAAATAAACACAAAAAAGATTCTGCACAATGCGGAAATCAAATAAAATGTAACAATGAAAAGAATATTCGCGAATTATTTTAAAAGAAGTCAAACCCATGCTAACAGCATCAAAATGTATTAAAAAGATTTCTGACAAATGCAGAATACATGATATGATACAGAAAATCGGTCTTCCTTTTCCGTTGCACATGGGACTTATTCTAAAACTGACGAAGCACGAATATAAAATGCAGAATTTTCAGGGCTACAACCATGTGAGGCACCGTGGTGTGTTTCATTTTTATTGCAAAAACAGCTCGTGTCAAAACTGAACACAATTTTTGAAACTGAATATTTTTACAAGAAAGTTAATATTTTCCACGAGTAGCACAATGAATAAATAATATTGCAGAACCTGATGCTCCAAACATTTCCATTTAATACGCAAAAACAGCAATCTAAAAATAAATTTCTGTGTATTCTTAACAACTATGATAGTGTCATTAATTCAATTTTCTATGTTAAAATTTCTATGATGACAATACCATATTAGAAATTACTATGATTTATAAATCTAAATGTTTTCTTCAGACGGAATGGCGCCAATTATTAAAAGGAGAAATGATGTTTCTGCATTTAAGAATACAGATTTCCACAAATTTTCTTCGAGTAATTATTCCTTTGAGAATCAATGAAAATGTTGCTTAAGGAAAATCCGTCAAGATATATACCTTCATATGTTGATATAGTATTGGTTGTTGTTAACAATATATAGAAAGGTGTTATATATTAGCTACGGCTAAATCTCGAGTATCACCTGTCAACAACAACAAAATGTACAGTGATATTTAACTAAACAATTTATTTTCAAAGAATATTGCTACATCTCCCTTGCTCCTTCAAAAGTATTGTAATATATACATGCATATATATATATATATATATATATACATATATATATATATATATATATATATATATATATATATATATATATATATATATATATATATATATATATATATATACATGCCACCATACATACGTACATCCATATATGTATATATATCTGTATGTGTGTGCACGTATATAGATAAATGTATAAATTTTTATTTTTAATTCTTTCTAGATATGTGGTCATTCATTATTTGGATTTATAGTGATAAAAAAATAATTTTCTAAAAATTTAAGTACCTTCACTGTTCCATTTTACTTCAGTATTTTATTAGTCTCTTCGCAAATTCTAATTTCAAGAAAAAGGGTTTAAAACAAAGTAGTTGAACAATTTTTCTAATCTTTAATATTTTAAAGAAATTGTTTAGTTTCTAATGCAAATGTTTCGTTATTTTAAATAATTATTAAGTTTTTTTTTATTTTATTTTAGAAATACTAATATAACTATTTTTATCACAAATTATCTGTGACTTTAAATTCCGTCATGGAAACATTGAATAATATCAGTGTGATTGTGGAAAAAATCTTACTTTGCAATTATCAAATTTGTTCTATTAATATAAAAAAATGAAAGCAGAAAAGTATTTTAAAACATATAATGTGATTAAATATATTATATGGTTAATATATTATAGTGTTAATATATTATCTTGTTAATATATATTTTTATATATTGTTAATAATTATGATGTACATACAAATATGATGTACGAAGTACCTGCTCATAAAAAATTATATCACAATTTAGTAACTTTACGTAACGCGAGGGAAATGGAATTGGTGATGGGTAAATATGAATTTTTTTTATCTTTCAGTTATACTTCAAAAAAATATTCGTGTGTCGAGGGGGATTTCTAGCAATAATCAGAAACAATCACTTCATAATCATAATTAACCTTAATAATATTATTTTAGATTAGTATATATTCTTAATAATATGTACTTATTATCAATGTAATAAACCGTTATATTTGGAAATAATTTTTGCATGATAATTAATCGTAAAAAAATTGGATTAAATGCTTTTAGTCACAAATTTAACCAAATTAATCCTTAAAATTTAAATGTTTAATCAAAATAACTAAATTAAGGTAAATTACTATATGAAACTTCTTTTTGAATGATGTAGAAGTTAATATGTGCTATTGAAAACTGAGTGAAAATTTAAAAAGAACTCTGAATTTATGTACCAATATTTTTAATTTACTCCACTAATTTAAAATTACAAAAAGCCTCGTACGAATTTTCAGTAAAAAATTCTTTTCTGTAATCATTTAATTGGTTTTTATCACTAACTTGTGTTTTTTACTATTAAGTTACACTAGAAACCTACCGATGGCGTGAAAATGATGAACAAATGAACAAAAATGAAACCTATGATTAGCGTCCCTAATTTCGAAGTTGTAGGTCAAGGATTTGAATCCCAGTCCAGGGATGGACGTTCCTTTCTTTCTTTGTGAGAGTTTCTCTACCATTTCACTTCTGGGACAAAGACGGCACACCTACTGAATGCCCCATTATATAAGATGCCATCACCTTCGCTCTGAATGGATTAAATCCATAGACCAGACAGGCATTGAAAAAATATAAAAATTGAAAAGTAATAAGGGAGTCTCTACATATTTTAATATATGTATATATACAGGGGTTGTCCAAAATAAGGAAAAGCCTCGTTGACAACAAAGACTTTCATTGTGCCATCATAGCATTAAATTAAATATGCAACTGCCAGATTTTATATTACATCTTTTATAATAAAGTATCAATAAGTCTATTCATTTTGAAAAACATAGATCCTGTGATGTGTTATGTAAGAGAGAGGGAGATCCTTTTATCTTACAGCCATGTATCTACTGGAATTAATATAGTTTCATGAAGATTTGTGAAACATACCACTTAATACCATACAAAATTTGTATACATTCATTTATAGGATGATTCAATAGTGCACGTAAGCCTATTTTACAATACTGTTTCCTTAATTGCTTTCCAATGAAGTTAAAATTAAAGACTTTCCATGACTCCGAAGAGAAGAAACTATGGAATACCTTTTGGTGGATTCATCAGAAAACATAGCAGCTGTTGACTATACAGAAAGTCATGGAAAATGACACTGATCACACATAAATTAAATTTTATATGTTTAAACCTTTTTCAAAAATCAATCAGGTTCCTGTATTAAGCCATAGAAGTGTTAACATATAGATTTTGGGTATCATCTTCGATTTGGAGAAGATTTTCTTCTTAACATGACCCGGCAAGTTCTGTCACAGAGGATATCGGCTGTTACACTAATTAATTCAGTTCTATATTACTGACCTTGTTTTTGTAAATAAATTGCCCCATTAAGATGATAATTCCCTAATTCACCATAGTCTAACTATACAATTATGATTTTGAAAGTATAAAAATATTAAGAATTGTATAATTTTCATGATCTTCTCAATTAAAGGGAGTAATTATACTAGATATTTTGTAGTCTGTTTTTTTCAAGAAATAGAAAAATCTTGTATTATCCTCTTCCAACGACTCGCTCGAAGTTAGAGCAGTTTTTACATACAAAACGCCAGAAGCATTCTCAACTCTTGTTTTATTTACTATATATATATATATATATATATATATATATATATATATATATAATAAAACTACTAAGAAATTTTCTCAGTTTTGTAAAGTGAAACATATGAGTGATTAATTGGCCAACACATAAGTTGAAGAAATAAAATAAACTCATAAATTCTTAACAAAAAACTTCGATCATATTATAAAGATGTCGTACACATTATTTCTCTGCTGTCTTTTACTGTGAAAAATGTGGGCAATATATTATTGAATATTTTGTCGAATCAAAATGGTTTATGAGCGATATTTCTTCTCTTGAGTGTTTTTGTATTTACGTTTCAAATATAGTCAAATATTTTTATTGGTTAACGTAATATTTAAAAACGAGAAATTTTATTCTATTTTAGATATGTTGATGAATTTTCTCTGCAGCATTTAACAATCTGAATAAACATTTAGTAGCATTAACTTCGGAACTTTATTGATTTTTCTTAAATGAGATGAATATTTTCCTAGTTAATTTGTTAAATATTGATATATCATCTTTTTCATCATAAATCATATAATTAGAATGAACCAATACTATTGATTTGAAGTATATCTGATTGCTGGAAAAAATGTCTTTAATGAAAAGCATTTATACGCATATATTCATAATTCAATTACAAAAATGTTGACATTTCAACCATATATTATAATTGCCTTCAGTTTCTATATCAGACAAGAACATATTTTTCATATTAATTTGAAAATAACTTGCTTGTTAACTTCACAATTTACTATCATTATAAAAGAACTATTGGATTATGTTCATAAGTCGCAAAAGATTGATAATAAATTATTTGTATTATAGCTTAATTGTTGAAATAAATTATAAAAAATTATGAAAAATAAAATCGAGCTAATATATGAAATAAAGATTTAAGTAACAAAATAAATAGCCTAAATTATTGATTTGTGTATTCAAAATGTTTTATAACTGAATTCTTTTTTATCACGTTTGCTTAATTTTATTTAATTAGAGAGATAATTAAAATTCAGTAATCGTAAATTTTTGTACTTTCGATACAAAAGAACATCATGCGGTACAATAGGATGCAATAAAACATTCTTCAATTTTTCCTTAATATTATTTTTCTCTGACTCCAATTACCCTCTATCCTTCTTATAAATATATTTTGTCAAAAAAATCCCCTAAGTTCGAGTGGTTAAATTTCATTTCATACACATTTACTGAATTGGAAGCATTAGATTGTTATCAGAATAAATCAGAAAATAATTTGTTCAAATAGTTAAAATGTTCGCTCCATCTTTAGATTTCCTGATGTTTCTTGTGAAAATAACAATAAATGGCTAAATATTTAATTTAAAAATGTTTTTATTTTAACTATAAGAATTTCATTCAAAAAGTACAGTTAAAACTGTAGAGGAACTGTGAAATCAGACTGTTCATATATCAATAAATTTGAGATCAAATTTTTAATATTTATATTAATAATGTCATGATTGGAAAATAATTTAATTAAATATTAAAAAATCAAATTATTAATAAAAAATTTTAATTTTAGGATAGACTAATTTTTTAAATATAGTACTCACTTATCAATATATAATGATACAATAGATATCATTCATTTATTGCCAATCAATTCTAATATGCTTTATTCGGCAAAAATATTCCTAATAGGTATGCCTTTAAAAAAAAAAAAAAAAAAAAAAAAAGCTCTGAAAATGGTAAGTCAATACAGAAGGAGATTACTTTTTAAAGTATGCATTAAAAGGCAAAAATTAAAATACGGAAATTATAAGATTGTTTCATTATAATTTTATTTAGAAGCGGTAAACACTTCATTATATATACAGAATGAAAATTTCTTATAAGAAAAATATATTTGAAAAATCTATTTAAACTTTTTATACAAAATACTCCAAAACATAAATAGAATATATTTTTAACTACTTCAGTTAAAACTTAAATTAGAAATTCCACACTTGAATATTTCCTAATATATATATATATATATATATATATATATATATATATATATATATATATATATATATATATATATATATATATATATATATATATATATATATATATATATATATATATATATATATATATATATATATATATATATATAAATATATATATATATATATATATATATATATATATATATATATATATATATATATATATATATAAATATATATATATATCGATGCAAAAGAAAAGATCAAATAAGAAATGGTATTTATTATGACATGATGCACTTAAAAGAACAACTTGAATGGACATGCCACTCTGTAAGTTCGAATCTGGATCTCCACAGGGAGCTGTCATAGCTACAACAAATGCTGAATTCATCTGAAAGACATGCAATGTGCAGGTCTTTCAGACGAATCCTGCATCTGCTTTCAGATGATCAGGTTAGTCACTGCGAAGTTCACTTGCCTTAACTAGATCAAAACAAAAATTACTGTATTCTTGACTCAAAAACAATTTTATCCAGATGTCAGAAATATTGGATAAAAGATCCAAATAGACAAACAAGCATCTTTATACAATATTTTTAATTCTTTATGAGAACATTCTTGGTGGCCAATCTACATAACTGGAATCAGACTCGAATAGTGTACAGATTATTTACATTTTCTCGCACAGAACCATTTTCTAAAGCTCCTCTTTTTAACATAATGATTGGAGCAATTTAAATAATCCAGTTTCGTCCCAAGCATTTTTGATTGAAGAGAAATTTAAGAAGACAGATTACCATAGAAATATCTAACCACCTTCTAAAATACATGAGCTATTCACGCTGCGTATGATCTGACATTTATCAGCTCTCTCTGTTATATAACAATCGATATGTTAAGACTAACTTCTATCTGCATTCATTGCTTAAATAAAAGCATGATTCATCTGGGAATCAACAAGTTACTTTAAAGTTTTCCTGGCTCTCTCTCAAATGAAAACAAACGAAGGTGTCTGAGTTCTGAATTCAATGACGATCTTATTATTTTCAAATAATGATCTGCCACAATATGGTAACATCAAGAATATCTAGGACTTGTCATAAATGTTAAATGTGGTCCACTGTGTCATAAGTAGAATCCTACTAGAGTAAACTGGCCGCTTGTTATCTGTGAGTTGCCACATAAATCAAGTGGCTCAGTAACACTATGCTGCTTTCCGTAAAATCAGCCAAATGAATCATTTGCCACAATGAAGGTTTGCATAGGTAACAGCATTCTCCCTCATTAAATAAAGAGTGCCGGCTCAGATGTGACCTCATCACCTGAACATCGTTCAAAATTAGAAAGCCCATGGTGATAGGTGAATATTCTTATCGCGTTAACCATTAGTTACAGTCCTGGGATGCTATACACTTCTATGTATATATGCATGTGAGTGTGTATATCGAGCAAGCTACTCTTCTCATTTCAATCACGTTATCCCTGGTTTACTCGTCTGTATACTAAAAGTGCCTCAAACAATGGTGACGTGGTATTATCATTTATAAACGTTTCTTTTGGAACAGAAAAACAGTTTGCAAGAAGGTTATTATGGGCAATACACGGTCACACCAATTATTGATTCTACAGATTCCTTCCCTAATATCTTATTTAAGAATACAAAGAACTTCTCATCATTTGCATTATTCTAGATGCATTATTTAATCAGTAATTATTTTCCCAATCAAGAGCTCACATTGTTGCTTCTTTATTTTCACGCAATGTATCTTATCTAATGTATTTATACAACAAAATGTTATACCATTTTTATCGGGTAACTCATTTTCATTTTCAGCCTACATTATTAAATTAAGACAAAAGTAATTTTTGAATGCGCAATTACACACATTTTATCTCAAAATACATTTTTAAAGTACTTAGGTTACTTCCAGGTTCTTTACTTAATAGAAATATACAAAATCATTCAACAAATTTAATTTATTAAATGTAAGATGTATATTGCTTCTTCATCCATTGTTAACTAGAAATTGCTTCAATATGCTTTTAATTTTCCTCTCTAAAATTTCAAGTTAAATTTTTTATTTTAAAATCAATAAAAACATTAATATTATTATTATGTTTTTAATTTATTTAAATTAACTACCCATAAAAATCAATACTTGAATAGTAAAATACCTAACTTTAGTCAAGTCTTTTGACTTTTGTTAAGACACTAGAGACTCTCTTTAGTCAAGTGTCTTGATGTTTATAATAAAACCAGATTTTGGTGGGATAAAAGTTTCAGAGTTGGCTCTCACTAAAAGAGGATATGAAAAGAAAATTGAAATGTTTTAAGTGTAATTTTTACGCAATTTAGCAAAGTATGGGTACTTAAATCCATTTTCAAAATTATAGAATTAAGGAATAAGTAGATTTATCAATAATCTGTCAATTAGATAAAATGGTTTTAAAAAAAAAAATTAGAAAAGAAAGGCGCTGCTTCTTTACAAAAGTTCAAACAAATTCTTTTGAACTCATTATCTTAATCAAATAATGGCATTTTTTATTTAAGAATGCTTAAAACCTTAAAGCACTCAAAAAATCTAAATGTTTCATCTTTCTAAAAACTCTTTGGAGAAAGTTGAAGAGCATCACTTCAGTTAAAAAGCACGTTTCCTCTTTTGAAAGGTTAAATCTAAACTTATTTTAAACACTCTCAAATTCTGTTTAGAGCATTCTAGTTTTTTTATAGCCTCCCTACTTTAAGTCAAGTTCCAAAAGAAAAATAAGCGTTTATCCCATCCGTTATATTTTATGCACCAAGCTTTGGACCACGCGAACTTTCCTCTCATAGGATAATCTTTCCTCAATCAAGAAAAGTATACATTAAACAAACTCTCGAGTTCGTGAATAATTAATTTGTATTTTAAGCTTGAACTTGCTAGGTGGCGCTGCATAGGCTTTTTTAGATGAAAGGTAATTTTCCATTTTGCTACTACTCGGCTGATATTAATGTTTTGTTACGGACGCGTAGGAAGATCGGCAATGAAAAATAAGCTATTATGGCACTTTAATCACTGACTTTTAGAGTGGCTGTTATAGCTTATTTTAAGAAAGTACTTCATCGTAAATTACATTCAATTATATGTCTTATAATTTGGTGCCACTGTAAATATCTTCTATAAATCGTTATTGGCTTCAATTTTGCTTTTCATGCGAAAATTATTCAAGTTGTGAGGTAGAAAATGATCTTGAAATTAATCGAGAATTAAGATCTTTAACTTTTTATTTTTATGGAGCCCATAATTACACATAAGCAAATAATTATGTTTCAAAGGCGTAATTAAACAAGTAATCAGGTAAAATAGCTATAATTAAATCATGACCAAATTAGTTGTAAATAGCGGAGGATATTAAGCGTAACTTTGTAATTAAACTGTTTTGACACTTTTTAAAGGAAATAACAAGCTTATTTAATTCAAAAAAAAAAGTAGCGAAGTAAATAAAATAACAAATTTACTTTTAATTATACTCCTTTATAAAAAGATTTCATGAATTTTTTGCTTTTTTAAAAAATAGTAACTAATACAATTTCTCGGGAATGTAGATTCATTCAGTGAGAGTTTATAAGTTACTAAATGTTTATACTGTCTCCAAAAGCATATTTTTAATCAAAATACATGAAGTGTTCAAATATTAAAAATATTTGTGTAATATGTCAAAATAAATTTCAATTTATTTTAATATATTATCACTTATTATATATATATTTTGGAACTTTATAGAATATTAGGTTTTAACAGCACTACTACTTCATATACATTATTGACTATGGGTAATAAGTTTCCTTTAAGTCTCATAAAATTCAAGAAATAATTTTGCATTAATTTAACAATAATATATTTTTATATTCAGATAACTCTGTACTCAATTTCCGTAAGACTGAATGTAAAAACCTCTATTCACATTAGTAAACATGAATATTTTAAATATGTTCTTGAATTTTTGAATAATTTTTATGAAAATCCAACTGTAATTTTTAATTTAATTACTTACCCCGTAATATGATTTACAAGTTTAAATTAGCGAAATACTACTTAAAAATAAAATGATCTTTTACACATTATCAAGTACAAACCAAAACTGAATGCTTAAATTAATTGCGAATAATTAAAGAACATGTTTAAAAGAACTTGATAGATTGAAACATTGCACTACTATAAACGAGTTATATATATTGATAGAACTTTAAATCCTCCCTTAATAAACCATGTTTTTATTGATCTTTTTTATTAAGGATTTTTTGTTAACATTAATCGTGAAAAATTATCTTCGGTTGAAAATAAGAGAAATAAAAAGATAAGATAAAAACTTATAAAATAATATTGTTTAACACAATATAACCTTATAAGGTTTCATCTTATAATTATTTTTCTAAGCAATAAGATACACAAATCATTTTTATTTACAAAATGGTGGGCCACATATAACTAAATAACCACACTCACACAAAAAGAAAAGGTTTTTAAAATAAACTTTTCATTTATTTTCCACTCATTTAAATTAATATTTAAATTTTATAATTCCATCGAATTAATTAAATTTGTAATTTTTTTTTACAAATGGCATTTTAAGTCTTTTCCCTATGTTTCAAATTTAAAATTTTGTTTTAAAAAGAACCATATTTTATTCTTAATTGCTTAAAATATAAAGATATAATTAAAACAAAAATAATTCGTTCTTAATTGCTTGAAAATAATTCAATTAATTGTGAAAAACTAAGCAATTTCAATTAAATTTTATGACAGAAATTTTTTTTCTGTGCTATTTTCCAATATATATTAAAATTAAGATATGAAATGAAAATTATTTTCGTTAGACAATAACAATAAGGAAACGTTATTAAAAATTATAAAAAAAAATATAGAATAGTGAAAAAAAGTATAAAACTTTTTTTTATCAGATAAAGCAGAAAACGATTGAAAATTGATAAGCATTTGCTTTTAAATTGTTTGAATTCATTAATAAACTTAGAGGTTATTAAAGAACAGCGACTTGATTTTAAGGATTTGTTTTTGTTTCCTCTCGAGCTAGTTCTATGTTTCATCAATAAAAAGACAGTAACGATCAGGAAAAAGATCCACAATGGAAAATTTAAAGTTTGTAAAAATAGAGAGTAAGAATAAGGCAATTATCCTTTTTGCTTACATTCATAAATAATGAAACAAAAGATTAAATAAAAAAATAAAAAGCATAAAAGAAATGTCTCGTAGTAATTGTTTATAATTTTGTGGATCATATTTATTCATTATATAAAATTTCTTTTCCGCTATTTACTTATTTTAAAGTAAGCAGTAGTTATTGAGCGAGTGATGTAACTGGATTATTTATTTGATTACTCATTATTTTTATTCCAACATTAAACTAAAGGGAAATAGAAGCGAAGTATGCGGTTTCCTTTCATTAATGACATTAACATTTGATTCATTCAGTTGTGATTATCTCTTTCTATTTTAATGTCGAAGAAATTCCAATAGCATAACTTGTATCTACGTTTATAACCCGTCGTCTCAACTCCATTTAAGCAATTATCGGCCCCATACGAATATTTAATGCTGAGGATGTATAAATATAATAGAATATCAACTATTAGGAGACGGAATAAAGACAACACTTTAAATAATGCAAATATCTAGAGATAGCGGTTTCAAATTTCTGCTGACAACATTTGTTATAATAACAATGTATGCCATGTCATACAACTGTTATATAGTCTATAAGATGTGTGGTAATCTATGCACGGATATTTGTATATTAGTAATTTCTTTCTATTTGAAAATAACAAAATAAAAATCTAGGAATGTGTCAGAAATTAAAAATATATAATTCGAACAATACAATAGAAATGATCAAGCATATATGCAAAAAATCTATAGTATTACACAGTTTAAATTAATCAGTACTACATAACGTGTACTACATAATGTTATCTTAACATTTTTTCAAGGCTATCTTAAACTATTATTTCTACTACGTTATTAGGAACTTAATGGCACACACGATATTATATTCAAATTTATTAAATTCACACTTAATAATAAAATGTTTCATAATTAATATTAAATACTATAAACGAAGGAATTATACAAGTTAATTTTAATTAAAATAATGTGTGACTTATTTTGCGCAATCATTAGCTTGCATAAGAAAATAAAAATGCATTTAATTTTAGATTTACCAGTAAAATTACTAAAAAAACAATCATCTGATAAATGGATTTTTCTTGAAAAGTTAATTAATTAGCTAATCGGAATTATATGGTTTAGTAGCATTTCACAAGTTTTTTAAAAAAAAAATAAATAAATAAACACGTCCATAAATTTAAAAATATTTCGGTCATCAAATGAATTCCAATTTTGTTTTGATATAAAAATATTCATAGTAAAAAAGTTCATCACCCTAAAATGAGCATTAAAATGAAAAAATGAAAATAAAAGTGGACAAAAATTTTTACAATGAAGAAAACTAAATTAATGTGAATATACTGGAAAACCCCTAGAAAAACTCTAACTCCTTCTCGAGAAATCACATGATAAGGTATTGAGACACAAATTTTGTGTATTCCTGCTTTAAAATGACCATAGGATCCCACTACTCAATTAGATATTCGGTTGGTTGGTTTTAACGGCGCAAGGTCTAAATAAGAGCCACTACTGAATTGGACTAAGTTCGTACCAATTGTATATTCAGTCGTATACCAATTTAAAAGGTTTGAATAAGCTGTATTTGACTGCTGACAAACATATAATCCCATTCAAAAGCGATATTTGGAAGTTTTAAATTAGAAATGAGATTCATCACTGAAGTCGATATAGTACTATTCTCTCATGATCCGAGCTCGTTTTTGCCACCGCAAGCGAAGGTGATGATGTCGTGTCATTAGGCATATAACCTTAATAATATGACAGCGACAAATATGATTTTTCTCCATACCGTCTGAAAATTGTCTGACATGAAACAATATTTCTGTACAGAGAAACTCTTCAGATTGGATTGTGGGTTTGATCATCATTTATAGAATGTTCAGAATTGTTGATAGATTAAAGGATCGTTTCTTCCGTTAATAAAGATATCAAGATTGTCTGACAAAATATTCGTTTTGCTTGTTCAGAATAGCCAAACTGTCGATTAAAATGTAAATTATTTCCTCTCAATCCTATTGATCCAATTTTGCTTCTTTCATAACCCATTAGTTCCATAAGCAATCGCCAAAGCAATTTTTAGCATCTTTAAAAAATAAGTTTTTCTTGTCACAAAAAAAATCTGCCACTTGGAAAATCAGTCAAAAATCTGTTTTGCATATAAAAAAGCTAGTTTTGCTTTATGCTGTGCAGTGGACTAAATATTTGTGCATAATTTCCTCGCTACACTAAACAATTTTCAAAAATGCATGCAACATAACCTACCTATTAAATTATGTATCAATTTGTTTTTTTCTTCTTCATGAATCCTTTAATTCTTAGTGTATATAATAGCTACAATTACTCCCATTTCCTTTGCGGCTTTCTATTTTTACATTTTTAATGTATCTTTCATACAAATATCAATCATTTCAAAATTCCTGGGAATTTTACAATATGTACATTGTGTTATTAATATTTTAAATATTATTAATATTTACATTAATATTTTAATTGTGTCGCCCAAAACATAAAGCTTATTTTAAATTAAATGCCTGTAATTACACAAAAAATTTAACTTCTACATCTGAATATATTAATTCAAATTCCTCATTTAATAGACGACATAACTATAAATTAGAGGAAAATTAAATATCTATGCAAATATAAATCAAAATATTTTTTAAAAAAACTTTTCAAATTCCCTAGATAATTGTTTTCAAATATTCTATTTCAAGTATGCTTAAATTTATATGACTAAATTTGTTACTATATAATCTTAAAGATATATTCACGTAAATACATTAAAAAACGATGCATTGTTTCCCAAAAGAATTCCTTATTAATGCTAAATCTTAAAAAGAGTGTTTAAAAAAATAATTCTTGAATAAATTGCTTAACACAAACACTTGCGAATTCTGATATAATTCAAATATTGTTTCACAGTTTAAATTAATTTTTAGAGAAGCTTCAATTCCCAAGTTGTTTTCATGCCATATCTATAATAAAACATGATTCAAGTGAGGAATATATTTTTACAATTAGAAAACTTATTTAAAATATTATTAAATTGAAAATTATTTGAAGAGGTTAGAAATGACTGATGATTCTTGATTTTTATATCATATGTATTAAATACATTTAAATATATTTTATGTTTTGACAAATATATGAATATATTAAAATTTTATTGAATATGTAAGTACATGAGCGAGTACGTATGTGAATGAGATAAATAATCACAATATTTACATTTATAAACTTATTCAACAAAGTAGGAAATTTCGAGTAGAATATTTTAAATATTTACTAAACAAAAATCTTGCAAAAATATGAAATAATTTCTATGTCTTCTCTAGTTTCAAAACCAAGAATTTGATTTCCAACTATTTAAATTTCCTTACAAAAATAGAAAATTAGTTTGTTTTCTTAATTTAAAAAAATGATAAATAAAACATTATACAGCATAATATTAATATAAATTTATAGTAGGCAATTTACACCCAACTTGTCTAGTGGTCAGAGTGCCTGGCTGAGGATAGGGAGGTCCTATGTTTGAATCTCGGTTGCAGAATAGATGTACTTTCTCTCTCTCTCCCTATGCTGTCTTTTTCTTATATGAATGATTGTGACTTCCGTATAAACGAGTTCCTATGGCATGTGTGTACTGAGGCAGTCAGATTTCACACCAAAATATGATTCAGTTGGAAAAGTAGAGCAGCACACTCCATAATGCCTGCCTAACTGGCACACGACGACAACAACAGCATTAGGCAATGTAATTTTAACATATTAGCATAAAATTATATTAAACTTTATATTAGTAATATAATTAGAGCAAATTATATTAATATAAAATAATATAATCGAATTTCTTAAATATTAAGTAATATTTTAATTGTGATGTTCCATTGATAAAGCTATAAAGATAATATAAAAATATTTGCTTTGATATATATATATATATATATATATATATATATATATATATATATATATATATATGTATATATATATATATATATATATATATATATATATATATATATATATATATATATATATATATATATATATATATATATATATATACATATATACATATATATATATATATATATACACAGTTGGCCACCGTAAAAAAGCAAGAAAATAACATGAAATTTTACAACATGCATTAGCGGCGAAGAGACATGCAAATGATTAGAATTTCAGCGCAGACGCACATTACGCCTGCCTATTGCGCTATTTGAAAGCGGTATTAAAGGCTTGGATATTTTAACGATTTCAAATTCAGCAATTGAGGTTTTTTTTAAAAAAAAATCAATTATGCCTGATAGAAAACAGCGATCATTTTTTTAACAACAACAGAGGAACGATAATGGCCTACCAAGATTGAGGATTATTTTTCAGGGAAATCGGTAGTCGTGTTGAATGAAACAAACCAGCTTTAATGCGGATATGCGATGTTGGATGAAGGAGGGTACGACGCACCAACGTATTTGATTGCATTCATCTCAGTGCACCACTTCACGTGATGACAATCAAATTGGGGCATGGCACTGACATATCGCTCAGCTACATCACGTACCATAGCGCAGCACTTTCAATCAGTAACACATCATTCAGTGTCTTAACTTACCTTTCGACCCCGTACACATAAAAGTGGTCTGTCCGAAAGACGCCCAGTGCTTTATCTAACTTTGACGCAAAACAGCTGTTGATGACAGATGTTTCCAACACTTATAGTGCGATGAAAGAAGGATGAGGAGGATAGAATGGAATAAAATTATCTTTACTGACGAGTCAAGCTTCTGTCTGCAACACCACAAAGATCGGATTCAAGTCTGGAAACACTGTGAGGAGAAGATGCAGAACAGCTGTGTTATGCACTGGGTATTACAGTATGGCGGTATAGATATTACTCTCGCACTCCTCTAGTATGCATTGCATGTACTTTACGCAGCTAGTGCTACATCTTTAAGCTGTTGGAGCTATTTGCCTTCTTTACATTTCAAGCTTGCCCGCAGCTATATTTCAACACCATAATGCACGACCACGCTTGGCATGCATTGTCCAATTGTTCTTCGTCAATGACAAGATTGAATTGCTTTCCTTGCCGGCTTGCTTTCCGTATCTTTCCCCGATAAAAAATATTTGGTCCATTGTTGCTCAAGGACTGACCCAGATTACATCCAAAGCTGCCACACGAGATCAAATTTGGCCATATGTTGAAGCTGTTTGGTCTGCTGTACCTCAGGAACACGTCCAAAGTCTTTTTATACCAATGCCGAAGCATGTGGCAGTGGTGATCTCCAGCAATGGCGGCAACTCTATCTATAGATATTTACAAAAACCCTACTTCACAGAAGTCTAGAAATTTAATCATTTCATATTCGGTCAACATGTTATCCATAAAATAAATATCGTTGTCTTGTCTTTATTGGTGTTGCAATTTGAGTGGCTAGCAATATATATATATATATATATATGTATATATATATATATATATATATATATATATATATATATATATATATATATATATATATATATATATATATATATATATATATTATATATAACAGGTGATCAGCGAATAAGCCCTGATTTTGAAATTAAATATATCAACAACAAAGATCAATAGAGTTACAAAAACTACAAAAACTTTTAACAAATGGAGTTCTATACTAAAAACTCTCTTTTTCTGTAAAAGCACTCTAAAAAATAATATAGTCAAGCAATCTTTGCAATCAAAATACAATTTTTTCAAAATGTTTACTGTTGGAAACAATGAGATATCGTATACGAATAATGAAATTTGACATCACGTACTAAAATGTCCTAACGGAAATGAAATAACATGCAAAACCAATTGCCAATTGAAGATCATCAAGAGTAGCTGGATTATTTCGACAAACTGTGTCTTTCAATGCTCCCTACAGAATGAAATCACAAGGAATCAGATTTGGGAGAATCGTGATGCCAATCCATTTCTGTGACAGTGAATTTCGGATAACCTAACGCAAATTACTCTTTTCCCAAAGTATTTATAAAGAAAGTGGAAAACTTAATGTGCTCGTGCCCCATCTTGAGTGAATCAATCCATACCGGAACGATTCTCTGACATTATTTGTGTGCTGGCAAATTGTTCTAAAGTTGTAATGCAACGCTCAAAATTGTTTCTTTCACGAAGCGGCCGATAACGCATCTGGCACATATGAAAGCTCATGGAGTAACTCTCATAATACAAATGAGGATTTTCGGAATCCCAAAAAAACTAAAGTTGTGTTTATTTACAGTACCAATCAAGTGGAAATGGGTTTCATCTGTGAACTAGACGCAACCCACATCAAATCCTCTGTTGTCGATCATTGTGGGAATCTGATTCGCAATCTGAACTTTTTGTCGCACAACTTTCACACACCGATTTATGACATTGGATTTTGTATGGAAACATCCGAAGGCTACCTCTCAATAATGATTGTGCACTAATATACTTCAAACTAGTCTCTGATGTAATTCTGCGAATGCTTTTCTATGGACTACAAATTTTGGCTGCTGCATTTTCAGGAATAACTACTGTTTGCGTAGAACAACATTTCCCTTACGATCATCACCCACGCAGCCAGTCCGTTCAAATTTCGGTAACAGCATCCGCATGGTTTTCACATCGGATCCAACTGGAGCATCGAATCGGTTTTGAAAACTGCTCCTTGTTGCCATAACACAGTGTTCTAACCCGTGGTACTCCATTACGAAAAAACACATTGTTCAATAAACACATTATTTCAATTTCTACGCTAAACTTTTTTTGCTATATAACAGTCATGATCGTTTGAAACTTCGAACCATGTTTTACAAGTTATTAATAAGGTAACAAAGTATATCTGTTAGCAATTTTTAACTACATTTTCGAAACTGTTGTTCACATATTTTACAGTTTTGCAAATAAACGTACCGTTTACCGCATAATTCTATTAATATTAGTTGTTGAGATATTTAATTTTAAAATCAGGACTTATGCACTGATCACCTGATATATATATATATATATATATATTATATATATATATATATATATATATATATATATATATATATATATATATATATATATATATATATATATATATATATATATATATATATATATATATATATATATATATATATATATATATATATATATATATATATATATATAATATATATATGTATGTATATATATATATATATATGTATGCATAATTTGTTTTCTGGTTAGTAATTAGGTTTATTTTTAATTAACAATTTAATTATATCACTTTCTCATTTCTCTCATTAAATAAATAATTCACGTCATTAAAGTTTTCCTTTTTAAATTGACCAGATAGGAATTATCCAACAAAATATATCCATGAATTTGTATGATACATGAAAATATTTTGTAGATGTGTTGGCAAGATTTAAGAGTTAATATTTTGATTTCATTTCTCATAAAATTATATGTAATCATGTTGAAAAAACATTTTATAATGAATGCATATGTATACGCGTCTAAAAAAGATAGATAAAAAATAATCATTTTTAATACAGAGTAAATTAAAGTGATTGCGAAAATTTTACAATATATTCATTTCAGATAATTCAAGTCAAAAATATCATTTTCAGAATAACATAAATGTAGAACTTAGTTTATTCACATTTTTTTTACGAATAAATTTCATGTATAATAATTTTATGTGCAATATAAAATGAATGTAGAACTTAGTTGATTCACATATATTTTACCTGAATATTTCTTTACATATTTTATTGAAAAAAGCTCATATTGATATTTTCAATTCATTTGTCTACATTTTCTTCTGCCTCATTATTTGTTCAATATTTATATACAAACTTTGAAAGGTTAAGTTTTAAAAAATGTAGAATAAAGTTACGTATTCTTTTCTGAATAATTAAATTAATATTTTAATTTAATTATAATTCTATTTTTATATTTAATATATCTACATTACAATATTTTTTTATATACATTATAATGAAACAAATAAATTATAAGGTATATACATGAATTATTTTAATGTTGTTAATTAGGTATACAACTATGCATTTTATCATACCTATTAAACGTAAATCTGTATTTAACTATATATTGTGAACAGAACATTCGAAAGCAGAATACAGGTAGTATGAAGAAAATTCGGATATTTTACTGCCAACTAACAAACAGCTCCCCTTTTTGAAAGAATATATAATTCAAAGTACTACGAAACAAAACGTTTTCTTCAACTGTTATTCTCTACCTAAATAATGAAATAAAAATTGACAACGACGGAAAAGAGTTCAATAAAAATAACAAAAACAGACACAATCAAGTCGTTTCTTTAAATGGCCATCTTTTCATTATATTCTTTTCCATCCTTTCACATCACTTCTGTCCTCACGTCTACCTTTCACCATGTATGTGTCTATTATTGGTAACTATTCTTCCACGTTTACGGAACCTAAACTGTGCTGAAAAAATTTGGAATGAAATAAAAGAAGCATTATATGAAACGAAAAAAAATCTGTTGCTAAGGAGACGCAAAAGAGATAGTTACCTCCCAAGGCTCTGACTCAAAGATAAGAACAAATAACAATGAAGAAAGTGTAAATAAACTGTTTATTGTTATCCCGGAAAAAGAGGGTACAGAATATCTTCGGTTGGAAGCAGTAAGGCGACAACTCGCCCAGAAGGCTTTCAGCAATGTCATTGTCTTCGAGAATTTTCTTTTGTTCTTCACGAAAGTTAGAATTTTTTCCCACACCTTTTCGTTTAGATCTTCTGGGAGATGGGCTTAAGCTCCAATGCTTTGGTAGGCTGACTCTGACTTCGCAAGTGGGACGACTTAGGATTCATCAGCTGCCAAGTTGACAGTCATCTCCACCTCCACCTACACTTTCTGACCTGTTCCTTCAAAAAAAGTTTTCATTCGACTATTCCCCAGCTAAGCCTTCCAGTCAGTGATGATTTAGTGGATGCATTTCGGAATTGTAAATCTTTTGGCACAAGCACTTGTTTCATTTTTTGAAAGCGCGTTGAATACCAAAATGAATTGTTGCATTCGATAGGAGAAAAAGAACTTAGCCTTAAAAATATATATAGTATTAAGGCTTAGGTCCCTCAAGATTAAATAGAATTTCTATTGTAAGTATAAAATACACGGTAAAGAGTATAAAATCATTCAAATCACATCGAAGTATTTAAAGTGATTTTAAAAATTACTCTACTACCAATTCTATTCTTGATGAAAATGAATTAGCTTTTGATTTGCATAAATTCTATCATTTGGAGTAATTTAGTAATATAATATTATATAAATAAGGGAATTTTAGATTAGTATACGATAAAGCAATACATTAATGCATTACATTTAAAATATTTAAAGGAAAAACTCAAAATTTATGAAGAGAAAGAAAAAATTATATCTTAGGAGTTTACATTGGATAGAAATGAAACATACACCATACTGAGAGTTGTGTGAAAATATAAATTCAAAATCGCAATTTAATTTAGTAAATAAAATGGCAAATAAAGTAGTGACAAATTAAAAACTTATTTAGTTATATTTTTATTTTGAAATCTATACGTATATAAATTTAGTCTCATAACAATATTTGAACTCTCCTCTAATATTCCACTTTAGATTGATGATTAGCATTACATGCACAAACATGTACATATATATGTGTGTGAATGAGTTAGTGAATGTGATACGTGTCCTTTTTAGTGAAAGAAGCGTTTGCATAGCTAATAAATTTAAACTGTATTTTATGATAAAAATGGATGGTAACAGAACCGACAAACTGCACAATCGAAAGACACAGTTCTAACTATTCAGCTGCCAATTACAATTAACAAACGCTACATTTTTCTTAATCTCAGAATGATATAGTTAAATATCTCAATGAAATTTTAATAGTTTGTAAATTCAACTTTAGTTTCCAATGCATATCTTTAGTGTAATTTGGTATTTACTTTACACTGTTAGCTTCCATTAATCATTTAGTGAAAAATTTACTCAATAATTATATCATCAATACTTCAACCTTAAAAAGAGAATAATCGTCAACATGTAAAAATAGACTGAAACAATAAATTAGAAAACAGATCTCAGAAATACTAATGTTTATTACACTATGATGATGTAAAATCTAATTCAAGTATTTGGATAAATAACCGTATTTTAAGTGATATGGAAAAATAGAAGTAAAAATTAATTTTTCCAATTATATGAATTCAAAAACAAACTCATAATAGAAATACATTTAACTTTTTTCTTAAAAATAACTTTACAGTGTCACTGAAATTATATGATAATGTTTATTTTTAAATTAATTGAAAATAATCTGAAATTCAAAATATCAGGTTTTGAAAATTAATGAGATTATATGGCGGCACTTGCGCCTTTTTCAATTCCGAGACAAGAATTTCCCTAAATTTTTAATAATTCGAGAGCTTTATTGAGTATTCAAATACTAATTTATATTTATATTTTCCCAACTCCTCTCTCCCGTTGCCATTCTCTCCGCTAAATATCATGGGAAAATTGCTGCGGCGTGCCTGATGACAGGCAAAGTATTCGCTTAACAAAACAAATAAAGAATGTATGGGTTCATCTGAATTTTTCAAAGTAGTTTCATTGGCGTCAAATGTCTCTTAACTGTAACCATGCGTCGTGGAATAAGAAAATAAAATGTTATGCTAAACGGTTATATTTCGCTCCACTATTCTATATTTTGTTGAAAATGCATAAAAGTTTAAAGCTCTTAAGTAAACAGACATAATATTTCCCTCATCAATTAACTCTTTTGAAGTCTTTTCATTATTATTTTAATAAATCTTTCTATCGCGTTATTTGTATAAATTTTTCACAGTGCTAAATAAAAGGATATAGTGATTTAATTTTTTTTATCTCTGTTTTCAATAGCTCTCTTAATAGAATAATATTCCAAAAATTTTTAATAATAAAGTTCATATCTCTGAAGCATATTACAAGTTCTATCTTATATATGCGACTTATATGATGAATATATCCTCAGTTATATCAAATGATCAATATGTTCTATAAATTTGTTTTAAGATACAAATTATAGGCTTTTTAGACATCTCAGTAGAACTAAGCTCTCGTGATTGGAAGATAATTTATTGGAATCTAACTTAGCCAATGAACATTGTGCTAACCCTTTCATATTGTATTCTTATTAAACCAAATATATGAGATGTGAATGTTAAAAGAAGAAAATGTCAGCTTAATATAATTCAGTCTCAAAAGTATTAACTCATTGCCTCAAAGCATGAAGCATATTACATAACGCGTATTATTTTTAATATTAACTATACATTTCGAGCAAAGAAATGCCCTAAGATGAAAAAAGATATAAATGACAAATATTCTATGCAGCAAAATAAAAACATTTAGCCTTTGCTCTATTTTACTATTATTTTTGTGTTTTATTATACTATTATTTTTATGAAATTGCAGTGCTTAAACTAAAAAAAGTAAAGTAAAACAAACCTGTGGCATCACCATGTGGGACAAGGCGTACAGTGCCCATATCTGGTTTTCTGACCTAGGACCCTAGATTACGAAGTATATGTCCCGGTTATATAATCAGCTTAATGGGAAACCCTTAATGTTTGAACTATCATACCCAAACATACTGGTTCTCTGTTTATTGACCCACTAAAGCGGTGGTCGATTTTGTCCAGCTTAAGGATCAAACTTCTGACCTTTGCCTTGGGAGCGCGAAGCACAACAATCAAATCTCCAGGTTTCAATACTTAAAGTATTAAAGTTATATTTGTATCATTTAAACCTTCCTTCTCATTTTCCAATAAATGTCGTAAAAGTAATTTTAAGCTCTGTCATAAGATGCAATGTTTAATATTAACAACTGATTTAGGGCATTTCAAAGTTATTTTTACCCCAAAGTGTTGGTTAAATCGCTTCTAATTGACCTTTAGCTCCAACGTAACTTATTTACATCACAAATTTATTGCATTTTCTCTCCAGTTAAAGTAAACACACAAATTAGTATGCTTATAAATTATTTTGTATCGTTGGTTCACGCACATTTGAGCGATATTATTAAAAATATTTAACTCTGAAATATGAATCTGGAAGACAATCAAAAATATTTTTAATCCAAAAAAAATTTTAATCTTCATTAAAATATATGCCGTTCTTCCAAAAATCTACTGTAATCTGTTATGTGAAATCTATATTTATCTGTAATTCATAAATAGCTGCACGTGATTTAAAATGCTTTGCCATTAATTTTAATAAAATTATACCATTAATTATATTTTCCTCATTTTTAATTTTTAAATTAAAAAAAATATTATATTATTTTATTAAACTGTAGTCGTGGTCAAATACAAATTATTCATAAACTCATTAGCTCAATAACAAAAATTATTGAAAGTGTGAAAAAAAAATCGAGAATAAACATGAAATTTACAGAA
This sequence comes from Latrodectus elegans, assembly GCA_030067965.1. NCBI lineage: Eukaryota > Metazoa > Arthropoda > Arachnida > Araneae > Theridiidae > Latrodectus > Latrodectus elegans. Next base: position 51,751,993 of record CM057819.1, read on the forward strand.
AAGTACTCCTAAAATTTACTGGAAAATCCAAACAATAAATTAAACATAAACTTGAAAATAGTAAGGAATTTTTTAAAGTTATAAAATAAAGCCACATTGAAATCATTAAAAAAGAAACAGAAATATGCCTCTTACGCGAAACTTGAGCACTATTCCTGTGAATACAAAGTTACAATGTTTGACTCTATTTACTCTAACGATCCATGCGTACAGCAAAAAATACGAGGTTCTTAATTACTTAAATAAATCATCCTATTTTTCTTCTGTAGATCACTTTGAAAATCCCTAGAGTTTCCTGGTGATCTAAGCTAATAAGCATAGGAAGAACCAGGGAATCTAAAAGTTTTTCAAAATTCTTTATAGACTAATATTCAACAAGTACAATAGCTTTTTTCTAAGTGCAATCCTCTGTTTCTCCAAATAGCAGTTTGACAGTAATGTGCGAAGCCACTGACAAAAAGGAAAACAAGATCACTTTTTTTCACTGAAGTCTTACAGCTTGCTCTTGGACTTAATCTCGATATTGTATAGTAAAATAGTCATAGATCTCTTTATATTTCACATCCACTATTTCACACATCCACTATTTCAAAAAATCTTTACTCGGTCTGGGATGCTTCTACTTTGGAATGGGTAATATTTGGGAGTATTTTAAAATAAATTGCGAATAACGACTAAGCCCTTACAGGCTCATAAAAGAAATGCACTGTAAATCTTAGTTCAATTATGATCTCAATTCCAGTACAATTGGACCTGATCTTACTGACATATTGAAGACACCATTTTAATTGCTCGAATTTGGATTCAACTAATAGCTGAACACCAGTTCATGGAAGTTAACAGTATAATCTTATTTTCTGTATCCTATTTTGTATGCCCTTATCTGTTACATGTCCCCGAAAAGTCCCATATATTATAAACTTAAAGTTCATTTATATTTCTACTTGAGTACAAGAAAATATATGATGATATTCTGAAAAGGCGTACATCATTGGTGACCACTCACAAATGTTTGGTTACTTATTTGGTATTTTCAAATTATTTCCATAACCATAAAAGTTAAATGTGGAAAACAACAAATTGTACATGTAATCGGGACAATCAAGCAACTTGTGTAATTTATTATTCTCCATCAAAACATCTTCATGGAAGCTTAATTTCACAAATACCAGATTTCATATATGACTCCATTTTTACATATTTGTCTACAAGAAATCGAGATCAACCGATATGTAACTAATTTGCATCGTTCTGTCTTCTTCTGAAGTCAGTTGCAGTCTAATTCAAATTATCTCCTGAAATTCAATTCATTCTTCCAAGTGCTTCTGAAAACTAATATAAGTCATATTCTGGACCTTATACATTTTTCAATTTCTTTTTAATTTCTTAACGTTTTACTGTTTACCAGTGTTTTTTATAGAATTTTTGGTTTTTAATAATCAAAAACAAAGAACACAGTTTTCATGAATATTTTCTTAACTCAGTTTCTCTTTTGAAGAAAAAATAAATGGCATTTCTTTAATAATTCATTTTTTAACTTTTTTTAATAATTTGCTTTAAATTTAACATTTGCTGTGTTCTAGAATTATGCATTCCTCATTGATTTAAAAAACCTCTCACATATCCGAAGTTACCACTTGGAATATCTCTCTCAATTACATGACCAAATAACAAATTCAATTCATGAACCAGTATTTTATCAAACTTTTTCACTCGTTAATGAAAAGGATTCCATACTATAACAAAAATTGTATAGCAATGTGACAGTCTTTACCCGAGACAGCTGAATAGAATAGCTTCCATCTTCAAACGCAATCTTTTCATAAACATGCCACAAGATATAAAAATTACAAAGATTACGAATTAATTAAATGTGTAATATATAAACAACGTAAGGACTAATCAAATTAAGTTACATTTTTTTAAACTTTCATAAATATTATAAACATTCATCACACTGAACAGATAGCTTTGTACAATTATTGTTTTAATGTGAGAGAACATAACATAATAAAGCTTTATTTGTTTTATTTAATTCTATATATTCACTTTATACACTTCCAATCAAATTAATTCACAATTACAAAAGATACTTTGTACTAATTAATAGGAAGATAAATGTCTTATTATGTATATGCCCAACCTTTCGTATGAACACGCGTGCTATTATGACATCAAAAGAGCTTATTAAATCTAATAAATATTGTACATGCTTAAATACGATAGTAAATGAGTGTTTATGATATCATATATCTAGGTATTCATTGAGTTAATAACTCAAATGTTTCAACAATTAAACACTCTGAAAATTAATATTTACACAAAATGGATTTATTGTACTCGATAATAAATGAAAGCAACTTATCTATATTTTAATAAGCCAACATGTATGTTTGTCGTGTCATATAATTCAAACACAACTGTTTCAGAGTTTCAGTCATCACGAATACATCGATTTAAGTTTGAAACAATTGCTTTGCCATCAGAATGAGAAGATATATGCTTAACAATAAATTTATTTTCAAGCATTATGTGCATCAGTTTGTCTTGCATCGTTTCATGTGCAATTTGAATTGTAAATTATTATTCAGTTTCCAAATAATGAGTTTTTTTTTACATTATTCAATTTATAATTAAACTCCTTATGAGTCTTAAATTTACTTATAAATCATAACATAATTCTGTATTATCTTGTTAGTTAATGAAAGATATCATTTTCGTTCTTTTTTAAGTGGGCTGTATAGCCAATTAGCCAGGATGGTCTAGTTGAGAAAGAATATCCAAACCATCGGACAATAATATCTTGCATTCCTGTATGTTGAAGTTAGTAAAAGAGTGTCAGGGCTTAGGTTTCTACATTTGATCACAAATCCAGGTAAAGAGATAATTGATCTGTAGATATAAGCAATTGCAAATATATAGCAATTATTTAATATTAAACATTTAATATTTAAGTTAGTTGCAAAAAACTCAAAATTTTGCAATTATTTTTAATAAATTAGATCCAGCAAAATATAATAAAATTGTGTTATAAGGTATAAACGATGAATTATTAGGCTCAAACTATGACGTATTCTTAATATTATTTAAATACTGGGTTAAATGAATCAGTTATCTAGTTTATTTTAAATTAAATTCTTGACAAGCTTGTTCCTTAGCTTTTATTACTAAGTTAAAATAATAATTTTAAACTTATTTTATCATTTACGCTTGCACAAATGAATCAAACTGCAAAAAATAATTTTAATGTATAGTTTATAATTTTTATAATAATAAACAGGAATTGCACAATTTTTATTATATTACTAATTTAAAGCTATTAGTTAAAAATATACACTAAATTTAAAATTTAACTTTTTTTGAGAATGGAAACAAATGATACAATGATTGTAAAATCATGTTTATAGCTAACCAACTGTATTGACAAAGAATAATACTAAAAGTCAAATAACTTACTTTTAATAAATAATGCAAAGAAACAATCAATATACAATAAAAATGATGATCAATAAGTCTATAATTTAATGCAAATTATAAAAAACTTTTGAAAGCTATAGACCTTTAAATTTTTTGTGTTGTAAAAAGTAGAATATAATATTTTATTTATCTTACTCAGTTTAGTTACCTTTGATTTCATAACAAGCATGAATGTAAGGGAAATATAACAAGCAATTATAAAAATTATGTTTTATAGTAATAGGAAATGTTTTTTACTCTTTTCATTAGTGTTACAATTTGTCATTACATAATATCTTTCATTTTTCTTTGTTATGTTTTGATCTTAGCTTTTGTTTTTGGGAATGTCTATCTGAAGTTCCCAATGACATAACAGGCAGTTGTCTTTCATCTTGGTGGTATTCAAAGGTCTTAATATCACTTTTCCCTTCATTTGATGACTTAACACTACCTCTTTTCCTCCTCATCATCATCCTTTCTAACATCATTGAAAGTGACTAGTCACTTGATAAGACTATTTTATTCGCATGATTTTCCACAAGCTATCTAATGGTTTGCTATCTAGTGAATAAAGTTTCTTTTAATAAAGCCTATATAACTCTAGCTACTTTTTTCTTATTCTAACATGAGAGATTGTCTCCAAAATATGATTCGATTATTGTTCAAAATATTGACTACATTTTTTGCTAGAAATCTAAATCTCTATGTGTGTAGGCCTTAAAAATAAAATAATTTACAATTGTTTGCAAAATATTTTAGAGTTTTATTTACAAAAATTCCATTTATTTTAAATATATAAAAATTAATAATAATTTCTCTAGGTTTTTTGATTATTATATCCTTTTTGTGATGCAATTCAGATTGTTATTTTGCAAATTAAAATACCAAATCACAATTTCTTCTAAATATATTAATGTTATAAAGTTTATATAACATTATTTTTACATAAATTTAATTTATTTATTTATAAAATATAAGTTTTGGTGTAAATTAAAAGAGTAATTTTCGAAAATAAATCACATTAATTTAATTTTTAAGACCTTCCGTTAAATAAATATCAAAAAGAATTTCTTAGTGGTAATGTCTTGAGGAAGAAAACAAACATTTCTAAATACATTTTAGGCTTTTCAAAACTTTTTGTTTGAAAAGAGGATTTAAATATCATATACCTAAATATAATAGAAATTGTTGACTATGATAATTGATTAAACAATTTTTGTAGTCATCCAAATAATTTTATCATTATTTAGACAGTTCCTATTTAAATGTATGTCTCATGGGAAATTGAAAGTTTTAAAACTATAAAACACATTATTTCAGTTTCTGTTGCCACATATTAAACTATTTATTTTAGTTATTAGTAAATAAAATGTTAGTTAATTCCTTTCATCTTTCGATTGCTTTCTATTCCTAGCACACACACATAATATTAATGTAGGCAAATTTATAACTTCTTTACGAGCATTAATTTTTATTAACTATGTAAGTATCATCTTAAAATTTATGTAACTACAAATCATTATATGAATCATTATATTTGAAAAAGTTATTAATTAATAATTAAATTTTGCTCTCTAAATTTTGAAATGTATTCGAAATTTCTTTATAAATTAATATTTCTTATATTAACTTTCCTTGTAAATAATAAGTTTTCTTTCTAATATTATTCTCATTTTTCATCAGAATGAATAAGCGGAGAAGTGACAATAATGATTTCACAGTTAATTTCACATTAGAATATAAATATCTCTAATGCAACACAAAGATCTTTCGAAGAGCCAAGGGAGTACTTAACCCCTAATTCACCAATTTAAGACTTTTAGATCCCAATAAATCATAACTAATATTCGTTGGTACACCTCCACAGTGTGCACAGTAATTACAATTGGAAAACCTCTTGTTCCATTTGGTTTTCTGCTTTCATCTCGAAGTCATCCATAGAATCTGCCCCAAAGTTCCAATGCCGGCTGCCAATTAAAACTTGGCGCGTTTCGGTATTTACATTTAATTAAAGTGGAGGAAGCTCATCTGAACCGGTTCGGATTTTATTGCCTACACAGGCGAGAGTTTTAATACGTGTTCTTTTAATTGGCTGCGGTTTGAAAGAGCCGTAAAAGAGATCTGCAATAATGATCCCCAAGGGAAATGGAAAGTTTAAATGAGTCGTTTTCTCGCTTGATTAGACTGAAAGAGTGGAAGACCTTAATTTTTCCTCTTTACAAATAGTCCTGCTGGAGCTAGCGGATTTTTACCCCAGTCCAAAAACGGTGTTACTATTTTAATCTTGAATTCCTATTCTGCAGATGAACTTTCTTAACCGATCTAGAAGTGTGTTATCTTTTAAACCTGTGATGAATGTGACACTCATTCCCCCATGGGGGCCATTAATAACATACCATAAAGACGTAGTCGATGCAATTGCGAAAATTTCAGTTTACTGAAAATAATAAAAGATTTTAGGTAATTTTCTGAAGAAGGTAAATAATTTTTGAAATTAAAAATGTAATAACTTTATTTTGAGGAACAGTAACATGAACTTTAATAACTACATCGAAATATAAATTATTCAAACTTATTGAGTTTTTTAACTGCTTATATAATACAAAAAGAAGACAATTTTTTTTTAAATAATGTGTATGAATTGCATATACTACTTATATGTGTTATTTAAATTAGCTTCTAGAAAGTTCTAGTATAATTTTCTATTGTTTGAATGAATCTATCTAATTTTGAAAATGATTCCCACTATCTATAAACATTCATTTTTGCTTTATGTGTGAATCATATTTTAGATATAAATGAGTTTGAGTAGCATATTTTTTAAAACATTTGAAAAATTAACACACACAACCTTTAAGTAGAGACAGAATATTAAATGAATGTTGTAAGAACATGTGTCACATTACTTTACAGTATTTATTGTCATGATAAAAATAGGCTATTATGTTAAGTAATTTAAATGAAACATTTATCAGATATGTGAAAACGTCTTCTTAATATGCATGTTCAAATATCTTAATTTCATAAAATTTTAATAGTTTTATCAGCATTTGGGAATTCTTCACAGAACATTTTAAAAACATATAACTGATATATTTTCATTATGAAATCTTGCAATATTTTTAACTCAAGTGGAAATGTCTATTATTTCAAGATTTCATTACGAATTTCATAAATATCACAAATTAATTAGAAACTCAAATTACAAATAATTCCTTCATCTTCTAAATTATTTTGATATATTTTGCATTATTTTAGTGTCATCTTTTTTTTTTGCGCAAATAATTCTATTGCAAAGTTTGCTCCAAATAGAAAAATAGTTCCAGATTTTATCTGAATTACACATTTACTTACTGTGCTGGTTTTATTAAACAATAAGAAAATTCAGCTTATAATCATTGTGCATAAAGTTTTCTGCGTAAGCTGAGAAACTATTATGATATTTAGTTAACCCTGAAAATATCTGAATGCCTTAATCTTCATCTATTAACGTTTTGTTAGTGATTTATGAAAGGCTGGATACAAAATCTTATGAATCCGCATCAAATTTATAGAGATAATTCTGAAATCGAGCACAATATCACAAATAAACGAACAATAGATAGTCAGAAAGAAAACCAACCCTCTGTTTTCCAGAAGTATAATATGTTTGGTATTTGATGCAGCAGAAAATTGTGTCATTCAATAAGATATCATGTAAGGATTAAAAACTGATATGTGCTTATGACCGTCAGGGAATGAGCATCTGCTCAAGAGTAAAGCTCTTTACTTAAATGTAGTCACACACACAAAAAATAAGCTACATTTTTTTTTCCATTTGTGTTTTAAATTGGCAAAAATTTACTGTCAATAAACAATGCTTTACAATTTTTATTATTTCATTAATTATGAATTTAACCAGTACGCAAAATATTTAAATGATGAAATTTTCTAAAGCAGGGTTTAAGTTAAATATTATTATTTCAACTAATTAAGAATATACATTCTTTAATTCATTTTATTTAAATACAAATTTGATTCTATTAATGAAGTCTTCTTAATGTCAATCAATATGGATGGCACAGTTAAATTATCATTTTAATATATCTTGTAAACTATAAAATATTTTTTAATATCCAAACAGTGGCTTACAAACTAAAAATTCTATTTCGCAGTTTTCTAGATTACAGTATGAATAGATTTTTCCCCATTTTCTGAAAACGTCTCTCGTCTATGAATTTTTCCATAAAACCCGCCCACCGACCATCCACCCCCAAAATGTACAACTGCAGTCGATAACCCATTTTTCTCTTTCAATCTTCTGAGGCATTTTGTGGCTTTTCAATCTTCTTGAGTGAAATTGGAATGTTCAGCAATTCCGAACATATTGCAAATATTCACACTTGAATTTATTTCCTGCGGGTGTTATATATATAAATTCCTAATTTTTTCTCCACATAACATTTCTTCATTTTTCTCAAATGATAACTGTACTACGTTTTTCGTAGTCTTTAGGGACATCATTATTTTTGGGGAAAATATACATGGAATGTGTGAATCACATTCAAAACCTAATCCATTATTTGCTTGAGTTATTTATAGGCATATTCACTTTCTTTTCAAATTTTAGCATTGGCAAATTTTATCAGCAATTTTGTAGAGTTTTTAAAATTTCTATAAATTTTTCAAATTAGTTCTATATATTTTTTTCATAGACTTAATATAAAATTAACAAAAACAATAAACTATAGATAAAATAAAAACTGAATTTTCTACATTTTTTCGAATAATAAAATTTAAGATACATTATTTTCCAATTATTTCCTACCTTCAAAAGATATTAATACTTAGTAAATTATTAATTCTAAACCTAAAAATGCCACAGTAAATTATAATCCAATGTTATTAAATGACCATATTTCCAAAAATACTTTTTTTGGAGAATTTGAGAACTTAAAATTAAATCAATACGCCCGCTATATATATATATATATATATATATATATATATATATATATATATATATATATGCGCTCTTTTTCTTATGCTTTAGACATGGTAATAAAACTTTAATACCTCTGTTTCAATAAATTGTGTTTTCTTGATTTACTGTTTATAAAACTGGTGCACTTTAAAAACAACTAAGGAAATACAATTTATGTACTTAAAAGGTAATATTTTACATGAATGTATTTTGCAATTATCGTCATAAAAATTTTATAAAAAAATTGCCTTTATAGATAAACTTATCCATTAAGGTGGGGAAATTTAAAAAGTTAAATATCTGTACTCTAAAAATTAATTTGCAAATAACTTTAAAGAAATTCGTAATTAATTAGGATATTTATTAAAATTGCAATTTTTTTTCTTAAATTGTAAAACTATGTTATGAGGTATCACACATAATATTATAACATTTACAAACTGCTTTAAATGCTATTGGAATAAATAATTTTAGCAGTTTAGAGAGTCTCTTAATTTCGTCACAGATCACTACTGAAAGCATATGTAGCTATAATTATATGAAGTACTAATAATTGTTATTTGTCATTATATCACGATTCATTTATGACTTTGTTGAATAAAATTGTGAAAATATTTTCAATAGTTTTAAATGCAGTTGAAGGAAAGGATTTGTATCGATTAATGTTTCGGATTTTGAAACAATACTTATGGAATGGGAAATAGAAACATGTACCACTCCCTTGTGCTATTTAAAATATTATCAGATGTTAATATTTTTTATAAATAGCACTATAATTTGAAATTTTCCAGTTTCCCAAGGCAAAATTAATTTTTTTCTACAGTAAAGTTAACTTCAACTGTGAATCTTTCAAATTCTTTCATATAATAATAAATCAACCCCCCTCCCCTCATTTTTCAAAGAGTAACAAAACAAATTTACTTTTGAAATTTAACATACTGTTCTATCTTAAATAGGATAGGCTCATTAATTCCTAAATTAATTTCTTTTAAGAAAGAAATTAATATCTTTCCAATATTTATGTCACAGAATAATTTGCATGCCATTTATTTTTCAGTACCCTCTCTTCGCACTCCTATGAACTTCAGATTTCTTAAAACAAATTTTCAAATCCAATGACAGCTAATAAAAGCCAACACCACTTTTAGAAGATTTTATTTCTCGAGTAAATCACATCAACATTCTTCATGAATTAATGCCAGATAAATCCTACTCAACACGCATAATTCATTTAATTCCCTTCCTTTTTGTGCTTCTTACTCACGGCATATTTCTAATCAAGCTCATGTTCTGACAGCGATTAATCTCGGTCTCGTGCAAGATTTAGCACTGAAAGAGTCGGATCCTACAAACGAGAGCCCCTTGACGATTTGATTAATACGACGTTCGTTTCCAGAATGATAAATACATCTGTGCATAATTAATTTCACACCATTACAGTACACTCTTACAGTTAGAGTGCCTGAAGTCCCTGGTATGCCACTGGTTCCCGTTGGAACAGCGGAAACGAGATCTTTCGGTTATTTATCATGCCGAATGCTTTGTTGCCAAATTCCGACATTACAAGATTTGTGCACCGGTGGACATAAATTAAAGCTCTAATAATTAAGGATCTTCGTTGTTTTACCGAGAAAAAGGCTTTGATATATCTACATCAAAGGGATAGAAGCGATTTCTTTGCGTCAACTTAGAGCGCTCAAAGGAGGATTAGTGAGTTCTTTTTTTTATTTTAAGAGAATCGTTTGCACTTAAGTAAAACTCAATGTTTAAGCTAAGCCTTAGAACAATTCAAGATATTGTTTGAAGTGAAGAGATCAATAAGCAGTTTCAAAGTATTATGAACGCAGTTATAAATGATTGCGCAAATAAAATATTCATGAGTCAATAATCAATATAAATCGAGAGGCAATAAATTATTTTTCAATTTCTTTGTGTTTATGTAAGTTAAAATATTAAATTGCTTATATAACTGAGATAAATGTAAAATAATGAAAATAAATATATATATATATATAAGTTAGTAATATTTATCTACAGAAATATTTTAATGAAATTATACTAATATATTAAGGATTATTTTTCATGTAATGTATAATTTTAAAAAAAATTACGTACTTCATCTAGAGATATTTAAACAATCTTTTACTTGATTTGCTACTTTGAAAATTATTTAATCTAATTTTATATATTATATTTTTCAAATCTTGATGCTCAGATATTTGACATTAAATGAAACAGATATGTGTGCTCAAGTTTTATTTAATTTTACAATTCAGGAAATAATATCTTTTGCTGAAAATTAAAATATTCACAAGTAATATATTTATCATAAGATCTTCAATTCATAGATATTTTTTTCAATGAAACATGGAAAAAATAAATAGATAATAACAATTAAAAATATATTGAATTAATAATTTGTATTTTTAATACATTTATTTTGTTTTATAAATAATATTCCTTTTTTATTAGGTATTTGAATTGTTTTTTTATTCCAATTTAAGAGCATATTATGAAAAGCTTACCTATTTATGTGTTTTTTAAACAAAAACATACATATTTCAAATATGTCAATTAGTTATGACCAATCAATTATGAAATATCTAATACATTATTATTTTAAAAATATTTACCAATATGTAAAAAAATATTGCGCTAATTTTTCGACGTATAAATCTTCCTTTACAAAAATCAATAGATTCATTAATTTGTAAAAATTAAATACTCAGCAAAATATCTAATTACCGAACTATGTATGCATTAAAGTTATTTTTTTAAAAAAATGATAAAAAATTTCCACTCATAAATGCAGTCAACTTGAAGTTTCTGTTATTTTTCTGTGGGAATAGGTAAATATTTTTAGGGTTAGAAAATTTCGAAAAGGATGCACTCAAATACTAATTATTTATTTCAAACTATTCGCTGATTTATGCGTGTGTCCATAACTTTATTGGAATATTTAATTCAACAGTATTTTTTCATGAAGTCTTTCGGAAGATATATAAACAGATGTGATTAAGACGGATTTGACTTGCTCAATTCGTCATTGCGCTGAACTATAATTTTTGAAGAATGAGTTAAAATAAATGGTATATGCCTTGAGGTTTTCTCTACTACTCGTATATAATTAATCTTTTCCTATTCATTACTTATATCAGGTAAGAATGAGAAAAATGTCAGAAAGGTTTCGTATTCAAGTTTCTGATGAAATTAATTATAATTTTATTAAAATTTATTTTCAATTTTCCGAATAAGACCTATATCTAGAGATTTCACTTATTTAATAAATCTATAGAAATAAAAACCTAATAATTTATCTCTCTTAATTGTATATCATTCCCCCCATTCATAAAATCTCATTCCATATCTCCGTTTCATATTTTACTTAACGTTCAGGGATTGTTTATGAAAACTTATTAATCGGGAATTACGTTATATAGATAAGAGTTTAAATTTGTAGATGACCCTTATCATAATTATCGATAATTCTGCTAATAACAATAAATATTCAAATACGTTTTTATAAAATCCTTGTGTTTTTATAAATGACTTTCAGTTCAATGAAATAAATGTAAACACATAAGATATAAATTCAGCATTTTCCCTCCATTTTTTGCTCTCTGTCTCTTTAACTGAATGTATGTAAATTAATATTCATCTCAGTTAAACTTTGAGATTTTTAAATTAGACACAATTTATTCAATTTCCATGGGTAATAAGAAATGATTTTATATTTTAAGTGTAATAATAATTTTTAATATGCTTACTTATTATTATTTCCGTTTTTAAAAGATATTTTTAAAAAAAAATTTTCTTATGAATAATATAAGCATCTAGACGCAATATTTTATGTATACATACCGAAAAGGAATTATAAATAAAGTTTCAAAAACTGTTAAAACTGAATTTTTCTTTAGAATGGTCTGAAATGTATAATATACCAAAAACAATATTGTTAGAAGAAAAAACATTTTATTCAACATTTTACAAATAGATGAATGATATTAATTTTTAGAAACTGATCAAAATATACGACACGCGCATTCTACAGTAATCTTATAATAAAAAAAGGCAAAGAAAATGCAATAAAACTCACCATGGCTTAGTAGGGCAAGTTTCCTTGGTGCATAAATTTCCGAATTCAATCCTAGAAACTATTGAACAACAAGAGATGGGTATTGCAGTTCTGCGTTTTGCATGAACATTAATCAGGTGAGTGCCTGGCAGTTTTCAAGGTTCTTTTGTTTCTTGAGACATGAGAATACGGATTACTATTTATATAAAGTAACCCAGGAAAGCAGTTTAGGTGGTAGAGGCTATATTGCTTTACAATGGCCTTCAGTTGTTATGTTAACCACTACATGGTGTCAAAGATGTTATTCTACATCTGAAAAGATACATGTGATTATCATTTAAGGATGAGATTTTGCTCCGGAAGATTTTTTCAAGAGCGGTTAGTGTATAGCAACTATATAGGAGAAATTCCACAAATATTTCTGTAAAATATGGATTTAGTGACATGGTTGCGTTAAGTTGATAGAGTTAATTTTGAATAATGAAGTTGATTGACATACTTTGTTAATGGTGATTATATAATGGAAAATATAGTAAACGAAGAAAAACATTTGCTTAGACTTCAGAAGAGGATGTTGCTACAACATTTGCAAGAAGTGTAAGCCAGTGTTTTAGATTCGCCAAATAATTGCCCTGATTTTAGAGATAAATTGTTAATAATATATAAATTTTCTTAAATTAAATATTATAGTGACATAAATTACTTGAAACAAGTTTCACTTTATTTTATGAATATACATGTTGACAATATCCAAGATTGGGAATAACTTATCAATATTAAAAAAAACAGGCTACAGTTTCATATTTTAAATGTTTAAGTAATGTTTTCTTATTTTGAATGTTCCACGAGCACACTCCTAAAAACTATTAATTAAATGTAATCAAGCAATGTTTCGCAAATATTTCTAAAGACACAAATTGTTAACAAAAATTATGTGAATTAAGACAGATTAATTTCTTTTTTAAATTCATTTATCAAGAAAAAAAATGACCAAATTAGTTTATAATCAATTTTTAAAAAGAGTTTTTTTTTAATTCTGTTTCTGATGAAGCAAAATATTATCAATATAAATTTTACCAATTTTTTGTAAAAGTTTTCCTCCTCTAAAATACGTTTACAGTATAATTATATAAGTCCATGGATACAAATTGTTTATATTATACAATAAAACATAAGAATATAAATTGATTAGAATATTGCAAAACACAAATCGTATGCAAATCTTAACGTGCATAGATTAACAAAATACAGTCATGTTCACATGTAATACAAAAATACATTTGCGGGAAATAATTTAAAAACTAAGATTAATAATCACACACATAGTAATTTTTATTAGTTTAAAGATTGAATCCGATATAAGAGTACTGAAGACATATGTTATTCATTTTCTTTACATATAAATGAAGTTTTTAAATTTAAATTATTATTATAAAATCCTAATTATTATTAAATCACTGCAACAAAATGTGATAAGCTAATTATTAACTCCAGGAAATTTTACTGGATATTTGGTGATTGTTTGTCCAGTAAAAGTTGACAAATAATTTAAAAACTTTTTTTTGTCCTCTCCCATTGAAAGATTTCGTTATCATTAAGCATTTACTTTAAATAAAGCTGTATAGTAATTTTTTTTATTTTCTTCTTTAAAAAATTTAAAGCAACATCTTAAACTTATTTTAATTTCCTTAAATTAGGTATTCAGTTTGGGACTTGTGTTACAAAAAGCAATAATGATTTCCTTATCTTTATGTTGTGTGATACTTTCAACGATTTCATTGCAAAATGTCTATTCCACAGTTCTTATTGATACTTAATAAAAGCAAAAGGCTTTTCATAAAATTAATTTAATTTTACAGATCTGTATTTTAAATGTGAATGCATACTTTTATACCATCATACATAGTTAATTAATAAAGCGTTATGCTTTATTTAATTCACCTATGCTTTTTTTATATTATTTAATATATAATCAACTCATTTATATCGTGAGATTAATTATTAAAACTTTTGTTCCTCTCAATTTTTACTATTTGCATAAAATATTTTATGTGCTTATTCTTTTGCTAGTAAACAACGTCATTTTTATTAATTTAAGCAAATCTCTAGTGTGAAATACCTTTTAAATTACATAAGTCGTGAATGTTAGACCGTGATATTAATATTTGGGAATGTTGTAGCTTCTAGGACCGTTTTAACTTAGTCTTGCAGCAAGTTTATCAGAAATTCTTTTCAAAAACTCAGTTTTATTATTGTACAGCCTCAGCAATTTTTTTGCATTTTTGAATCAATTTCCTTAAAACAAGCAAACTTCAAAATGAGATTAAATAACAGCTTTAATTAAAATATTTAAGATTCCTATATTGCATTGCAAAGAAATTTAGAAATCAGAAATTCAGGAACCAGCACAAATTAAAGGCATTACGTTATTCGAATTTTTACTTAAGGACGAAACTTAAAGGCATTCAGCTTGGAAATTTACTTAAGTAGATGCCGTCGATTAGCATGGTTTTAGATTAGTTCAAACTAACATTTTTAAGGTTTAACCAAGATTTAAAAGGACAAGTTTTCTGGCACATTTCACTTGCCTCTTGTCCTCAAGCGCCCGGCGAGGAGGGAATAGCATTCGGATGCAAATTAGCTGCTACAAAGGAGAAAATATCTAGATATTCAAATGATTTCCTTGTAGAACCAATGGAGAAAAGTAAATACTCTGACAGTAGTGTAAAGATTTTATTCCAAGGAGACTGAACACTCGAATATATTTAAATTTTAAACCATTGAAAACGTAACTGCAGAACAGATTTACTTTTGTGCTATCACATAACTATCATACTATAAAAACACACTTATACTCATTTTCTTTCATCGAGTTAATATATATACATAAATATATATATATATATATATATATATATATATATATATATATATATATATATATACATATATATTCATTAATGTTTTAAAAACTAATATTAATTAATAAGTATCAGTTAAAACTATTTACATTTCAGGTGCTCTCATAAAATCTATTACTGTTACACAAATATAAAATTATCGAAAGGACTGCATAATTTAATATAATTACAATTAATTATATATATATATATATAATTAATTGTAATTATATTAAATTATGCAGTCCTTTCGATAATTATAATCCTTTACTATAAAAGTAAACTTAGTTGATATATATATATATATATATATATATATATATATATATATCAACTAAGTTTACTTTTATAGTAAAGGTTATACATTGGTTGGTTGAGATTTCTGGCGCAAGTTCCAGATAAGGACAAGATGCGCCAAAGCCAAATTTCAATATCTATTTGTATTTAATTTATTTTTTTTAAATTTTATTTATTTTATTTATTTTGAATCCAATCAAATTCAAAATCAATTTTGAATCCAATCAACATTTAAAATTTATTTAAAATGATCAGCAATGTCAAAAATTATAAATTAAAATATAAATAGACAAATACCCAAAATACAACACAAATAATTATAATTAAAATAGCTAAAACAGACTACATTAAGTCAAAGGACTGTTATAAGTTTATGATTAAAATTATTTGCATTTAAAGTTATATAAAATCTATAAAACCAATGCTTCTTAAAAATGCAAAAATATTTCGATGTGGAGGTTCTCCCAGCAAATCTCGCATCGTTAAAAGTTCAGCCTTAAAACATTTAAAACGATGATGATTAAAATCAGAACATGAAATTAAAATGTGAAAGACTGTGTATGGTTCATCACAAGTCTTACCCGAAGGTTTTAATTCATATAAGAATAAATGCTTATGAGTGACACGTTTGTGTCCAATACGAAGGTGGGTTATTTTAACGTCCGTACTTCGTAAAGGTAAAACTGAAAATGAAATTAGTGATGATATTATGGTATTTAGCTCGTTGTTGACTTGCATCCTCCATGATTCCTGCCAAAGTTTATAAATAAAACTTTTCACACCTTTTCTCGCATCACAAAACGAAACGGAAGGCTGTAGTGGAATAGATACAGACTTTGCATCTGCATCAACCCTCTCGTTATCATCAAGACCTACACGTCCTGGGATCCAACCAATGATGATATCGAATTTCTTGCACTTCAAAGAGTCTAATGAGCAAAAATTCTCCAACACAACAGGGTGACAGTTGATATTAATATTCTCCACCGCTTCTAAAACACTCAGGCAGTCAGTGTATATACAAAATTTATTTGATTCTTTACTACCCATATACTAAAGCGCACATAATACAGCAGTTGCTTCTGCAGTGAAGATGGAGCAAGACACATTAAGGCTGTAACTAAGAGAAATTATATCAATATAAACACCATAGCCAACATGTCCTGCAGATTTTGAAGCGTATGTAAATGCAGGTTGATATGAATCCAACTGACAGCAGTGAGAAGAATAGAATTGATGAAAAACAACAGGAGATGTGTCCAATTTTTTTAACTGTGCAAATGGACAAATCGATTGATTATTTTACATTGTAGCTCATAGCAGGGTGGGTGTGAAATTTGATTTGTGGAAGTTATTCTAACATCCACAAATCGAACTTCAGACAGAACAGGTCAGACAATAACAAATGAGATTTTATTCTAATGTGAAATGGGGGAATACTCCTTAGATGAGCATGGTAAAGTCTTTTAAAAGCAGATGTAGGAATCGTGGAATGTAATGGATGATGAGGGTCAGACATGATCTTAGCATAGTAATTGAGAAACTACTACATTGGTCGCAGTCAAAAGGTTGTTGCTGACAAATTGCATATAGACTCTGGACTGGTGAAGTGGTGAATGCGTTAGAACATATCCTCACAGCAGAGTGATGAATTGTGTCCAATCTGCATAAAACAGAAGATTTAGCCTATCCATAAACAACACAACTGCAGTCAATGCGTGATAAGACTAGTGATTGATATATTCGAAGTTGTGATGTGAGATCTGCACCCCAGGATTTGTTTGAAAGTACCATGAGAATATTAAGCGATCGCCCACGCTTCTTCTGCAGATTTAAAACATGCAGAAAAAAAGTTAATTTTTGATCGAATATTACACCAAGGTATTTTATCTCGTTGACCACAAGTATAGTTGTGTTGTCAATAGATATCACCGGATCACTATGAATGCTAGTTTTTCTGCAGAAGTGGACACATCTACTCTTGCTGGAAGAAAGAGTATGGCCATTCAACACACCATGCTGCAAGTTTATTAACAGCTGTTTGTAACTGCCTTTTAATTTACTGCATATTTGACACTTCATAAGATATTTGCAAGTCATCAACGTACAATGTACCATGAGCAGAAGCTGCCAATTTATGAAGTATGCTGCTAATATGAAGAATAAAAAGGGTGACACTCAATATACAACCTTGAGGTACACGCTCAGCTTGATTAAAATAATCAGAATAAAAAGTTCCTATCCTAACTTTAAAAACACGGGAGCGTACAAAATTTTTCAGGAATATCGGAAGATTACACCGAAAGCCAAAATCATATAATTAACGGAGAATTCCATATCACCATTTACGATCATATGCCTTCTCTAGGTCGAAGAAAATGGAAACGAGATGGTTGCTCCGCACGAAGGCGTTGTGGATCTGAGTTTCCAAATAAGCAATATCATCAAGAGTGCATCTACCTTTACGGAAGCTACTCTGATTAACAGGAATACATTTATTTTTTTCTAGGACATATACGAGTCCGGCGTTGACCATACGTTCGAGAGTCTTACATAAGCAACTCTTCAGAGATATTGGTCGATAGTTTGAAATATCTGAATGATCCTTACAAGCCTTAAGGATTGAAATCACTATTGCTTCGCTCCAACTTGATGTAAATGTGTTTTCTGTCCAGATCCTATTGAAAAAAGTTAATAAATTCTATAGGGACTCTGGACTTAGATTTCGAATTATTTGATAGCTGATTCCATCAGGTCTTGGACTGGTATTATTGGCCTGCTGTAATGCACTCTTCAATTCCATCATCCGAAATTCACAGTTGTAAGGCAAAGCTTGTCCATGGTAGAAACGGATTGGTGTTCGCTCCGCACGACTTTTTGTTGTCTTTAAGAACAAAGGACTATAATTGCTAGAGACGCTCGCAAAGTTTTCACCAAGGACGTTAGTGATGACCTTAGGAGAAGAGTATACAGCAGCTCCGGATTTCAAAATTGGAATCGAAAATTCTCTATATATTCCATTGACTGTTTTCACTTTTCTCCATAACTGCTAACTGGATGTGGAAGAAGTAATTGAGGATGCATAGCGATATCAGAATTCCTTCTGACTTCGACGACGAGTTCTGCGATCTAATGCTTTTGCTCTCTTAAAGGCGATAAGATTCTCCGTTGTGAGGTATCTTCTAAATTACCCCCATAACTTCTTTTTCATATACGTTTCTTGACATTCATCATTCCACCAAGGTTTGCAACGCTTGTGTGGTATAGGGAAACTCTTAGGTATTGATGCATCAGCTGCATCAATAATTGCTTTAGTGACTTTAGATACGACATTATCAATATCATCGATTGAAACCATTTCATTATCATTAACTGCCAATAGTGTAAATAACGTCCAATCTGCTCTATGGTACACGTAAGTAGGTTGACGTTGTCTTACACTACTACCTCCAGTCTTGGAGATGACAAGAGGAAAATGATCGCTATTATGTAGATCATTTCCTACTGTTAGATTTAACAATGGTAGCAGTGATGGTGAATAAATAGCCAGATCGAGAGAGTGAAATATTCTTGTGGGTACATGGAAATATGTTTTCTCAATATTAAACAGACAGACACTGTTGTCTGAAATAAACCGCTCTATCTGTTGACCGTGAGAATTAGTATCATCATTTCCCCACAAAGAACTATGGCCGTTAAAGTCAAATAACAGCATAAATGGTATTGACAGCTTATCTATTAATACATCGAGTTCCTCTTGGCGAATGACAACATGTGGTGGTAAAAATAAACTACAGACTGTAATTAAGCGTGAAGTATGAATTCTCAGAGCTATAGCCTGTAGAGCAGTATTCAATGGATGGACAATGCTGGGATAATTATTTGATGTTAATATACATACACCCCCAGACACTGCACCATCGTCACCACAATCGTTTCGAAAGCAATTAAACCGACGCATGGAGACTATGTTATTACACTTCAGAAAAGTCTCCTGAAGTGCTAAACATGCGGGGTTATAGACTGACGTTACAGACTTGATGTCATTAACATGGGAACGCAAACCATGGCAGTTCCAAGAAACAAAGGAAGTTATTGTTGAATTTTAAAAGCTCCTTTCCGTGAGCTGGAAAGCATGTCATCTGACATCTCCTCGAGCGAAAATTCTTCGTCAGAAGGATGTGGAGAAAATGTGTCAGCTTCCAGGGATATGGCTATACGGGTGGATATGGAGGGTCAATTTAAGCCCTATTTTGCAGATTT
The DNA here is from genome assembly GCA_030067965.1 of Latrodectus elegans. Lineage (NCBI taxonomy): Eukaryota > Metazoa > Arthropoda > Arachnida > Araneae > Theridiidae > Latrodectus > Latrodectus elegans. The sequence continues at coordinate 51,771,947 of CM057819.1, forward strand.
TAATTTATAAGACTTTTGATCAAGTCAAAGGAGCTTTCCTTTTACTTTTAGAATTTGATACTGATTTTGGCTTTAATGTTGTCGTCTGGGGTAGTTTAATCAGGGGATGAAACCTATTCTGTTTGAGTACTTGCGGATCTGGGAATTTTTTTAGCTGTGTAGCTAAAAAAATCCCCAGATCCGCAAGTACTCAAACAGAATAGGTGTGTATGTGGTTGTGTAGCTAACTCCAGGCTTTGGGCAGCGAGAGGTAACTTGTCGTCTAGCCTCATTGTATGAACAATTGGTTGTAATTTTTACTGTGGTGATTTCTTTTTCTAGAACCCAGTTTGGACAACTTCGAGAATAGGAGTGGTGGTCACCATGACAGTTGACACACCTCTCCTTCGCTGTGTAGTTCGAGCTATTGTGGCTAACCACTGCGCAACGCGCGCACGTTAGTCGGCCTCTGTAAGCGTTTCTCCAGTGTCCGAAACGTTGGCACTGAAAACATCGCAAGGGATTTGGTATAAATGACCAGACGGATAAATTCATGTATGCAGCTATTACATGCTGCGGAAGGTCTGGTGTCGCAAATATCAGAATGAAATGCTTAGTATTAATATACTTTCCATCTCTTCTGACTGTAATGCGTTATGGACCTGACCACACCACTGAGTAGGGACCAGACCAGCTGCACTAGTGCTAGCCAAGACCTATACGCTCATAGTACATCCCTGAGATGGTCTCCACCCTTAACGAGTCATCCAGTCGCTTGATCCATAAAGCCCATAGATATACTGAGGACCACAACACACCTCCCGTTCACCTGAAGCAGAGGCCAAAATAAGGTGTTGGTCTTTGGCAGCTTCAATTACCAGGGTCCTCCTTTCTAGGGACACGGCAAACGCGTGGGTGATTTAGACCCCAAGAGGAGCTAATAGCAACAGAGCGGCAAAAGCTGTTCAAGGAGAGCCCTCAATCTCTTACAAGGCAACCACAACGAAGGAGAATAGGAAGAAAAAGCAGAATAGAGGAGAGAAGAAGAGAAAGAAGAGGACAGATCACTGGGGTACCTCATTATTGTGACACCCTTGTTTAGTTGAAGAAGGTAAGCCTCCTGAGGAGAAAGTTATACATTGATTTCCTCAGAAATTGCTGCATCACAATTAAATTGAATCGTAATTTAACAATCGCACATTCACATTTACTGCATAATTGACTCCTAAGCAATTATGCAAGATATATACACTATATTAGCCATTAATTGTCTTTATTTAAAAATTAATCATTTGAATCATCTTACCAAGACTTTTTGAAACTTCTTACAAGGAACATCTTACCAAAGAAAGAAAGTCTACTCGAGGCAAACTGATAAGTACGCTAATTTGCAGAAGGTTTTCTTTATTGCAATATCAAATTGTACTTTATTTCCTAATAAGTCTAATTATATTTCTAGTCTAATTATATTAATAATAAATTTTATTAGACACTTTCATTCACAAGTTTCAGCGTGCATACAGATTGTTTACTATTATATTCATTCAGGGTCTACAAACACTTTTAATATTTGATATTTAAAGATGTGTATTTATTTATAGCTGCAAAAAATTATCAAAAATTTAGTGATGTATGAGTTTTTACATTAAGATCAAAATGAAGAATCTTATACAAATATATCGGCGTGATATTGCATATTTAAACTAAATTCAATTGTATAACTGCAAAACATGTAAAGTAAGTAATTTAATTCTTTGACTGCAAGAAGAAGTGTGCGTGAAATCGTTTTCGTATAATTTATTTATCAGGTTATGAGATATGTTAAAAATAAAGTTTAAAGCTATAAAATAAGTTTTCTGATTTTAATATCTCTTATTTGAATTGAAAATGCGCAGAAGTTTACAAATCTAAAGAAAAGGAGTATGGAAATTAAACTAGAGGAAATAAAAATTTGGAAATTAGGATTATAAAAAAGTAATCTTGAATGAAATGAAACGTGCTTCATGAATTAACATCATGAAAAAATATTCATACATTTAATAATTTAAAACTTTTCAATTCCATCAACTTTAAGAACACGTTTAGAAAAAATATTTATGCATTATAATGTAATTTGAGAAATAAATTTTATGTACTCTAGAAAAAAGATTCAATTATATTCTTAAGAAGATACAAAATATTAACGAGCTAAAATGTGTCAGCTCTTTCATTACATTTTAAGTTTGCGAATTAAAATTATCAAAATCCTGCATACAAGTATATATATCATAATTTGATATTCATTCATAACTTTAATTAATGTCAAAATATAGATACTAAAATTTAATAAAGTATAACGAAAAGTATAAAATAAATAAAACATAAATTATTTCTTATTAGTGGTAATATAATGGTTTTTATTAAAATAATGGAAATATTGAAAATATTCACTAAAAATTCCAAAAACGTTAATGTATATCACTCGTAAAACATTAATTAAATTTATTTAAATTTTAATAACATTTATTTATTTGATAAAAATCGTAAAAAAACGTTAATGTACATCACTTATAAAATATTAGTTAAATTTATTTAAATTGCAAATTATAATAATGTCAACTCAAAGAGTTTTAAATGTAAATTAATACTTTTAAAAATTATTACAGTTACGAAATATTATTTTGTTTTGATAAGGCACATACTTAAGCCAAAATATGCAATTATATAAGCAATAACTCCGAAAAATATTGCTATATATTAATGCTACTATGCTTCATTTTTAATTATGAATTTTAACATCATTTGTAAAGACAATTACTATTATTTTTCAAATTACACACACATCTTGAAATTTTATTATTTTTTAATTTGAATTAGAAAAGTCTAATCAAAACATCACCTACTTTATAATAATTTACCTAACTAAATGCGAATCATTATAAAGTACCTGAATGGTTCTAAGAAATAGAACACAAAAACAAAAGTAATAAATGTCTGCAATATCCAGTGAAATAACAAATATCTATGCAAATAAATGATACGAAATAATGTATAGTTGAAATGAGATTAAAAGTAAAATTTATAAAGAAATTTTAAACCATTGACTGTTTGAAACTTTTAAAAGTTCTGCTTAAATTTAATAAAATCAAAGAAATTTCATTTAACATGTATCTCAATATGATACGATAATTCATATAAGTGCCTATCTGTTTTAAAAAATCCAACATAAATCCTTAATTTTAAAATTATTCAAATATACCACGTCCTACAAGGTGTTGAATCCTTCATAAGAAACAGAAGGAATGTGAAACTCTATATCGCGCGCATATGTTGGACACACGACAAAATCAGCACACTATATCAGTTATGGTATATGATGCAGATATTCTACTGAATATTTTAATGCTGTTGAGTATATGACAATCATGATGAGTTATTCATCATGATTGTCAAAGATTCTAAATAATAATTTGATACTTTATAACTTATAACATTTATGATGGGGATATCATAGTTGGTGTATTTTAAAACATAAATTGACTGAATTACATGGAGTACATGTCAAAGATTCTAGGGTACTTGCAACAGTTAAGATAGGGTTGACTCAGTTAATAAAGAATTTGTGTTAATTATGATGAGGAGGTCGATATTTTAAAACTATAAACTTTTCTTATGACTCTTTGCTCGTATTTATATGTTGTTTAATAACTGCGTTGTAGACAAATATGTTATCACTTGAAAATATCAACCGGAAGACCTTAGTGACACTATTCATTCTTTCACTGCATTCATTTTACATTCAGATAGTTTTAAATTCGATTTTTATCAAATATTTCATACCTGTTAATCATTACCCACATATATAAATATATATTTTTGTTAATGCACAACTACAGTATCCATAATCATAAACATATTGTTTAATTAACATTTGACGAGTCATATTTGTACAAAAACCATTTTCATTGTGCTCTGGAAATTCATCATGTATTTGAATGAAATGCAGTAATTCATGTTTTTGGCTTAGATGTCTTATGACAACAACACCATTCATAATGCTCGTATATTATTTATTTTAACTTTATCCATTACATATTATAAATATGCTGCTCTTATCACTTGACCATCATAGAAACTTAAAATAAGTGTCTCAGTCTTTTTCTTAAAATAAGATTTCATACCTCAAACATTTAGATAAAAATTAATTTTAAACTATTTTATCTAGTCTAAAACTTAGGATATGGTGTTCCAGAATATTTTCGCATACTTACGATTGGCATGGTAACTATAAAAAAAAACTTTATTTAATCTATTTTTATCAGTAAATTAAAGGGTTAAGTAAATTAAAAACTAATCAAAATTAATCATTATAAATATTTCTTCAAATTTCTTGTTTTGTTCTAAATATCCATATTTCTGTTTTGCGATTGCATATGAATTATAAAGTAACTACATTATAAAATTTTAGTTTGCTACTAACTCTAAACAACAGCATAATAAAAAGGCATCAACAACATTTCCATCAATAATCGCTTTGATTTCAAAAAAAAGAAATGCAAATTAAAATCAAAATTTACATTCACTAAAGACAAAAAATTATTTCATTTACATAAATTTATTATTCAGCAAAATTCATATATAAATATCGTGTATCAATTATCGTAAGTAATCAAGTTAATTTTCATTATAATTGGTGTATTCAATCTCGTTTACTAAATTAGTAACACAAAGATTTCCAATAAGGTACTTCAAGGATCGTGTATTAAATATCTTAGTCCAAAGAAAATCCGTTAATTATCACTAAAGAAGATTTGTTATCCAGAAACGAAGCTTAATTAGTTAGTTTGGTTCTTATAAAAGTTGCATTAAGGACTTTATTTTGGAAGGCAAAAGTTAAACTATATCGAAACCCAGTCACATTTTTCTTCATATAAAACGGCGCACTGGTAACTTATTTAATAGTGTTTACTAGATTTTTCTGCTTTAAAGTATTATTAAGTATCTTTTTTACACTGTATGATGTCGTTAAAACGAGTGTATCATTAAAACAACTGTTAATTTTAATGATTTAAACGATATATAATTTAGCCTAATTGAAGTATCATCTAGTTAAAGTTGAAAAAAATTTATTGAATTTCTTTCTAAGTTGAAATGTGCTTAAATACTATATTTTAAAAAGCTGTTTTGTGTCTCTTTTTTATATTATTAATATGACTTTGTTGATGAAGATAGTTAAATATTATTTAATTAATTGGATATTGTAACCAAACCAAGTTTTATTTTTTTTAATAATAATAAAAACATTATTCCCATCTTACGTGCATGTTTGTATACACTTTTCTAATGAGATATTCTGCTTAATTCTTACATACTTCTGAGGTTTCAGAAATATGAAGACATTATAAGAAAATGTTTAATTTTTTTATATCGAATTAAGATTAAAGAAGCGATGATTTCATGAAAAGGTAAATGAATTTATAAAAAAAAATATAAAGTAACAGTCAAAGTTCAGAGAGAGAAAATAAGGAATTCGTATAAATAACTAGCATTATTCAGATTTTTTTATAAGAGTTCTTCATAAGTACTGATGAAAGATATTTAAAATTTTGATGTGTTTTTGTCTAAAACATTTTCCTATACAGATATTAAAAGATCAATAAGGGATTTTAAGTATATACATCCTGTTAAGCCCACAAAGCAGGAGAATTAGCTGCAGATATTGTATAGTTTTTCAGTGCTCACAATTATCTTATTTCTTGATAATGGCAGCTTTTACACTAGCTTATTATCAGGTATAATCAATATCTTGTCGCAAAAAGTTTAAATCGCGTGGGAAGATTGCATATTGCTACTGTAGTCCAGTTGAATCAACAGCTCATAGATTCGATTCACATCATCACGCATGGATGTGATTTTGGTTCCATTTTAAGCCATGTACTCATTTAACCCTCCAGAGCAAAAAAAGCGAATTCAGGTTGCCAAACATACGAAACCAACTAAGAGGAATAGAATTTCACACTTAATGATCTTTGTATTTTTATAGAGATGATACTATCTGCCACAAATTAGGCAGATTGCTTTTAAGTAATGCACTGTATGACATTGTATCAAAGTTAGTTTTCCTTTATCTACCTATTGCAGAATGACATGATTTAATTAAAGTCACAAAAATATTGATTCCATGTTTTTATTTGGGCAATAAATGAGTCCAGATTAGTTCAGCACATCATTGAGCAAGCGAAGACCACAAGACAAGCATAAACTACTTCAGTATGAAACAAAATATCACACAGCAAACATTAGAATTTCTAGACAGAAGCATTCTGTTCTGAATAAGGGTTCCCATAGGAAATCAAGTTGATCGATATATCAATGATTTCATACGTTGATCTATATAAACATAGTACACGCATTGATCTACATAAGGATAGCACACACGTTGATTTATATAAACTTAGGAAAATGAGTTATGTTAAGTCTTTCAGATATCAGGATAAAGCCAAAGATTATAATTGGTGTTGTAGGACTATAAGTACAACATTTGATTCAATTTTCATTTTTATAAATGATATTCGGAACTTTTATAGAAGTGACATTGTCGAAGGTTACTCGAAAAATAAGGTTTAATATATAGATAAATTTCACTGTTAAGGAAATATATTTATATACTACTTGAGTGAATTAAGTACTAAAATATTCCACTAAATTTGCAAATTATCTTTTAATACAAAATAACTTAAAAATGCTTCTTATTTTCTTTTGCAAAAAAAAAAAAGTAATTGAGAAACCTTTACATGAAATTATTTTAAAAAAGTGAATTTTGAGGTGTAAGAGAATTTTCTGGTTTCAGTTTTGCTATTGAAAATGAAGGATTTAAAATAAAAATTAAAGTTAACAAAAAGTAATTTTCCTTTGAACGAATTAATAACTATTTCCAATATTTTAAATATTTCTTTCGAAGGAAATAAATTTGAAATAAGAAAAAGAAAACTTGAGCAATTGTGTTCATTGAACTCTTTATAGCTGACGGAATGAGCAACGTCTGTATGTCGGAATCGGAAGTAGACGAAACAAACAAAAATGAAAGCGAAACAGATGCAGACAATGCAATGTGGAAATAAAAATAATACTTTAAATGTGTGTGATATTGCTAATGAACTTAGTAAAAATAATGATTCTCAAAATATTTATATCAATTATTCTGAAATCGAAAGCATAGTTACCGAATATAATGCTGAGTCGCATGAAAACATAAATAACTGGTTTGAGTGTTTTGAAAATGTATCGAAACTGTTCCATTTATCAGATATACAAAGTTTATTTTTGCTAAAAGATCACTTGGTTGTAATACCTTATATTATTTGTTAGAACAGAGCCGGAAATAAACTCGTGTGAAAAATTAAAAGATGCCTTGATCGACGCATTTTCCTTTGAAATAAATTCAGCAAATCTTCACGAATTACTAAGTAAAACGTAAATGAAAGATTCAGAATCTGTTCAGGAATATTTTTTAAAAATAAAATAACTTTGTCACTCAGGAAAAATTGATAACTCCGTGTTAATACATTTTGTGATTAAAAGACTTAATGATAAACATGAAAACAAAATTATTTTATACGGATGCAAAATCATGATAGAATTTAAAAATAAATTTAAAATGTATATGAAGTAAGGAAAAGTGTTTCGGCAAAGAGTAAATATGCTTTCGATAAAATCTTATTCTTTTGATAAAAATAAATCAAAATATTATGGTAATGATAATTATAATTCAATGTATGAATCTAATGATAAATTTAATTCCAAGTATGAAAATATGAATATGAATAACGTAAAATTTGATGGTAATTTTGATTTAAGAAATAGAGTGTGTTATAATTGTGATTCACGTTCACTTATTTCTAAGTATTGTATACATAAAGATAAAGGTTTAAAATACATACAGAAACACATAAAGATAAAGGTTACTTTGTCTTTAAGAACAGTTGCTCTCTCCTATACAGCAAGTAACACACAAACTGGTGGTACTTGCTGTATAGGAGAGAGCAACTTTTTGTGTAGGTTTGTGTGTTACTTGCTGTATTTGCGGCTTGGGGATGTTTTCAGGAATTGATTCAGAGACTCTAAGTTTTAATAGAACAGACCATTAAAGCTGCAGATTATCCAAACATACCTCCCGATCAGTTGCTATTTCAAATGACTTCTGTCTTCCCAGTTGGAAATGAAATTTTCCAGTAAGGCAACACGCATGCCACAAAGATGAGATTGTGTTTCAATGGTTTAAAAAGCATAATGGGATATGATTAAAAAGCATAATGGGACTGGCCATATAACTCGTCGGATCTAAATCCGTCAGAATATTTTTGAGTTTACATAGAAAAACAAATTTGAAATCAAATACCAAATTTTAAGATTATTCCGATTTTGCTTGATTAATTCTGAGACATTTGTTGAAACCTGCCACAGTAATTTGTGACATACATATTAAAGTGAGTTGCAGCTGTTTTGATTTGAGTATCCACCTGTATACAATACATTATTTAGTATATAAAACATGTGCATTTTAAAGATGTTTATACGTTTTACAGTTAATAGGTGTTAAAATCTAATTTCTCATTATATTAAACATCCAGAGATTTTATATTTTGTAGGATACTGTTTTTCTCATAACATTCCAAACTATTTTACTCTCATAATATTTCCATCAAGAAGAATCAATCATTCCCTCTTGTAAGGAAAAATAATTCTCTAATATGAAAAATAATCTATAAAAGGAAATTAAAATTCTACGACATTTTAAGTATTCTATTTCCAGTTTCGCGCACCTAATCATCTTAATATTAAATAACAAAATTCAAAATGAAGTCAAAAAATTTATTCCATTACACCTAAATTTCTAAGTCCAATATTTAATTCAATTTTCGAATTTTAAATTTTTTTTTCATCGCCAATGAAAATATTATTAATGAAAAATCTGGCGTTCTGCGAAAGTCCTTAAACTCATTCAGAAGACAGTAATTTTAAATTTTTTCCAATTTATTTTCGAGAAATCTAATCTTTTAGATTTTTACTTTTAAAGAAACGGCGAAACGGGGAAAATAGATTCGCAGTCCATACCAATACGAGAAATTAATCCTCAATCTTTACAGGTATTTCCGTTTTGCCAGAGAAATTTCAGTATATATCATGCATTTTTTTTCTTAAGATTTCTCCTTTCTCAAAAAGGGAGTTAGAAGAAGCAAAACATTCAAATTCAAATGGAAAATGAAAACAATTTTGTGACAGTAATTTGAAAAAACGTAAATCATTTATTATCGATGCCAATTCTTTCCTATTCATGGAAAAATATTATATTCGATTACTTATATAAAGGAATCCCATAATTTATCACTCCTTAGAAATAAGACTTAATATAGAAATTTTTTAATCATTTATTATGCAAATATTTTTCGTAAAATTATTAAGAAGCAATATTACAATTAAATATGAATACGTTTCATTACAATACGGTGTTATACCTCAATATATGGCAAGTTTCTATTGTAGACTTTTCTTATTTATCTAATTTATAACAAATGAAACTATAGTTCTGCCATAGAGTTCCATGTGTTCGCAGAGTTATATCAATGGATTATAAATAATCCAGTGATATAACTCTTCACTTAAATAAGGTTCTAATTTTTAATATGAGACTATTTAGTTAATTAAAAATTGTTTTCTTTAAAAATGTATGAAAAAATAGAGTTAAATAAGAGTTATAAAGAAATTAAATTAGATTTTAAAATTCAATGCATTATTTGAGATCAAGTTGATTGAAATTTTGTTTTAAGAAGTAAATATAATGACGTGATAAATTGAGCAAGCTTTTTCACATTATAAAGAATTTAAATTTTACTTTAGTATTTAAAAAATACTGTGCGTCATAAGGAACAATATTATCTTATAAATGATTATAACATTTTTTTTATACATGTAGGTTAAATTTGAAATAACTCAATAGAAAATTCGAAGAATCAAAAATACACAATTGGCCATTAAAATTACTACACCAGGAAGAAATGCAGATAACAAAATATTTATTGGTCAAATATATTAAACTTGAAATAACAAGTGATTAAATTTTCAAAAAATTTGGCTGGATAGATCCTGAGTAATCAGTACCCAGAACAACCACCTCTGACAGTAATAACAGCAGTTATACGCCTGGGCATTGAGTCAAACAGAGATTGGATTGCATGTACAGGTACAGATGCCCATGAAGCTTCAACACGATGCCACAGTTCATCAACCGTAGAGACTGGCGTTTGGTGACGAGCCAGTCGCTCGGCAACCATTGACCAGACGTTTTCTATTGGTGAAAGATCTGGAGAACGTGCTGGCCAGGGAAACAGCCGAACATGCTTCGTATCAAGGAAGGTCCGTACAATACCGGCAACATGCGGTCGGGCATTATCCTGCTGAAACGTAGGGTTTCGCAGGGCTCGAATAAAGGGTAGAGCCACGGGTCGTAACACACCAGAAATGTAACGTGCACTGTTCAAAGCACCGTCAATGCGAACAAGAGGTGACCGAGACGTGTATCCAATGGCACCCCATACCGTCAAGCCAGGTGATGGGCCAGTATGACGATGACGAATGCACGCTGCCACTGGGCATTCACCACGATGCCGCCAAACACGGATGCGACCATCATGAGGCTGTACACAGAACCTGGATTCATCTGAAAAGATGACGTCTCGCCATTCGTGTGCCCAGATTCGTCGTTGATCACACCATTGAAGGCGCTCTTGTCTATGACGCAGCGTCAAGGGAAGCCGCAGCCATGGTCTCCGAGCTGAGAGTCCATGCTGCTGCAAACGTCGTCGAACTGTTCGTGCAGACACTTGTTGTCTTCCAAACGACCCCGTTTCTTGACTCACGGCTCGTGACGTGGTTGCACGATCCATTACGGCCATGCGGATAATATGCCCGTCATCTCGCCTGCTAGTGATAGGTGGCCGTTGAGATCCCGCATGGCGTTCCGTATTACCGTCCTGAATCCATCGATTCCATGTTCTGCTAACAGTCATTGGATCTCGACCGACACGAGCAGCAATACTGCGATAAGATAAACCTCAATCCCGGTACGCTACAATTCCACTTTTATCAAAGTCAGAAACGTGCTGGTACGCATTTCTCGATGCATTATTCTTACTCGAGGCATCACAACAACTTTTCACCAAGCAACAACGTTCAAATGCAATTTGTGTATGAGGAACTGACTGAACAATTTCCTCATTTAAACACAATGTAGCCTGCTTTGTCTGAATGCGCTGAAAAGCTAATCATTTGCATATCACAGCACCTTCTTCCTTTCGTATAAATTTCACGTCTGTAGCATGTCGCCTTCTTGGTGTAGCAATTTTAATGTTCAGTAGTGTATATATATAATCTTAATAAAAAGTGGATTTAACCTTATATCATATTTGAATCCAAATAGAATTTAAATATTTTCAGATTCATCGAGTTATGAATATATTTGAATTTTTTATATGATAGTAAGAGAAATAAATAATTTTATTTTAATACAATATTTAAGAACGCTTGATTTAAATGAAACCAAACTAAATTAGAAAATGTGTTTTCAAATACATTCGACAAATGTATTCAATAAAAAATCTAAACACATGTAATTAATATTTATTTTACAAATAAAGCTTATTCTGTGTTGTTAATAACAAATTCGCACATTTGTTATTAACAACACAGAAATTAATTTCATATAAATCTCTAGGCTTATATATATGTATGTGTTCTATGTTGAATAAAATAAATAAAGCTTATTTATTTTATTCAACATAGAACACATACATTTATATAAGCCTAGAGATTTATATGAAATTAATTTCTGTGTTGTTAATAACAAATGTGCGAATTATTCCACTCATAGACTTCCCAGCCATTGGCTTACGACAAAACTTAAACTAATGTGTAATTAATGCACATTATAAACTAAATTAATAATTTAATTTTATGCTCATAGCTCATTATGCCATTAGATTGTGTTTCATTATAATAATCAATTAGATATTAATAAATATATTTTACATTACAATAGTGTTTTTGCTATTACATTTCATAATAATGTTAATGTTATATGTGTGTGTGTGTGTGTGTGTGTGTATTAGGTTGGGTAATAAGTTCGTAGCAATTTTTATAAAAAATTTTACTTAAATTACTTAAACAACAAACAATAATTGTATCAATAAGATAATCAATTACAAGTCGGCCAACTTGTCTAGCGGTCAGCGTGCCTGACTACGGGTAGGGAGGTCCTGGTTTGGTTTGTTTGGTTTGTTTGTCGCTCAACGGTCATTTTTTGCACACGAGGGCTAATTAGACAGGGAACTACGGTTTAAAGGGGAATCCGAACCACTACAAACATCCATGCCCAAGGTGGGATTCGAACCCACGAACTGTTGAACCGAAGGCAAGAGCGCTAACCATTCGGCTGCCAGCTCGGCAGGGAGGTCCTGGGTTCGAGCCCCGGTTCAGGCATGGATGAGCTTTCTCTCTCTCTTTCCTGTCTTTGTTCTTTCCTTGTCCTTTCCTTTATAGGGTAGGCACGCTATAAACGGGTCCCTATGGTATGTGTGTGTACAGAAGAAGTCGGATTGCACAACAAATACGGTTCATTTGGAAAAGTGGAGCAGTGCACCCCATTTTGCCAGTCTAGCTGGCACACGAGAACAACAACAATAACAATCAATTACATATTCGCCGTTGCTGCTTACAACCACTTCCCACCTCTCAACTAATTTGTTGATGCCGTTCCGCCAAAAATCGCCTGTTCTGGTATTAAAGAGCGTTGTTGAGCCAGTTTTAAGGACCCCTTTGTTATTGAAGGTGACGCCCTTCATATGGTTTGAAAAGAAGCGAAAAAGATGGTAATTGGTCGGTGCAAAGTCAAGAGAACACGGCAGAGGCTGAAGGACCTCCCATTCGAGCTCTTGTAGTCCGGCTTTGACGACTTGTGCAAAATGGGGCCTGATGTTGTCGTGAAGGGGTATAGCTTGATAGTCTTTTCAGGCGAATAGCCTCATTCATGTGGTGTGGCTGGGTAATATAGAACTGCTAGTTGACTGTGATATTCTTTTCAAGCATTTCCCAGTGCACCAAGAAGTCCTTAGAAACTGACTCAACAACTTCTTCGACACCAGACCAGCTGATTTTTGGTGGAACGTCATCAACAAATTGTTTGAGAGATGGGAAGAAACTGTAAACACAGAAACAGCGAATATATAATTGATTAACTTACTGATATAATTATTGTTTTTTGTTTAAATCAAAGTCTTTGGTAAAAACGCAACGAATTTATTCCCTAACCTAATATATATTCTTTAAGCTATAGAAATATTAATTGATGTATATTTTAATTATAAATAACTGTTACAAATTAAGTAACATGAAAATATTATATTACATATTAATCTACTAGTGTTGTATCAAGGAAAAATATTAACATATGATATTAAGCAAACTGAAAACATGTATATGTACTACAAAGATACAAATATGTTTGCATGAGATATAGCATATATATAAATAAGCGTATGTATTTAAATGAGCTTGGGATAAGACGTCAATTTCAAGAAAGAAAGTTAAAGTAGGAACTCTTCGTAACTAAATATTTATAGAAAGAATGTCGATATTTAAATAGTTATATCAGATTTCTAAAAACGCTAAGATATAAATTAACAAAAACTCATTATAAATATTTTTTTTCATTCTTAAATTCAAACAGGTAAAATTTTAATATAATTTTAATATTTTTTCCACTTTTTCGATCAAGGAAATCAAATAAGACTTAAAATCTACCATATAACTAACTACAAAAGTAACTATATAACATAGTGTATAAAAAGATTTAGAGAAAAGCTTCTTCCACTATAGTGGAAAAGAAATAAAATGATAAGAATACGTGACAAAACGATGTTATGAAACATATTTGAATGAAAAAAAGTGAAAAATAAACATTTTAAGAGACTTATCGTCTGAAACAAGAACAACACATGGGCATGTTATACATACAGAAAAGACGTCTAACACTATCATCAATAAAAAAGTTACTATTATCTGTCGAACATTTTACGATATATAACTCATTTATATCATAAAATTCTTTATACTACTTGCAGTCATTTAAACGTCATGTAACCTTTATTTATTTTCTCTCCGTCTCCTTAGTTGTCAAGAGAACAGGCTAGCTCTTTGTGCCAAGGATTATATCCGAAAGGCCATGCAAGCGTAAAAAAAAATAGATTAGAGAGAAAAGCCGAGGAAATATATATAAACAAAAAAATGTTTTTTTCTCAGCTGTATTACAGAAGATTATCTTTCTTTGCCGTAGAAATCCTGATGGAAACTCTCATAATAAGACTAATGGTGCAGATAGCATTTCTGGGTCTTTTAACGTTTCGATTTCAAAAAGAAGGTAACGTTTAGAGGTAAAAGCAAGATTTGGAAAATATATATATGGATTTGATATTCATTTTTATGCCGGTAATAATGTACTGTTAAGTTATTTTGTTGCGATACTGTTTTGCTGAGGTAGGGAATTCTGTATTTGTTGTATGTATGTGTTACTTTAACCAAGGTGATTAATATAGAATATCTGTTAGATTTATTCTTAGCAAGTAATCATTCTCGGTATATCAAGTTATATTTATTTGTTGGGGAAATAACTCATATTTTATTATGAAATAACTCATATTATTATTTTAATGATAACTCGATTTTCCAATATTAATAGTTTTGAATCTACCTGAAAATTCAAAGTTCATAAAATTTGGATTACGAAAATTGATAAATATATCGAGAATAATTTGCAAAGTTATCTTTATTTAGAATATAAAATTGCTTGTTAACAAACAAAATGCAGTATGCATAATATATTTGTAGTCTTACTTTTTATCGAATGAGAAAGATGTAAAATCTTAAGTGATTTAAAGAATAAATGCCTCACTGTTAAGAATGTATTATAAAACTCCTTAACCAATCGATTTCAAAGGAAAGCTCTCAATTCTATCTTGAAGGCGACTAATTTTCTAAAAGATTAGAATGCTTTATATTATTCTCTTTTCGAATAGAAGTGATTATTTCATCATTAGTTCTATATCACTTAGAAAAATGACTATAAAAATATTTGATTATAAGATTTTCATGAACCCTAGTGGAAACCGTAAAAAAATCCTACAATTCTGAATTTGCGTAAAAAAAAATTAGAACTTTAGTTACAACTTCTTTGAAAGTTATTTTTAAGGAATTTTTTATATTTAGTTAACATTTCTTTAATTTGTGCATTAAAATTATGCTTCCACTTTCAGGTGTCAAACTAACAATTTTATGATTAGTGCTAAATGAAAAATAAAGTAACTTAGTAGCACGACCATTCATATGGGGACCAAGGCCTATAGTGTCTGTATCAGTTCCCTTGAGATAAGGATGTGGAGAGCGAAGCTTGTGTCCCGATTAGAGGGCAGCCTAATGCGAAACGCCCAGTGTTTATTTCCCAAACATGTTTGGCACTCTATTTCTTCAATCCACAGTAGGAATGAAAACCTGATTCGACCTTGCCCAACCCAAAGACAGAAAACAGCACTTATGGCTTGGGTGCACGAGTCTCTACCATTACGCTACAGGGCTTCATGACTAGTGCTATGGTCTTCAAATTTTTTGTGATTGTCTTGTTTGTTATGATTTGGAATTCATTTCTGATTGGTATTTATGTAATTAGAGCTTCTACAGCAACAAAAAATTATCTTTACTTGACAGGAGAAAACCAAATTTTCCCCTGAAGAAGATAATAGGAAATGAATGCGCAATTAATGCTTATATAGTATTTAAATATATAAGATCCTAAATCTATATATCATATTTGTGATTTTTATGAATTTTTTACACACTTTATACAAATAATTATGAACAAAGAATAATGTTAAACTATGGTCCTTTTAAAGTACAATAATATATATTAAGGTCATTTGTTTTAGTAGATAAGCTTCATAAGAAGGTTGTCCGTTATTGACTAACAAAAAAGTATAACAATAATATTATATTATTAATATTTTAGCTCAAGATAAAAATTTGCTATGAATTTTCACTTGACAAAATCTTAATGACTGCTATTAACCTGTGATTTCCATAATACAGACAAAAATAATTAGAAAAAAAAGTTAGTTCCATAATTAGAAAAAAAAGTTTGCTCAAATTTTGAATGGGGAATAAAACTTTTTTAACAACGAATGTGATATATGTAAGTATACAAAGAAAATGTGTCTTTTTGGAATCATGTCTATTAACTTCAATGATATTATTTTCAAAACTGATGCCAGTAAATTAAAAATGAAATTTTTAATGAATATTTCAATGAATATATTTTAAGATATATAAACTATAAAATTATTCACTTGCTTTAAAAAAAACATTTAACACATATTTTGTATTTAGTATCAAATATAAAAATTCATTTGTATTCTGTATTTTACAAGTGCAAAAAATAAATGTAATTTAAAAAATTCAGGAAAAAAAATTCGAATTTTTCATAGAAACATTTCTTGCTAAAAATGCTGTAAGAAATAATTATTTTGTCTAGAAAAGGTCTCTCTAAAATTAATTGTAGGCATTTAATATGACAGTAATTATGCAAAACTGTCAGAAAATAAAATCCTAATTATCGGGTAATTAAAAAAGGAAAAAAATAATTAATGGAATTTAGAAACAGAAAAATACATATTACTTAGAAGATTTACTTTAAAAATAATAATTTATAAATATATTATTATTTTGTTTAAAATCATGTCAAAAAATACTTACAAAAATTATACAAGTGTAATGAAACAAATTAAAAATCTAACTTTAATCTTCCTTAGGCACCAAGTATTAATATTCTCCTAATATATTCTAATATATATATATATATATCCTAATATATTCTCCTAATAGAAAATATTGTGCTTTAGCATTCATAAAAACACCCACAAATATAAGATTAAACTATATATATAACATTAAAATGCATTCTTCAATTTTATTTCGCTTACTTTTTATTGATAAAATCGCCTTATTTCAGTAAATACGAAACTCATGTTTAAGTCTATAGAGAAAAATGAAGGAAAGATGTTCCCTCAAAATTAAAATCGATTTCATTCGATAAAGTTGAAAAAAAAAACTTAGTCAATCGAATTAACTTTAGAAACATTTCAGATAAAAAACAGAAATTTCTCTATACTTTCCCCATATTGTTGTTGTGGTGGTGGTGGAAAGTTAGAACGCGGTTTACTGGAATCGAAAAATTTGTTTTTCTGTTTTCAAAATAATACAGAATGAAACGATTTTCGTTTTCTCTTCATGCTGAATCAGTAAGTCTCTAAAACAATTGAGTTCAATGTATTTATCTTTGATATCTCTTAACGAATAAATCTATAATCTAATCCTCTTTTACCACATTTGATTTTTTATGCCGAGATATATTTCTTATTTATTAATTTAATTTATTTGCATATAATATTTACATAATCCATTGTGTTTACTAAACTCATAAAATTTTTAGTAGTTAATTTATTTAATATTCTTTTTATCTTAAGGATAAACTTTATAAAAATAAATGAAAGTAAAATAAAAAGTTTTCGAAGAATAAGACTTTTAAAACATATTGATGGATTTTATAAAATATACATTAGAAAAATATTTAGGAACAACAGATTTTGAGATTATAAATTAATTTCCATATTTAAAATGTTTACCAAGAGGAAAATACGAGTGTAATCTCTATAAAAAGCGTCTGACAAAAGTGTTCATAACACCGCTGAAATAGTGGTGTGTTTTTTGGCAAAATTAATATTTTACCTTAACAATTATTAAATGATATTTGTGAATTATTTTTTTAACAAAATTGCATTAAATATCTAAAGTTTAAACTTTGTGTTTTCTGATTAATATTGACTTCAGTTAAGTTGAGCTAATTATTCTTGTATGCATTATCGTATTTGGATTTCTCATTCCCTTTTTTAAGGGATGCTTATTGTATTGTATTATAGAATTGTAAAAATTTATTAATATAGAAAAATTTTGAAATTAATTGGCCATTAATATAATGACAAATAACTTGTTTTCAGATGTGAGGGATTTAATCTTTTAGCTTTTCTTCACGCGCGCGTTCTATTTAAATATAAATATAATGAAATAAGCAGGTAAAACCTTTAAATCAAACAGTTTCAGAAACTTTGCCACAAACAAGGTTAACGATAATATGTGCTTTAATTTACATAAAATTATTTTAATATACGCCCATTATTTGAGACATTTCCTTAATGACTCCCTTTTTCTTTTTTAAAAATAATTCACCATTTACTTTTTAAAAAAAAAGCTGTTAGACGCAAATTTCTATAGTCAGTTGTAAGCTCAAACGTCTTCCGTATATTTCGAAAAGCTAGGAGTACTTTAAATTTTTGAAGTTTCATCAAAAGATTTTGAGTAGTAAACTTTCATTTTCATCAAGCAATTAAAATAAAATTTATAACTCTTAACAAATATAAACACAAAACATGTATTGTAAACACAAAAAAAATCTTATTGTAAATACAAAAAGATTCATAAATAGGAAATATGGGCTTTTATAGAATTAGTTTCATATATTAAAATTTCTGATAATTGAAAACGGAAAGTGTCGATAAAAATTTATATGTATTAAAATTATAATTCAATATTAAACTATTAATCTATAAAGCATAAATTATATTCATTTCGAATTTAAAAAATCAAAATTTTAATAATATTCAATATACCATTATTATAAATGATAACCAGCAATAACCAGGACTAATACTATTACGTATTGTTGCAATTAATTATTTTTATTCGAATCAAAAATGCATGTTTGTATTTACAACTTCTCTCTGTACTTACATAATTTAAGTAACTAAATATTGTTTTGTGAAAAATTATTTATGTACGCCAACAGAATATTTTAAAAAGTTAAAACTTTGTGTGTGTAATTTTTTCAATTCTTAAATTAGAGAATATCAAATAACTGAGAATGTTATTAATTTTTTCACATTGAATAAAAATGTTTCAATAATTGTTTTAACTTATTAAAAAAACAGATTTTTCTTATTTAGCCAAAGTATATTTAATAAAAAGTGTCATATATTTTTTATATTATGGAAATATAATTATCTCATTTCCACATGCATATCACATATTTTTATTATAGTCTCTTTTTTAATACTTTGACATAGACATCTTAACTTTTTCAATTCAATAACTTAGAAAAATAGCGATTGTTTATTCATTAAAACTATTTTATTTTACATTTAGACATGAACCTTAAGTTTCATTTACTAAATTTAAATTTTACTCTTTACAATACTCTTTAGAAATACTAATGAAATTTCCCAGTTTTGAAATACATCCTGTTAAAAAAAATTCACAAAATAAAATTTAAGTAATTTTCTAACTGTCTTTAATCATGGGAGTAGCTTAAACGGAAATATATAATATTTATTAGATAAAAATATTTCTTAGCAGGACTTATTTCAAAAGACACTTAAGGAGAAGGAATAATTCAAAACTATTGATTACTATAATGTAATTTCGTACACAGAACTATCGCAAAAACCCTTTTAGCTATATTTTTACAAAAAAAAACGTTTCTGCAATTCAGCAATATCTAATATTTGCAACTCTCAAAGAAGTGCAGATGTAATTATTCAAACTGAGAATAGATCTTCTCGAAAACAAAATTCTTCTGTTCTAAGTTTTAGGGTAAAACCCATTAAGCCCTTGCTATGGCGGAAAAAAAAAACCTCATAAGAGTAGGGACATTATCTGCCCGGGCACAGAAGAAATTTACCATGATAAATAGTTCTCCAATAACTCAGTTTTCACCAGAATAAGGAACATTGTCCTCCCATCTATAATATTTCCATCTTTCTTTACCCGGGCATGAAAGGGTACCTTAAAAACCCACCCCATATTATTTCTCTTCCCAGATGCCCGCAGGCATAGCCTTACCCGACGAAAGGTATCGTTGTACGAAGAAAGAAGTTCATCGATAATGCAGAAAGAAAGAAAATGCATGAGTAAAAAATGCTTTTGTTCTTTTTTTTTATTTTATACTCTTTATGCAAAACCCTGAAGGAACTGAGACAAAATAAAATTCTTTTTTTTTTATAAAAAATATGGCGATGAAAAGGTAACATCACAAAAATAGACTAGGCATTTTGAGAATTCGGGATAACGATCTGATAGGCAACCCTAAGAGTTCAGAAGGATGCTTTGAATGAAAAAAAAAAAAAAAAAGAATGACAAAAACATCAGATCGACATGAGTGGCAAGTGCATTTGCTGGAAACCTCTTTAATAGCCGCATCATTTGGGGATACACTTTTCTAAATAACATCTAATTTCCTGCTTTCGCCTCTTGGATTATCAGATGAAGATTCCGGAAAAGATGACGGGAGCGACATCTATCAGAGAAAATAAAAGGCAATCTTAATTTAAGATTTGCGTTAAACCTTGTTATTCTAAGAAATGTTATTTTCAGAGTTATATTTTTATTGTTGGTTTGAAATTAAATATTAATAAATATATCAAAAGTTAAATTTAAGTAACTAAAGAATATGGAAGATTGAGAGTATTTAAACTAGTTTGCACGAAATGGGAATTTAACCTATACAAAATATAGTAAGAAATATATATAAGTTCTATTTTTGTATTTATTAAATAAAATGAATCATCAAACTACTATGTAGATTTTATTTATTACCATTGTGTAATAAAGTATTCGCAAATATTTCTCAGTAAATTTTTAGAACTGTTTTTATTTTATATTTTAATAGCATTGCTGTTCTGCAAGTATGAAAAAAAGGCTATTCAAATATTTTACAAAATAAATAGTAATTATAAATGAATAATAGTTAAATACATGATGATATAAGCGCATTCAGTTTGAGCAATTAAAATTCTACTTAAGGTAATACTTTTTCTAGAAAGGTAATATTTTTCATTTTAAATTTTTTTCTTGGTTTAGAATGTGAGGATAAATATTGGTAAGAAGATACAAAATGTTTCATGTAATATGTAGCATATGATATGATATATATATTATTATTATTAAAAATTTTATTAAATATGGGAAAATTAGATTATTAATTATTTTTCCTTCTGAAAAGAACGTAAGAAATTTCGAAAGAAATAACTTCCAAAACATTCTGTTACATAATACGTTAGAAAATATAGAATAATTGATGGAAGTTATAGATCATAAAAGAGTCAAATTAATTGAATATATAAGAAAACATGAGAAAAGATAAAAAGATTGCAACTAATATTACAAGACGTTAGATTGTAAATTTAATTGAAAAATACTGTAGAATACTAATTTTAATTTCGTTTATGGTTTGCAAACGTTGGTTGGTTGGTTTGGTTTTATGGCGCAAAGTCCAAATAAGGACAAGCTTCGCCTATAATTTGTAAATGGATTTACTTAATATTAATATGTTGGCTATCAAGTCAGCAATATAATATATTGGTTCTTTTCCGCGATTATCATTTTTAGTAAAGTGAGCTTGTCTTGCATTCAATATTTCTTGCATTTATTCGATTATTAACATACATCATCTCACGTTCATTTTAAATTTCTTTTCATAAAATTCTTTTATACTTCACTGTTGAATTTTCAAAAATATAAAAACATGTTAAATAATCATTCTATTTAGTTTAAAGATACAATTTTTTTATTCTTTCACACGAATAATATAATATAAAATTTTAATTGTCTTACATTGTATCAGATTAACTGCACTGCAACAACTGTCCTTGCAATTTCACTCTTAAAGTAACATCCAATTTGATGTAATATCAACGAAAAACTTTTTTTAAAAAAAAAATAAACCGATATCACAAATCTAACATATTGTTAATGGACAATTGAACTATTGTATGATATTTTTTTCCATCGTACAAATTGTAATGCATATCAGCTTTCTTACAAATTCTGACTTTCTCACGAGACGTTGTGGTGTTCGATATTTATTTCTAGTGTGAAGGAATTGTGTTCAAACCCCAAGAGAAAGCAATGTTTATTGATCGATATTGGGAATACTCGAAATGTGCTTAAAAATCTTCTTCGATTTTCTTTTGGTCTCGATCTAAAACTTTGCAAATAAAGTATTGAGAAATTCTTGTGTGACATTGAAATCTAAAAGATTTAAAAGAACTAAGATTCAAAAGAATATTTTTTCACTTGCCGTTCTTTAAAAATGAATTAATGTTACCTAGATTTTTTAATGTTTTATTTGTTTCAATAAGTTGCAAAAGAAAATAAAAATAAATTGTTATTTTTAGTGTACATTTTAATAAAATAATTGTATTCTATGTTTTCATATGTATAATATAATTTATATTATTATTTTGTCTCATTTGCATTTTGTTGCTTTACAAATGATTGAGTTTCTATTATTATATTCTTCATTATATTCATTAAATAGCCTAATATACACTTAAAATCATTTTTATTCACAAATTATCTGGTGAGAAAGATATATTTACTACCAAAAACACAAATGACTTCATTTTAATTTGATGCCAAATAGAAATTCACTCGTTTTCATTGTTTCTAAAAATTAATATTATTTTTAAAATAAAAATATTATTAATTGGTGCAAACTAAAGACTTTCATCTGTTACTGACATCCAAATTAAAAATACTATCGTTACTTTAATATTTAAATGGAACTGGAAGATTAACTAAATAAATGATACTAAAGAATCAAAATATAATAAAATCACAAAGCGTTTAGAATTTCAATAATAAATCCGATAAGAAATACCTTCGGAGTAATTTAGTATATACTTGTAGTGATATTTATTCTTTACACTTGTAAGGTACATAACTCTTAGCCATGAAATTTGACAAAAACAATAAAAACATTATCATATACTCCATGAAGTAAAATGACTGATGTAGTGTAAAATTACATACATAATAAAACGAATCGCTTTATATTTAGAAATACCATTTATTTATATTTATAGAGTTACAGAAAAATCTAGTCTGTTGTGAAATAAATGGCAACCAATGATATTTTAATATATAAGAAAAGTAAACTGCAAAGTTTTCTCGAAATTTAATACTATATCAGTTTTTTTAAAATATAGATTGTGAATTCAATTGAATTCATATGATATTGAGTCAATATTCATATGGTATTGAGGAAATCATTGAAATATCGATTGATTTGGAAGTTTTCACAAGGCGAGATTTCATAAATATTTATCTATGTATGTATATATATGTATGTATATATATATATATATATGTATATATATATATATATATATATATATATATATATATATATATATATATATATATATATATATATATATATATATATATATATATATATATATATATATATATATATATATATATATATATATATATATATCTTTACATATATTTATATTTGTATATATATATATAAATTTGTTCAAAATTTTATCAATGAATTTACACGAACCAATAATATTAATGGATATAATATAAATAGAAAAATCTCAATCCAACCTAAATTTAGAAACAATTGGCCCATTCTCAGACGACTTTATAATTAGCTTTATAATTAACAACTTTATAACGACTAATGATTATATATATAATGCTAATATAGTGATGAATGCTTTAATATTTCTAACTAGTGTTGTTTATTTACATAAAATATCAGTGAATGAAAACATCCTATTAAAGTGCATAATACTTTACACAATGGCATTCTTTATTTATAACATATTTTAGCTAAAACAATAATCTACAATTTTATTGTGATTAGTTTTATACAGTTTGAATTATAGATTCTTCATCGGATAAATTAACTTATAATTGTTAAAGCACAAATAATACAGTAATACAGTCTGAGTAAAAACTTTAAGGCCAGTAGACATTTTTGAGAAAATGGAAGCATATAAACTGAGGAAATAAAATACCACATGTGTGATTAATAATTACTGAGCTTAAATAAAAGTAAAAAAGTAGAAAAATTAATTCGCAAATATTTTATTATTAGAAAATATTACAGAACACACTGATGAATATTTGAGCCTGAGTAAAAACTTTAAGGCCAACATAGAAAATAACACATAATAAAAAAATTACAATTTCTTAAAAAAGGTTGTGTAGGTGCATCTCTTCGAATTACTTCGAATATTCTTGTTTTCATGGATGAAACAGTTTTTGACAAAGGGTGGGGTCGGTTTTATGCCATGCATCTTCGAGAGTAGATTTCAGCTTTGTTTTTGATGTAAAATGTCTCTCATTTGGATAAACTCTTCTTGCTAAGTCACCCTAAATACTCTCGATTGGGTTGAGGTCAGGTGATCTAGCTGGCTATTTCACAGTTACAACATTGTTGACTTAAAACTAATTTTTTTTGATGTTACTCGAATGGACTGATGCATTTTCTTCTTGGTATTTCCAATTTTCTCCGGCAAAACTTTCAGCATTTGGCAAAAGGTGATTTGTTAGGACTTTTTGGTACACTTGTGAATTCATTCTAACTGAAACGAATACAACTGAGCTTACACCACTGTAAGCAAAACAGTCCCAAGTCATGACAGATCCTCCACCTAATTGGCACTTGAAGAATATTTCTTTTTCATTTCTTATATCATGCAGTAGAAATTCCAGCCATCTGGTCCATCCAAATTTCATTTTTTTTTTTCACCAGGAAAAACAATTTCTATCCATTGATTGTCTCAGATCATGACTTTCTGGCCAAAGTTCAAACGCTCTATTTTGTATCTCTGCAGTAACTGAAGCTTAGTTGATTTTGCTGTATAAGTGTACCTTCCAGTTCTTCTAATTGTGTTATAAATCGTTTTTTGAAAACTTTTAAACCTGTCGTCGGAATGAGTTATCTGGTTGAGTACTTTCCAGTAGATGCAAGTTCACAAACTCTTCTTTCATCACGCGAGGACAAAGCTTTATATCTTCCCTCAGTATTCTTTTTACCATAATTGTCTTTCAATTAAAAAAAAATGTTGACTACATTTTTGTTCTTTCTATCTATATCGCAATAGCACGACTACTCATTCCTGTTGAAGACAAAGCTTCGATCTGTCCTCTTACACGATCAGTTAACTTCTTACCCACTTCGACATCTTTGCAAAGATCACCAATACTTCAAAGAAACGTAATGACAAATATGAAAATTGCAGCGTTGTTACAGTAATTGCAATGGTAATTACACGATTATAATTTTTAAAAATGACTAATGGCCTTAAAGCTTTTACTCAGGCAGAAATACTAACTTTGTAAATAACCACATGTTTCTCATAATTATGTATTTACAAGTTATGTTTATAGCATTTATTTTTTATCAATGAACTTTAATAAATCCCTTTTATTTCATCTTACATTATCTCAAAAATTTTACTGGCCTTGAAGGTTTTACTCAGGCTATAATGCAGTCTTGACTCATTATATATATATATATATATATATATATATATATATATATATATATATATATATATATATATATATATATATATATATATATATATATAAAACATTCAATAAAATATTTTCATACATTTCTCCTTCTCTTAACTCTTATATTTATAAATTGTTTTTTATTTCAGTATAACATTAGTATATTTCTGAATTTAAAAGCATAGTAAGACAACATTTCAATAATACAAATGCTGATTCAGACAATTTAAAGTCGTTATTTATTTATTTATTTATTTTACTATAATGGATTTTTATAAAACTTGAATTTTATACCTAAAACTAGTAGCATTGGATTGAATTTCAGAAAAAATTAAAATGTTTATTATTAATATTACATTATACAAAAAACAATCATGTGTCATTAAGTTCTATATTAATCAAAGTTGTTTTCTTAAAATTTCATTTTTGTATATTTATTTAAAATGTATAAATTGTGTTAATACTTTGACTTCTGGTATGTCCGAAAATGGTTTAACATTAGATACTTGCACTAAATAGGAAGGAAATTTTTTAATTTAATTTTTTTTGGTTTTTCTTCCCTTAGTTAGATTCTTAAAAAAAACTAATCCAGAAAACACATATAAAAATAATAGTTTTCAGAAAAATCTAAAATCTGCATCTAACACAGAATCATGTTTACACATTTTTACTTAAAATGCAATTTTCTCTTATCTAACAATGATTTATCTTCATACATATCCACTACCTCAGCCTTATTCTTTCATGTAAAGCATTTTAAGAAATACCATATAATATTTTATTCAGAATATTTTATATGGTTTCCTTCCCTCATTCATTCCTGAGAAAGTTTTAAAATTTTTCATACTAATAAAATTTTTGATAAAATGTCTATTTCTCCTCCATGCCTTCCATGATTTCAAATTTTTGTTTCTTATATATTTTCAGCCTTTAAAAAGTATTTATATATTCTTTATTTCATAAATTTTTACGACTGCAAAACGTTTTTTTATAATTTTTTCTCTATTTCTTAATAATAAATATACCTCTTTTCGAAATTTGCTCCTTTATTCTTTCCTTTAAACATTTCTAAATCGTTTTTTTTTCAATCATTTTAGTCTTCTACTCTCATAATTTTACTGAAACTTTCTATCATTTAAAAATGAACTCTTTGCAAATTTGAATTGCTATATTTAATTATATACGCAAAATTAGATTTTTTTATACTTGTGTGTATACCAATTCAGGTTAACATTAGAGGAAAACTTATTTTTCACATTTGCAACTACAGAATTTTAAATTAATTCATCAGTCTTCAAACATGATGAGACGAACTGTAAAATGCGATGTTTATTTCTGTATTAAGCCTTTATATAACAAATTTATTACCGTGGATAATAGAACTTCAAACTGATATTGAGAGCATGTAGAAGTCCGGGAATTTTATAATCAAGTGTGGAAAAAATATATAATTTATTCTAGTGAACTGGAAGGATCATTTAAAATGATTACGCACCACGTGTCTTATGGAAAACACTCTTTATCTAAGCAACTTCTACAGAAACTAGTTTGTGAGCTCTTGAAAGTTCGAAATCGCTATCTCTGAATTTATATGGCTCACTGGTAGTGTCTTTGTGAGTATCTATGCCAAGTGAATGCATAACAATGAATCGAATTATACGTTCACTCATCATTCATGATATAGGGTATCGTGAATTGCATCTTTTTTTTAAAATAGGATCGGTGATAGATAGTGACAAACGCAGAGTCGTGCTTAGAAACAATTGTATTTTGTCCCCTTTGTATTAGGCATCACATTGAAGCTTTGACAAAGTAGGCCGTAGACATTTACAATTAGTAATGGTTGGTTGGTGGGGTTTTGTGGCGCAAGGTCCAAAAACGGACAAGCTGTGCCAAAAAAATATTTATGTAGTAATATTAAATTTTCCAAAACCCAAGCAACATTAAAAGATTAAAAAACAAAAATATTTGTATATGACACTACTAAAATCCAAATACACACATACACAGTAAAGAAAAATACAATCACCCGAAACAGAAACAAAATCAAATAAGATGTAAGAAACCTATTGCCCTTAAATATGCAAATAGCTTTCTGTGGTGTTACAATCACTAAGTCGTTTATCCTCGTTGTATTAAGTTGCTAGCTGAAGCGTTGACTAAGATCGGCAATAGACATTTACAATCATTAAGTCGTGCTTAGATAGTTATGCTTTGACCCCCTTGTATTAAGTTACAAGCTGAAGCTTTGATTAAGATCGCCAATAGGCATTTACAATCCTTAAGTCGTGCTTAGAAACAATTATGCTTTGACCCCCGTTATATTAAGTTACTAGCTGAAGCTTTGACTAGAATCAGGGATAAGTATTTACAATCTTTTTAAAAGTCTTGCATTTATAAGTCTTGCTTAGAAACAGTTGATGACCCACGTTGTATTAGGCCGCTAATTGATATTTTGACTACCACAGATATTACATGAAGAAGACGGGAAGTTTCCGACATACGGTGGCATTATTAATGTGTAAATATCCAACACTGCATTGTACTTCTTCTATTACTTGTCTCACCATCATTTGTTCACTTTTTAGAGACATTAACAAATTCAGATGGCAAGCAGCCCATGAGCCATGCACTTTTGGAGATACTCATTTCGAGTTTTTGAGTCATCGCAATCTGTCTTCCGTCGATGCCGCTTAGATCATCAAATTTTTCCATGAAATATGCACGTAATCACAGCAATGATTATTCAGACTCTTCAGAATAAATTATATATTATTCAAACTGTAGATTACGAGTCACCACTACCTGTACATGCGCTCAACGTCTAAAAGTGGCTCTTCAATGTAAATAGATATCTCAAATAAAGGTTGAAAAAGAGAAAAACAGAAAGATTGTATCATTTTTTGTAATATTCCATATCATAATTAAATAATTTAAAATATTGTTGTTACAAATGTCCAAATCAATTTTAATCAATAAAAAATGTTAGGTGGAGTCTGTTAGGTCAACAGATCGTGTCTGAAAGTTTGATGTCGGTTGGCACTTGTTCATGTCTAATACCATCAGAATCTCCATTATGTTGGTTTCTCGATTTTGAGAGGGTCTGTGTCTTATGCAAAACTGGAAATGTCGAAGGGATGTCTGATGGAGATGGTATGGGGTTGATAGCTGTGATGAAGCAATTGAAATTGCAGTTATTTGTTAACACTGTTTATCGCATGAACATATGGATTTTTCACTTCTACCGAATGGTTTGTAAAGAGAGGCAAATGGGCCGAGACCGGAAATGAAATAATTACGATATTGATTAATGGTAAAGAAATTGGATTATACTTTAGGAAGAAGACGGTGAATCCATTGCCTTTGTTCTGTTATAGACGAATGACAGTAACTCGAGCGAGAGAGTAGCTCATATACAGTACAGTGTTGAATATCCATATAACAATAATTTATGTCGGAAGCTGTCCCTTTTCATAAAATAGTATCAGAGACAAACAGTGGTTCAGCTAATGAGTCACTGTTTGTCTACAATATAATATGGGTTAAAGTACAAGTGTTTTTAAGTACCTGAATAAGTGTTGTTTGTTGCCGTCTGATACCGATCTCATTGTACGAGGAGGTGCAAAGTTCGATACCCGGAATCCTTAATGATGTGTAGACATCAAATAACAAACGTTGTGCTACTCGACTCACTGTAATTCATTCATAGGTACTCAAAAGGATAGCACGAGGATAGCAGTGAAGCATATAATTTCGGACATGTCACTGATTTGAGTTTTCAGAGACTACCAAATTTCACATAACTTCCTTTTTTCAAATGTTTAACAGTCATTGGAATTATAGGTTTACCAAGTACTTTATAGCATCTATTTATAACTAAATTAAAGAACAAGTTTAAAATATAAAAATTATAAAGAGATATTTTTTTTTCAACGGCAGGCACTTGGGTGACGAACCTTATGCCACAACAAGGCCCACACACACAGAGAAACTGCTACTCATTTTTCGTTACCCAGCGCGGGCACCTTTATAAATAAATATTGCGTGGTTGTAATTTTACATAATCTGTGTAAAATTATACCTCAATATAGCAATTGCAATAATCTATTTGAAAATTTAAATTATAACTCATAAAATTATCCGTTTTTCATAACTTAAATTATGAAAAACATAAGTTTTTATAAAAAAAATCATTAAATTATACTGCATTCATTCATCTACATTTGCAATATATTCAAATGAAAGCATTTACCTGGACAGAGGTAGTTTCAAATTGATTTCACTCTATAATAAAACTTTAGTATCCTTATGTAGATTATTGAAAAGTTTTGTATATTTTAATAAATATTATAACGCAATTGTTTAATACGCTTAAACAGTGAATGAATTATTAAACACTAAGTTTAATAATTCATTCACTATTTAAGCGTATTAAATTTTTTGTCATAAAAATAAATGACCTAAATAATATTTATTTAAAACTTTAGCAAAAAGAATTTTTCTCTTGTTTTAAATGATATTTTTTTCTTTTTCTCTTTAAAAGTAAAATATTTTTGAAATAAAACTTTGATACTTATTCTCATCAAATATTTTCTATCAAAATGTGCTTAGACATTAAATCGATATGAAAGTTTTCCTCAAATGTGATTTTAAAAAATGCGTTTTCAAGATGACATAGCAAAAAGCCTAGTCACAAATTTATTTCGCATTCAAGATCAACGAATTGAAAAGAAAGCGATGGAATAGATAAAAAATCTTTTCTTGTTCTTAAAAGTGCTAAAAAAGAAAGAAGTCATATATATAAAAATTTTCGGGTTAAAATGAATTCAATCTATTCTTTTGCCGTGTCATGAATTATTGCTAGCCTGCAGGGAAAATTCAACTCAACTCTATTCAAGCTGACGAATTGTCGAAAAGTTGTCACTGTTAAAATATACCGTTAAAACAGCTGCGCTCTGTTTGAAGTTTTTCCCACCATTTGACAATCGAATGTTAGCTTTAGCAATTTTTTTTATTCGTTTTCCTTTATATTATTTTTTTTCGTCTTGCTCAAATACAGAATATGATTAACGATATTTCCGAAAACGTCGTAGATTAAGTACCAAGGTAAAAAGCCATTTTTCTTTCATCTAACTAAAATGGCTGACAAATCGTTTGCTTCGAATGGAAAACTCGCAAATGGCTCCACTACTTTACCAAGTGCTATATCTCGCTGTAGTTGTTAGAGACATTTTGACGTTCGATAGCTCTATTTCCGATGATTCCTGACAGATATGAATTTATTCTATTTTTTCTCATGATCCTTTTTTTCTGTTCTATCATCAAAAAAGTTTCAGGCGTATTGTGAAAAATGACCTGGAATTTTTATAGAGCTAATTCTTGTCACTATCGTTTCTTCCAAAAATACAGTTATCCTTTTTACCCTCATCGCAAGATAATTTTTCTACACTTTTGTTTTAATGATTTCCAATTCTAATACTTTCAATGCTCTTTAGATCATTTAGCCTACTTTTTATACATTTGATTGTTTAAAATTTCATCATTTCATTGAATATTTATAATAGTAACACAAAATTTTAAATTATTTTTAATTATTAACGTATTGGAAAAACTTGTTTCTAAATGAAACTTTGTTATAGTATTCTATTATTTTACAAATGCTATAATACTATGACAATTTTTTATCATTTAATTTTAACTATAACCATTTAAACTATATTTTCCTATTGTTTAAGGACATTTGATTATAGTAAAAAGATTCTTCCTGAAGACGATAAATTTTCTAATTTTCTTATTTAAAATTGATTTCAAATTTTCTTAACACTTTTGATTTTATTTTCAAAGAACAATTAATGTTGCTTGTACTTTTATTATTTTGTTGTTGTTACTAATGACACTTGG
This sequence comes from Latrodectus elegans, assembly GCA_030067965.1. Taxonomy (NCBI): domain Eukaryota; kingdom Metazoa; phylum Arthropoda; class Arachnida; order Araneae; family Theridiidae; genus Latrodectus; species Latrodectus elegans. The sequence goes on from CM057819.1 coordinate 51,803,336, forward strand.
ACAAGCCAACCTCGCTATGCCTAGGCTATGCGAAGTAAATTCAATTGGGAGGGTCTTTCGTTTAACCAGAGCACTATGAAGGTGAAAATACGACTTTTGCTCTTCGAATCCTCTGATAGATAATAGCACCAGAGAATCCATTCCCTCAACTTTTTTTTTTTTTTTTTTTTTTTTTTTGACATTGATCTGACGGGAGAGTAAATTTCTCCAGACCATTGCACCCATGGTAACTGCTCAACGACCGATCACAAAACTTTCAATTCCACAGATTTAACGAGCACGTACGTCGCATGTACTCGTACGGTCTTTGGAGTCATTGGGAATCGAACCCCATCCTTCTGGATGGAAGGCCGATTCCCTAACCACTATAGTGGTAGCCTATAGGCTACCACGGCTCTACATTATTTTTATTCCATATATATACATATACATATATATACATACATATATATAATATATATATACATATATATATAATATATATATATATATATATATATATATATATATATATATATATATATATATATATATATATACACACACATATATGTATATATATATATGAATACAGAGTGGGAGAGAGTGAAACTAATTCCGAATCACCAAACGTACGCATACATTACAAATTACTCTAAAGAAAAAAATTTAACAAAAGTAATTCAGTAAACCTTTTTCTTTTGAAAGAAATCATACCCAATAGTTAAAATTAATTTCCGTTTAAGTATTTTAAATATGGAGATTTTGATGTTAGTGATTGAGAAATGTCTGCTGCTTTTATGAATTATTAAAATTGTGTTCACTTAACAATTTTAAGGAAAGGAGAACATACATGAAGTTAACTGTTAAATAATACGAAAAGTTACTATCAAATGTCAAATTACTATAAAATAAAAATTACTATCAAATGTCAGCAATTTGATTATTCTGTGGCACACATTAGAAAATAAAGCATACTTAAATTAATCTAAATCATGAATTTATTTTTGAGGAATAGATAGGAATCGATTCAAGTATATTTTCTCTTCGATCTTTTATTTCTTTATTTGTAGTAAAATAAAAATTTGTACATAATAATTTATACATTTTTGAGCTGTTATCTGTTTGAAATAATTTCTTACAACTTTTAGAAATAAGTTTCAGAGTAGTTTGTAGAAAAGCAATGCTGCAAAAAGCAATGCATCTGCTTTCTTCCAGCTACTTTTGACTTCCGGCCTGTTTACTTCCCAGTACTTGAGAATAAAACCTATCAAATAAAAAAATAATTTAATATCAATCAAACCAAAGGAAATGTGGAATTATTGTTATCGATTGTATAAGTCAAAGAAACTCTCCAATAATTCAAAGTGTATAAAAACTAAATATTGTAAACAAAGTTTAAAATGCAAAACTTGAAGATCAAATTAAAGATTGGAAAAGTATTTTGAGTAAATAATCTTCATCTTTCTACACATAAAAACTATAACAATAATCGTAAATTATAACAAAAAAACTTCATATAAAGAACTTCAATTTCTCAAACTACTTCTTATTGAAAAACAAATGCATTTTAAAATGCACGCTTAGATTGATTTATGTGAAATAAAAATTGTTAGGCTAATAATTATTGAGTACAAATAAAGGAAAACTTTATTTTCAAAAAGTATTGCAATAAATAGTTCGAAGACTTAAGAGCATCAATTTTTTATGAATATATACCAAAATTTTACTAAACAGAAAGTTATCCACTGTAAATTAAAAATCAAAAAGAAAATTTTCTTGATAATCGCTTATAAAAATTAAACATTAACAAAAAAAGTTACTTTTAAAACATTTCTCATCAGATTTAAAACTAAAAACTCTTAAAATTTTAAATATATTATTAAGAAAAACAATTTCCGTGTTCTAAAGATGCATCTTAACGTCAATTAAACTAGGGATGAAAACATTTCAGAATAAAATTGTTTTAAATGCGCCAACAAAATACATAAAAAAGATTTTTTCATAAAACATTTTAAAGCATTTTATATTTAAATTTAAACACAATGTATTTTATAATTGAAAAGATTCTGCATACATTTACAAGCTTTATTTGTTTATTTGAGATTTTGTTAATGTAATAATATCTAATTATTTGAGAAATTTTTTATTAGTTATAATATATTTTAATAGAAAATTACTTTACAATTTTGGTTGTGAATTGTTGAGTGTCTTTAAGTTTCTATAACTAATGAAAATTCATTTTTCTTATATTGAGAACCTAAGGCCGCAGTAGCCTGGCTGGTTAGTTCGTTTGTTCTAGTTAACGATTGGTAGTAAGTTTAAATCTCGACCCAGATGAAGAGCTGTTGTGTTCCTTAATGGTGGCTGAGATACATTAAATTTGTCGCGGTGGCAATGTTTTCACTATGAGAGGGTATTTTTGGTATTGGTCAAGTATAGAGTTTTCTGTTTGAACCATGTTTCTAAATCAATAACTAGGATCTGCAATGTCACGTCTACTGGGTGCCCCACTAAATACAGTGCTATCACTTTCAACCCTTCTAGTACTAAAAGGTGGAAATCCTAGTAAATGGGCATTATATAACAACATATTGAGAACTTAAATGCTTGTATTTATTCAATTTTGTTCTTATAAAATAAACAATATATTCTTATTTCAAAATGTTGAATAAAAATATTTAACCAATTTGTATATATATATGTATCTAAAAACATTTTTTTCAAATTTCATTACTAAATCTAATTTTTATGTAAAATTATCTGAATTATTGAAGAGTTCATCAGCAAAAATTTCTTAAAAAGAATTTTAAAATTTAAACAGTTTCTTAAACATTAGTTTACACAAGTTATTGTTACAATACATGTTTATGACATTCCTTGCATTTCTTAAAAAATGCCTTCAGACATTTTAAAAAAGATTAAAAATTATCAAATCACTATTTTACACAAGTAATTTATTAACGATAGCATAATTGGTGGTAAACTATAAATGTAAAGAATATTTCACAAATATAAAAAATACAAAAGACGAGTTCCAGTCAAAAAATGCTTCTTGAACTTTGCTCTCACACACATATGCAGAGTATTTCAAAGATTTAATTTAATTAATAAAAAACCAGATTATTATTCTCTATACACTCTTCAGCTCTTTTTATACCCTTCTTACATAGTCATCAATAACGAAAAAAAAAATAATAATAAGCACTTCAGTTTACTAAATTGCCAAAAATTTGTATTTTTTTATACTCTTAGCAGCAAATGAAAACTGTTTTGAACAAAGATTCATGAATTAACTAATTAAAAGTGCACACATTATTCAAGGAAATTTCTTATATCAGGAAAATTAATTTGCTCACCTGTATTCAAGTTAGCTCTATGGAAGGTCATTGAGTCTCTAATAAGTGGTTCTGTATATGCTCAATAAAAGAATTTTAATCAAGTTGACTTTAAAATTATCATAAAATTTCTTCTCATGTGTAACGAAGCAATATATTGAAGAAAAAGGGAGTTTTGAAAACCTTGCTACGAAATTTAAGAACTGCAACTAAAAATTTTCTTGAAAATGTGATTGAACCAAAGACGTTTTTCATTATATGATTGAAAGTAAATAACTCTCATGTAATTATTTCTCATATCTGAAACACAATTCTGCTCAGCATAAAAAAAAAGTTTAGTTTAATTTTACACAATAATCAGGATATAACCGTTGACCAATTGAATGTTATACGTTAACATAACTATTATTAATCAATAATCTGCATGTGAGAGATATTTTTTTTAAAAAATATGGATTCGTTTCTTTTCTCACGACAACAGTTTAGCCAAACCTAAAAGTGGTGGCGTTTTAAAAAAAATTTAAATGCATAATATTCAACACATTTATACCAGCGCAATTTTATCCAAAATTCATATATAACCACAATATTTTTAAAATTTTTAACTGTTAAATTTTACGATTAGTACCTTTGTTATTTTAAAATAATAGTACTAATTATTCAACAATTAATTGTTAAAATAAATAAGATATATTTAAAAATGTTTTCAATCTTAAGTAAGGAAGAGTGGAATTCTAAAATGTTAAGAAAAAGTGTTTTTCATTTTATAAACTTAAATAGTTTGACACATGATAAAAAAAAAATTCTTTCCTTCTAAAATTTAAAAAAAAGAATGCTAAAAAGGCAACTTTTATTTGTAAAATTTCAGGTATAAGAAACCCTATTACTCAAAGTTGTTAAATTTATTTTTAATTATCTTCTTTGATTATTAGTTATAAATTACATCAGCCTGATTAGACAATTACTAATTAATAAAGCAAAATATAAAAATAATTTGTTTCAAAATAATAATATTCTGACCAAACGTTTCCATTTCACAAATAGTTTTAACCACAATCTTATCTCATACATTAATAATCCAGAGAACAGCCACCTAATCGCTATACTAACTAGCTTTACTGAGAGTGCCCAATCACAAACAAGTACTTCTGCTGCCAGATGCAGTTATCTAACCTATTGTTCATTATGACGTTCTAATCACATTCGGTCGCCTACGTGACGTTAACAGAAAGCTTGTTCGCAGATCGTCAGATAAAGCACTCGATGGCAACGTCAAGTTACACTCCTATATGAAATGACGTAGCGAAAACCACAGAGAATGCCCGTTTGACATCCTGTAAACATTTTGAGAATTTGTGTAGTCATCATTGATGATTTATCTCAGGTGTTCTACAAAAATAAATTAACCTAAATACATATTTACTAAATACAATTTAATAAAACTTTAAAGCCCGATTTTGATTCATAATATCATGTATAATGTATCTCTAGCAATATAACTTTAAATAGATCGTATTTTAGATCGTAACTTAGATTCTTTAAAATAGCTTTAACCCTAATAGTAAAGTGGTAATTTAAAACCATTTGAAAAATTCATGGAATTGATAAATAAAAGAACTTCACTAAGAGAAAACCACCTTTTCAGTTATCTGTTAATCACTTATTGTATATTAGTTAAGATTTCATTTCTAGGACAAAAACACTTACTTACAAAATATTTTATTCTATGAATATTATCTTTATTCAAAGGAATAGTAAGATTTAATTGAAAATAATTTTAAAGAAACTTTAATTGACAAATAGAAATTAGTTTTTTGTTTAGGATAGCATGCAACTTGTACAGTTCATACGTACAGTTACCATTAGAAAATATTCATTTTTGCAATTTATAAATATAATTTATAAATTTGAATGTATATATCAAATTTATAGATAACACATCTTGTAACAAATTTCTTTCTTTTACCTGAAATGTCTTATTTATAATTTTATTTTTACACACATGTATTTGCAGTTTTTCTCAGTCAAATTCAAATTACTTAAAACTTTTATTTTACGTAGTTTAAATTAGAACATTTAGGTTAGTTATAATTCAGTTCGGCTGTGTAAAATTTCCATTTTTAAAAAAGCAAGATTAAGAAATAAGATTATTAACTATGTAATTAAATATAATTTAAATTTTTAATCTTGCATATACATCATTTACCTGTTCATAATTTATATTTTGTTTCGATAAATGATTATAAGGTTTCTTAAATATGTCTGATGTTTTCTATTTTTTACTTTATTCCCATAAACTGAAGTCAAATTAAATTTTATCATTTCGTTGAACCATCTTTTCTATTTTGTATTACAAAATGCATTCATTATTCTAATTCATTCTATTTTTAAATGAATAACATGCGTACAGTTAACGATCTCTTACGTTTTAATTATAGTTTTTTTACTTATATAACAAAATTACCTTGTAGTTGAAAAATAATTATTCATAAAGAAAATTTACACCTTTTTATTTTTTCTTTAGCACCACATCTTGATGTAGACCAAGGCTTTCGTCAGAACACTCCTCCATTGTGTTCTCCGGGAGGCGAAAGTTCTCCAATTTGTTACTTTCAGCCTTTAAAGTCCTCTTCTACACGATCAGTCCATCTAAATTTGGGCCGACCCCTAGCTCTGTTTGCAATGGGCATATAGTTAAAAATTCTTGAAGTCAAAGACGAGGGGTCCATACAATAGATATGGCCCTCTTTTCAATTATTCCAAAATATATTATTCTAAATATTTTATAAAAGAATGTCTCATTTAATGTTAAATATTCTTAAATAAACATTTTTCTTGCTATGCTACATAATAAAAATTATATTACTCAGCTTATAATATTAATGAAGTAATTGTAATATTCAATGAGACAACTTATATTATTTATTGTCTGTAAAGTCAATAATTTTTTAAATAAGCAAATGTATTTATGTATTTTCCTAATCGAAAATATTTAGAAACTACTCATATTTTAACATTTTCTATATTTTATAAAATAAATGTTATAATCAGTTTTTTGTTAAAGATAAAATTGTATTGGAATTCATGTCAATTAAATTACTTTTTATCCTAGTTTGTTCTCAATTTTTCAAACCACCAAAAAAGAGTAAAAATGAGAACATATTATTTTGGTGACCACCATACACCTATATACAGCCTTTCCTCCTCCTCTACATGCACGGTGTCTTCCAGCAGCTCACCGTTCAACAGATGGTTCATAACTGCTGTACACATCAGGTGTATCACAATGTTCAGATGGTTCATACAAAGTTCAAACCTTCCGTTTCCATTTGTATCTCTTAGGTTACTCGGTTTAGCTTTGCTTGTCTGTTTGTTGCTCAACATGATTGTTTGCACACAAGGGCCAACTAGACCAGAACTTGTGGCTTAAAGTGGACTCCAAGCCACTACAAACATCTATTCAAAAGATTGGACTCGAGCCCCCGAATTGTTGAACCGAAGGCAAAAGTACTAACCTCAGGTACTTGGATCTTGAACTTTCAAACGCTTGTGTGTCTACTTTTCCTGAAATTGTTATTAAAAGATAATATTAGGAATCTTTAGGTTAGTGATGGTCAGTTGTAGGTTATTCATTTTTGATATTGCTTCAACTAGTTTATATTACTTTTAACACTATTATAAATAACTCTGTCAATTAATGCAACCTTTTAATTTTGCTAAAAGTTTGGTACATTCGGAGAACAATTCCTAGAATTTTCTTAAGACGATGTTCTTGATTTAAGAGTTGAGGGGAGGGGAAAGAAGTTTCTATAAAAAATACATTTCTTGTTAGTACTCAATATTTCTTTAATATATTAATAATACGACAAAATATTTATATCATAGAGATAAATATATTTCCTTGTTCTGCAGGGGCGAACACCATCATATTTGGTCAATCATTTAAAAACATCTGTGAGAACCGATGGTAATTCATGACCCAGTAAAATGCGTTTTGTTCACTATACGTGGCGAAGTTAGGATATTAAGATACAAAACCCAACTAACTAACTATAAGAAGTGAAAGATAAAATTCTTTACTGAAGAATCTGCAGCGAGAGAGAATATCGATAAAAATGTATCCATGGTTATATGATTCCATCTTTAATATGTTAAACGTATTGGATTACACTGCTAAAATTTCAGACATTTCCCTGAAGTACAGTATTAAAAATTATTTCAAATCAGACCTTTGTGTGGAAATGTTTTGATTTATTTGAAAATTTAATTTAAAAATTTTAAATTGCTAACATTTTAAACGGCGTTATCGGAGTTGCTGGAACAATTTATGGGCTGAATTATGATGTTTTCGACTGTTTGTTTTTGCTGATAATAAACTCAGTGACCTATCTTGTCATTTTATAGATATAGTGACAAGTTCAACAACGCAAATTGATTCTTCAACAAATTATACGAGTGGAGAGATATATCATTCTACATAATATCTGAGAAATATTATCGCTCTAGCACTCGGTTTTCTGTAATTGTGGTAGTGGATTTTGATGTGTGTATGTATAGTCCTTCACAAGAAATGAACTTTTTTGATCAGTTATCAAAATATCGACCTTCTGATCAAGTGGTCGATGCTTTTTCTCACCAAGTTTATCAGTCCCTATTTATAAATAGAAAGAATTGCTTAAAATTCATTAATTTTCGATTCTTCAAAGAATAACTCATCACAACCAGGAATTTCTTTTCGCAATTTCAATCTTTGAAGAAGTTGATGGTTAAAATAAATGAAACAGTTACCACCATTAGGCTAACATATTTTTATGACTTTATTCCTCAAGAAAATAAAGAAAATTGTTTTTCCGTAAAGGCAACTTCAAAATATTTTACTTTAATAAAAACTTAACACATATAGCTGACTTTATAATATCAGCAACTTATAACTACAGACAATATGAGTATATCAAAATAATATTTTTGATAAAATGTGTAGTGAATACTGCTTTTTATTATGCATGTAAAATTTTTAGCGACTATTTCTTTTGGCATAAGAAGAAATAGACACTATTCATAGGAAAAGATTGACGAAAATATGTTACTTACTTCAGAATATCACAATTAACCTCCATTAGGAAAGTTTTAAAACATTTATTTTACACTCTAAAATACAACTTACAGATCCAATGATTTAAAATTTTCAAGTTTCTTCATTAATATGTTTTTTTTCTGGAATTAAAGTGTACATTTAAAATCTAAAATGCATCAAATGTAAAAAGTTTATTTTTATTTCAGAAAGATTGAGTAATCAATATTACTTTACTGAAATTCTTTACTGAAGTTCTGCAGAAATAACCTGTTTAAGAAATGAAGAAAGTCATTATTCTAATAAATAAAACATTTTGTTTTGATTTGAGACTAACATAAGCAATAATTTTTTTATTTATTAAACTAGTTAACAATACTACAGCACTATTATTATAAGATAAATAGCTATATACAGAGGTACATTTCTAGATATTCCAATTAACAAAAGGTAAAATATCGATGACAACCAATGAAGTATATTTCAAATACTCAAAATTTTGAATGGTCAAAAAAATGGGTGAGTATTAAACATGAATATTGAAACTTCATGGCTAAAAGTCATTGATGTACAAGTTGATTTGGCTATAATTCATTTCAATATATATGGCGCTACAGAATAATAAGTACTTTTGCCATTGACTTTCTAATTTTGTAAATTCATATGTATGTGTGTATGGTATATTAACATTAATTCAATAGTATGTGCAAGGATACAATAATTTCAAAGATTCTGTAAACCATTATTCTCCCAAGTTTGTAACCAAAATTTAAAAATTGTTTTAACTGATACATGAAATTAGACATCGTGTAAGCAAATGACGTTATTATAACAATTAAAATATTAAATTTTCTTATGTGACACAATGTATTCCTATGTAAGCAGGCAGGACTAACAATAACGGAGAACACCGGAATTTAAAATTTAATAATTATATTTAAAATAAATTTTTTTATTAAAAAGTGAATGTATTGGAAGTGGTAGCGATGGAAAAATTAAAAGCATTTACTACATTTGTAAAGAATAACACCTTTAATAGCATTTTAGTATCATCATCAAAAAATCGGGTTATTATTGGCGATAAATCTGACTCGCATTGAAGTTTTACACGACTTTCTTTATATGTTACTCCAACTTTCAGATTAAAAAAGCAATAAAAATAAATAGCATAAAGTACAGCTTTTTTTTTAAAGAAAAAGAGCAAATTTAGTATCCTTTCAATGAATAGTAATTTTAGTGGGATAACTCACCAAGAAATTGGTTTCATCATTGGCAACAAGTTTGACTCGCTTACATAATTTTATATACTCTTTAAATTCATAAATATCCATTCCAGATTCCAGACCTAAAGAACTCTGGTAAAATAAAAGCATTATGTAAGTTATTTTTCTCCGAAAAATTTAATTATAAAACCAACTTATTTTTGACATAATAATTGTGGCGACTTATGCAGTATTATACTCAAAAGAAATTATTTTATTAAGAAAAATCCAATATACCATAGAAAAGATGTAATATTGCTCCAACACTTTTGTTCTATTTTAAATTTTCTTCCATTATGCTTCCTCTTTTGTTATATGTATTATATATTCATTTCATAATATTTTCAAAATGCTTGAAGAAAATAGTATATGCCATGAAAAAAATCAATATGTATATAAAATCTATCACAATTCTTTTCATTTTTTACCTACTTCCAAAAGAGTATTTTAAGTTTCTTAATCGACACTATAGATTTGACTAATTTTGATATTTATTTAAAAAAATAAACTGTCAATTAAATTTTAAAATCTGGTTGGAAAGCCATTATGTCTGAAAAACACTTCCAATCTTTTAAGCATAGAGGGAATTACCTCACAGTTTTCGCAGATGAAATATTACATTTCATCATAATTACTCTTTATCATATCTTTCAATATTATGTTATATTACCGAATGTTGATTTCCTATGTCCCATAAATGTTCGATGGGGCTTACGTCTGGTGATTGTGGAGGAGTATGCAACTGATATTTGATATTGCACTACAGCCAGAGCTTTACTTTGTGTACAGTGTGTTTTGGATCATTGATCTGTTGAAACCAAAATCAGTTGCCAAGGTTCAAATCTTTTGTGCACTCTGCTTCAAATGTTTTTAATATATTTAGATATTCCATATACTCTTATGTAGAGTTTAAAACGTTAATCGATCAGCTCCACTTGCTGCCATGCAGACCCAAATCATTGAAAAATCTTTACCGTGTTTAAATGTAGACCAAATTTTGCATCTCAAAAGTCGTACCTTGTTTCTCCACACGAGTAGGCCTTTTGATGCTAAAGATCAAAACTTGCTTTAATCTGAAAATATTACTTTTTTAGAAAAAAAAACTCAGAGTTATTAACATATTTACAGGTAAAATTTAAACTTTTCTGCTTATTGGCAGAATAAATCCATTGCCTTCTACGAGAAAAAGAACAAGGCCGTGAAAGACAGATTTCTTAAGAAATTTTTGAATAGTATCTTCATGAATTTTTTTAACCCTATTCTAATATTAAGTACTGTTTGAGATGCAGTAATCTTTGTATTTTAACATACAGATTTCAGGATGCATATCTTTTCTCGTAAAGTCAGCTTAGATGGTTGATTATTCCGAGAATTTAAGAAAACATTTTGACGACTTTCATTCATTGATTATTCTTTAGATAGAAGAATGAGTTCTTCCAACTATCTATCCAATTGCTCAGAGTCTTACGATCATTCCTTTGTCTTATTTTCGTTCGAAATAATCTTTCTTTTGAATCCATTTTAAATCTACTTATTTGCAAGTACTAATGTATCATATTATCAAAACAATGTTTTTTATTCTATTTGTTGTTTTGGCCCAGAGTTAAAATGAATAAGTAGTAAAATATAAATGCAGAGAAAATATTTCATTTCATACAAGTTCACTGAGGCTAAGAGAATTAAGATTAATTTGCAATTCGATTATGTAATTTGTATCTGCACGCAAACTTTTTCTGATAGATTTTTGCGTAACTTTTAAATTTTATTATTATTTTTAAACAATATGTGTTAGCTTCCTGAAATTGTTACCAATGTTTAAGGAATTGTTAAAAATAAGCTTTTAAAATAAAAACAGTATTAATATTGACACTATATAATGTACATGCATTCTCTATAGAATGTTTACTGTGCGTTTGTACACTGACATTTTCCGGCAAATGTATATATAGTGATAGAATTGTCAAATAAATTATTAAATAAATGTGGTTAAGGAAATACTTTTAAATTACATGTATCAGCTACATGTACATTGTGAAAAACAGTTAATACTTTGACATTCGAGGATTTACTCCTCCCCGTACCTGTAATGGTTCAGGGCACCCTTTAAAAATTAAATCTGAATTAACTCTATCCCTCCGAAAATAGTTGTAGAAGAACAAATGACTTATTTTAAAGGAGAAGTTTTTTTAGGATTATTATATACATTAAATGTATGTCAATTTTCATCTAATTCAGAATCCATTTTAACTGCTAGATAATGATTGAATTTTTATTCTGTGCAAAAGTAATCCTATAAGTGAACCAAATTTACTGGTGATAAAACAAGAATGATTAATAAAGTTTCTAAAGTACGTATTTGAAATTTTATTTATAAAAAGTCATTCAGAATACCTAAAACAGTCAAGGGCAAATAAACTTTGTGAGTTTATTTGAATCCACTACATTTTAATAGTCGACAAACGACTCTATGTTGATTAAGTTCATTTGCTTGGCTTTATACTGCATTTGTAATAAAATTAATTTTGCTATACATATGTAAAATACCTTCAACTTTGAAAATTGGCACATCACCCTCAAATGGACACTATATCGTTTTTTATATTTTCTATTATATTTATTGAGAATAAAAAATAAAAAAACTTTTTTTTTTTTTTTTGGAGAAACATTTTTGAAAATATATTATCTGATTAAAAACTGCTTCAAATTTTATTTTAAAAAAAATATGGCATTCTAAGTTCATTATTTTAGTTACAATAAAATGAATGGAATTTAAAAAAATCCTAAAATCTCTAACTTTACACCAATACCGAAAATTGCTAATGTTATTAAAGATCACTAAATATTAATGAAAATAATGTCTCATAAATTACAGAAAATAGGAATCTAAGAAGAGTTGTGCAGATGTTTTTGTTATTTTGAAGAGACCTATTATCATTCAATATACTATGCGTTTTCACCAACAAAGTTATAGAAAATTATTGATCTGAAATGTTTCTAAAATAGGCATTTTTTAATTAATCTTATATGCCTTCTTTAAATAACGATAATTGTTTTTAAATGACTGCAGTCCTATCACTGATAAAAACTCATTTTATTAGAGTGAATTGCTACAAACATCTATATTTCTTCTACATGATATTCTACCTACATGATTTTTGTGAAAAAGTTCTCGATTTCTATTGTATGTTTACCTCCTATTATTTCTTTTCTTAATATTAAAAATGATATTAAGAAATAATTAATATTAGTATTTGTGATAGAGTTAAACTTCGCAATTATATTGCTCTAAGCACTCTTATTATTTAAATTTTATTATTTTCTACATTTCAGTTGACTCTTTATAGCAATAGTAAATAAATCTAAATTCTGTAAAAGAAATCAGTATTGAAACTGCCCAATCATGTTCCTTTTCGAATGCATACTCGCTTATGACAATTACATTTTTACAAAGTTTCTTTGTCCAATTTCGAAGAGTTTCATATCATGTTTATAAGAGTTTCTCACCAGTAGAATTCCTTAAAACTACTAAGGAAAACAGTATCTTAACTTTGATGTTATTCAATCGCATTCTGGTTTTCAGTAAATAATTTCCAACTATCAATCATTTTAAAATGTAGAGAACTATCTAAAGGAAATTATCTTTTCAAAGGAATAAACAGTTAACTAAAATATAGTTATGTATTGTTGCACAGTTTTCAATTGTGAGCACAAAATTGTGTTAATATGCTGAAATTTTTTTTCTTGGCACAAGAAATTTACATATTTACTGTAGTTATTGAAGTGGCTTTGTTTTTCCCTTCAAAATCATTTTTTAGAAAAACGATCAGCCTTCATTCAGTATTTCTAAAATGTTAACATAACTAGAAAGGTGGTCATTTTTTGAGTTTATCTATAAAACAAATTTTTGGCTTGTTTTTATCATTTATGTAACCCAAAATTCAATCCACTTTTTTATATTATAAACGAGCCAATCTCTACCATTTAACATTTAAGGTATTCCTAATAATCAAAAACTACTGTTATTAAATGAGTAAAATTGCAAATTTATCTTAAAATTGTGGTATTTTACTTTGAGAAGTGGAGATTTGTGTCTCAAGTTTCATTTTTTAAGAAGAAAACTAAAACACTTCAAGCTGATTTGCTTTATTAAAAAAAATTCATAATGAAAAGAAATGTAGTGCAAAATACAAAATTAGAACTGTAAAATAGTGGTGCATAATTTTTATAAATAACATCATAAATTGCTTTAAAAATACTTTCCAAAACGTTGGCGTTTACCCCTAGTTTCAACTTTGTTACTATTGTAAAGTCGATAAACTGATTTGGTTAATCACTCAACGGTCAATAGTCATTTAATGTATACTCAAGGAATAATTACATTAATGTGGATTCCCAAACACTACAAACATCCAAACCCAAGTTGGAATTTGAACCCACTAACAAAATCAAAAGCGCTAACCACTCTGCTATCTACTCGGCGTCAATAAACTGAGTTAATTAACGAAAGCCACAAGTTTTCAACATGACATTTGTCACATATTAAATTTGAAAGTTTACAAAAAAGAAATCAATTTACTTTAATTTCAATTATCACTGAACTTATCTGAAATAGTACAATTACAGGCACAATATTCTCCCTCTCTTAAAATGGAAGAATGTGGCCTTTGAAAGCCAGTTTCATTAAACAAGGGCAATGGACTTTACGTTTCAAATTTCTTGCATGCAATTCTCTTGGGTTGAGTGGTAACAGCTTTCCCTTTCTTTGTCCTTGCAACACGTGAATAAGACTACTTATTTATGAAAACTATGATTAATATTTGTATCGCGCGAAATTTCACCGCACGCGACTAATATAAAAAATTGCTTTATGACTTAGATCCTGGAATAAACGTTGTTCGCCAGAACTAAAAACTGAACAGTTAGAGATTTGGCTTTCCCTTCAAAAGATTAGTGAAATCCCATCTCGAGGGTGGACTTTTTGTGGTTGGTATCTACTTCAAGCTATAAATAAAAATTACTTCTTGGACATACATTATTCCCTCTAGTTTTAACTAACAAATCTAACTTCTTATATTTAATACTAAATTTGTATGGCTTTTTTTTTTTATTTCCGAACTTTCATTATTTTCTTCATGTTAAAATAAAGCCTACTCATATTAAAAAATGAAAATAAAATATTTATTAGTACATTTTATTACATACTTTAGTATTATCAAATATTATACAATATTTATCATTCAAGTTACATACTTTCGAGAAAACGCTTACTTAATGGAGAGAAATGTTTTTCAATGATGTAAATGGATTCTGAGAATGCAGTTGTTTATTGTAATACAATAAACATTTTTCACATCCCTGATAATTTTCATATAATTATGATCAATGTGTGTGCATTAAATAAAAGAAATTAAAATTTTATGTTCAGTGTCATTTTATTTTATTGATAAAATATTTTTAAGCTCTTTTCTAAAATTAAAGTTAACGCCATGATGGTATCGTCTTTAAGTAAATTTGTTCATTGCTGTATAAGAAACTATCCAGAAAAGCAAACAATGTATAGCGTTGAATTTATAAAATTTCTTTATTTAAGATAATCATTACTCTATAGACTCATTAAAGATTAATTACCAATGCAGAAGGTGATTCATAGATATTCTTACTCCGTGCGGAGATAAAAATATATAAAAAGTAGGTGAACATAGAATATAAAATATGTAGACAAAATATAAAACATATACAAGAATTAAATAAGAATTAAGATAAATTATTCAATGAATATCTGGCTTTAAATTATCGAAAATAGATTTCTTTCTTCGTTCTGAATCTATCTTTGATTCAGTTCAATAAATTCAGAATAAACGAAATAATCATTCATCGCCATACAACTTCAATAGGAGACAGGCAGAGCTGTCCACTATTCAAATTTTGAAGAAATTTGGATATAAAATGTCATGATCAGTTGTGAGAAGAAAACACCTATAGTATTGATTTCTGGAGAAAATATGGGGAAATTAAAAATTCCTCTATAATGTTTCTTT
Organism: Latrodectus elegans; assembly: GCA_030067965.1. NCBI lineage: Eukaryota > Metazoa > Arthropoda > Arachnida > Araneae > Theridiidae > Latrodectus > Latrodectus elegans. Next base: position 51,819,024 of record CM057819.1, read on the forward strand.
CTTACGTTATTTTAGTAATAACATGTCGACTAACTTATTAGCGATTGATCATCGAAGAAGCAGATTTATAGTTAAATAGGCCCAATGCAACCTAGTTAATAAAACTAAATTTTTAGCCACTTCGTTTGCGCTTTTTCATCTTGTAATTTACAGTGGGATGGTATCCACTGTAAAACAATTGTTATATATTTTGCATGCATGACCTCTATTGAGGATCTATATTTATTTTTACGAAGACATAGAATTATGTTCTTGAGAGAAGTTATCTGTGGTCAGAATCGTAGCATGTGAAAATAACAAAGAAAGGATAAGCATATAGATGAGCTAGAGAGGTGCCGTCGCGAACTTGCTTCTCTCATCGGGCATGATAAAAACTTCAGTGACGTCTCGGACGAGAACTGATGGATCGAAAGTTTGGTTTCGGCGCATTTTCAGAGAACTGCTTAATTTATGAAGATTATGCACGTTTGTCATTGTATATAAAATTGTGATACAATTATTAACCTTTAGGTTACAGTTATTAACTTTTTAGAATAACTTTTATGACTTTAGCTTCATTTTAATTACTTCTTCACTGACGAAATTTAAAGAAACTTCCGAAAAAATGAAACGCACAAGCTAAATTTTCAGAGTTAAAAATTCTTCAGATAGTGATAAATTACGAACAAGTGAGCCAAATTTTGTCCCCGTGTCATATTTATGCTCGGAACCTTAACGTCATTAATTGTTTGCATGTTAATAACTGCATTTTTGTACCATATTTTAACAGAAAGAGCTGTTAATATTTTAAATGTCACAAAAATCTCTTGATTATCACTGTCTTCAATTAAATAAATTTCAACAAAATCACTTTCCTTTGACACTGTCCATTTTTCATTGATCTTGCTGTCGCAATTTCTTCAAAAAAAAAACTGATAATGAAAAAATTTTTACATTACTGGAAGAATTTTACTTTATATTTTTTTATTTCTTGTCTTGAAGGTGATTTCCTCTCAATAGGCAGCTTTTCGATAAATATGAAGACTGGTTTTCAAATTTTACATCTGTAAGTGCAAGTTTTTTCGGAGTTTGCACTGTTAAATTTGTACCTTCCTCACGAATAGGTCTCTTCCTGAATTATAAATCTTTTCAAAATGTTCGATGCATACCACAGCAGAAGAGCTTGGTTCCAACTCGACAGGGTCAATGGTTAATGTTTTTAATACATTTCTCCCTCCTGTAGGGATATGAAGGGACCTTGAAAAATGCTCTATAGGAATCATCGGATTCGTTATTTGAACGACATTAAAGCACACTTTCATCCCATCTTGAGCTGAAATTTAAAATATATATTCAGTGTACCGCAACACATTAAAATATTTAAAGCATGGGTTTAATTTACTCATGAGAATAGTAAAAAGTCTTAAAGGAATATTACATTTATACAATACTTGACATAACATTTGGAAAACAATAAATATTTGATCAATGATATTAAGATTATGGTTGAATAAGGTTAAAAATTATCAACCAATGTTTGGCAAAATTATGAAGAATTTCTAAGTTTCACATAACAAATTCAAAAAGTATAAATTATTGTTAGAAAATTAAGTTATTACAAATTAACCATGACAAATCTTTCTAAACAAGGTTACGCAAAAAATTTCCATAAATATTTAAGAATTAAGCAATGTTTTCTTCGAATGCCATTTTAATTATTTAAAGTTACAAAATCCTTTTAAAATATAATAAGCTAAGTTTCTCAAAATAGAAACTAAGTCAAATACTAATGGGAGTTAATACAAAGATCATTTTACTAGCCTCTAGAGGATTTATGGGTTGGCTCATTCCAAGTTGGGATATCATATTTAATCATCTCTTCTATGGCATGAAGAAAACCATGCGGAATCTAACTTACAAGGTCTAAATTTAACCCATAAGTCACTAAAAGTTGGGGAATTCATTTCTGATATTTCAAAGCCGATTTCTTTACTTCAGATTTCACAGGGGTTTCATTGATATTAAAAGAGAGCATGAAGCGTTCTAGTTCATTAAAGAATTTGTAAGAACAGTTTTAAAATGGACGTTACAATAAGTTGTAGTAGGTTTTATAAAAGGTCTTATAGGTAGCAAATGGCTTATGCAGTAACAAGCATATCAGCCCGTTCCTCGATTTAAATATACGAGTTTCATGCAAAATCACGCTCGAAAAGTACTTCCAGGTACTTGAATTCACACTGCTAATGAGGGCTATTGTGTTATAACATAAGCAGTTACAATGGTGGACGATATAACGTAAAAGTATGTTTAAAGAACAATGATTTTCAATACGGAATAAACATCAATTTTGGATTCTTGACATGACACCCAAGAACAATTAAAAATCTCTTGTTCTGCTCTTAGTTCTTGATATACATGACAGAAAAGATCGTAGCAATGCATGAGTACACCTGTATTTTCATATCACAATACATATTAAATCAATATTAACATTAAAAAACTACTTTACTTGAAACAGCTCCCTGAGAAAGACAGATTGCAAAATCCTAAAATTAAACTTCAGTTCCATGTATAATATTTTTAAGGCGCTGATCAAAAAGCTACTAAACTATAGTCGCCTTTTTCTTGATATGCTTAGCTGCTTGTTTGTACATGTCCTTGGTTTTCCAATCGGTATCATATGCTCCTTTGAAGCTCCAAAAATAGTCTTAGCAAGAAAAAGCACTAAGGATGTATCTTCAGTAATCTGGAAAAGAGCAATGACAAGTCGAGATGTTTTCCTAAGGCCACCCTATATTCATAGTTCAAAAATAAAAAAGGGCTTAGCATTAATAATTCTATAAAACAATTACTTCAGATCATTTTTTCAATTTGTGTGTGCACAAAAAGTTTCAATTTTTAAATAATTTATTAAAATATGTGATTTAACGCCTAAGCTATATAATTTTGAAAAATGTCTGAGCAAGAAGAGTATTTAAAATCGCATAAGTCGTCAATAAACTTTAGCTTAAATATATATTAAAAAATTTAGTCTTAGAGAATTAGGAAAAAATTATATTTTCATTACATGTTATAAAGTGTACAAAGTGAAAATACAATTATAAATAGCTTAAAGGTGACACATAAATGAGTGAAAAATATTGTATATTAAAATATTTAGAATGTATAGGGTTATTACAAAAGAAACACCGGGCTTCCTAAAATTTCTGAACATATTTGAATCGGAAACGTGCATGGAAAAAAACTTCAAAATATTCAAGATTCTTGATATAGATGTTCAAAATATGTTCCTGCAGATGTGTTAAGAGGATAATTCAGTTCACTCCACACACTGCTCGGTAGTCAAGATTGCATATTGCAAGATTGCATTGATATAGTTCCGCAACTCAACCAAATTTTTTAAGTAACTGTGGTTCATAGACCCAGTCTTTGACGTATGCCCGAACGAAGAAGTCACACACGATAAAAGTTTATGAGCGATTAACACTTTGAAAATTCTATCGTACAAAACGCTTTCTGCTGACCAGTTCCCTTTTCCAAAATGATGTTCATGAAACAACCATGTCAACCATACGCATATTGCACATATGCAGCATGAAGCTAGTTAACGTCTTCTCAGCGTTGTCATGAAATTATCCAAGTTTCTGAGTTCGGACGTAGTAATGCATCAAAACTCGATGGTTCATTTGTAATCACCCTGTATTTTTGAAGGAAATATTTATAAATTTTGGTATAAAGATGTGTTTTACAAAAGTATAGTAAATTTAATAGAAAATAAATTTTACATTAAAGTGAAACACAAGAAAAGTATATAGATATTTATAAAAATGAAATTTCTTTATATGTTTTGTTCCTAGTAAAGCTTTGTTAGCTATGCTACAGTTAACACGTATCATTTTAACAACTCATTGAGACTTCTTCTCTATATTTATATTCTCTTCTGCTTCAGAGATTTTTATCTAAATTATATTTTCAACTAAGTTTTTAAATGAAAAAATAATTTACGCAATAAGAAATATATATTGAATCTAATTTTTAAATTAAGTCTAATAAATAAAAAGTTAAAAAATATAATAATTTACATGTATAAAGATTAATAATCAATTATAGAGAGATGGAGAATAATACATTGAAAATACCAAATAGAAAATACGAAATATAGTATATAGTTGGAAAAATGTTTACTATATATTTCAAAATTCCACAGAAAAATATAAAAAGGAACGAAGTACCAACAGGGCCAACTTCGTCAGGGGGTGTTGACCACATTGAGACAAAGTATGTTTTGGGCCAGAGCAGGAAAGCCAGTTTTAAAGACATTACACTCCAAAGCCACACCAAAAGCTCAAACCAAAATATCAAGCCAGAATAAAAGTAAAATTTATTCTAAAATATAAAAGCCAAAATCCCCAATGTTTAAATACATTTCATTTATAATAATCCAATTAAAACCAGATCCCTATCCAAACACAAGTCCATATCTGCAAGAACCTCACCAAATACTATATGCAAGCCAAATAAATACATAAATTAACGACTAAGTGTAAACACTATTTTCATTTCAAGCTTTTTATGGCGTTCAAAGCTTGGGTGGCCCTTCTGTAGTATATAACTACGCCTTACATCACTCTTACACAAGCAATTCTCTACTAGCAAAATAGTGTTTAATAAATATAATTGGAATGTTATGGGTCAGAATATTTTTTTAGTCTATTTGCTTATAGATATTGTTTAAATTGTTACATATATATTAAATTAAGTTAATTAAAAATATTTTTTATAAATTTTAATGGAAATATTTGAATTCCAGAAAATTTATTAACTTTGAAATTAAAATTATTAGTTTTATGTGGTTATCTTTTATCGTAATTAAAATATCTAAAAATTCAGTTTTAAAGTTATCGTTATTAGTTTTAATTACTCAGTATATATATTATTGTAAATTTTATCAAATTCTAAACAAATAAAATTTATTAATATATCTGTAAGCAAATTAGCTTCTTTAAGACTTTCTTGGGCCAGTGAAGAAAAGCCATACTTTGTGCCAATGTGGTCAACACCCCCTGACGAAGCTGGCCATGTTGGTATTTCGGTCCATTTTATTTTTTATTTTATTTTTTTTATTTATTTTTTATTTATTTTATTATTATTTTTTTAAAACTTTATAATATATATTAAACACTTTTCCAAATATTTACTGTATTTCGTATTTTCAAATATATTGTTTTCCATTTGGTATTTTCACTGTATTTTAAATATATTGTTCTCCATCAAATATTTGATTATTATATTTATAAAATCTACTGTTATATTTTAGTAATTCTATTTTAGTTTCTTTTGTGCTGAATGTATTGCTAAAATTAAATTCTAAATTTATTCTTGTATTTCTTAAATTTTCTCTTAAGATACTTTTAATTTTGCATTGTATATAAGACCAATATATATATATATATATATATTGGTTGTTTAGGATAACAAATTAAGTACCATTTAAGCACTGTAATTAATAACTATATTACATGTTTTTATAGATTTTTAAATACATATTCTTTTCTAGTTAATGTAAGTATATACAGAAAACTTTAAATTTTTGAAAATCTTTTGTAAATCTATACAAGTACGCAGATTAACTACCCAAGTAATACCTTGTACTTTCTTACTTTCCAGAATAGAAAGTCTTTTCTTTTCCAAAATCCTAAGCCTACAAAGTTTGAGTGCAAAGAGCTATTTGGTTTAGAGGGGCTTTCACTTTGTGCTGTTAGAAAGATACTAAAAAAACGTTTCCCTTGGGAAATAGATTACTTATGAGAATTTTTCAGCAATTTGTTAAGACTTCGATAAAGCCAAGTGCGGCATCTTATGCAAAATTTGTCCTTTGTACACCTCATTACTCAACAGGACAGAAAACTTTAAAAAAATTATTTTAGCGTTATGATAGTTCATGGCCACATTTTGACTATAGCTACAGAACTGTAAACACAATTATTTAAATTAAGAAAATAACTACAGTATTTTTAAAATTTATTCGAATTTTGTGTAGTCCGTTACATCCAGCATTATTTTAACAGACCGTCAAAACATTTACTTCCAACGCAAATTGTTTTGAAAATTATTTCTTATATTTAAAATAGTTTATGAAATTTCTTTTCTTTGTACTCTAATTACAAACATACCATTTTCGCAAATAACATTTTTCAGAGAATAAAAATGAAAATTTGATTTCATACGTTTTCTTGCTTCTCTTAAGTACATGCTATGCAGTATTTTATGAACACTACAGTTAAGGCAATTTTTTGTTTCATTTATCACTTAATGGTTATTTACTATATTGAGGGATATGACCAAAACTTACAATGTAAAATGTGTTCCAATCCATAACAAATATAGAAGTCCAAAATTCTCAATTGCAATCCAGAACTCAAGGGGGCAGTAGTAATTATTTAAGGATTAGTTGTTTGCTTTAAATAAAGAGACCATTAGAAACTGCACATGCGATTTAAATATATTAATTTTTATACGGTTGTCTACGAACTCACATGAAAGTTAAAATTGCATATAGATTACTTCCGAAAGTTGGAAAGTTAAGTAATTTGCAACATTTGACGTTATGTATTAGTAAATGTAGGGAAAACTCTATTCAATAAAATCCACATATCCCTTTGACTTAAGGTGCACAAAAACTGGAGAAGTGTTACATGTACAGACGCAGAGATAAATATTACAAAATTATCACGTCTTGCATCAATTTTCTGAGTTTGAAATGCATTGCTGAAATAAAACACAGGTTAACTGTTGAATCTCAAGAAGATCAATTTTCAAATCTTTACTGGCAACAAGATGTTTTCTAGAATTGTGAGTCTATTTTTATCACTCTTAGAATGAGAGGCCTTATTCATGAGAGGTTTTTTAGAGCTCCTTAGTTCGATGCCATGCCATATTGCATGAATCTCATTTTAGAATATATTACCTATAAGTGCTTTTTGGTCAAAGTGTTTTGTGTATACAAAAATGTTACCTAATATACTAGAACAATTTAATACAATTCAAGCATTAGCATTAAGTTTTAAAATTAAGAAGGTAATTCGCGCTGGGGATACACTAAGATTTCTAATTAAGACTGTTTAATGACAAGCATACAACACAAACAGGCAGCTTTCACAGATTAATCTACATAATAGAGCAGCCACAACATTAGCAGCAACGTGTGTTTGGGATAAGACCATGATGATAGTTTTGCTTCAAGACTCATGTAAGTAATAATCTGTTTGACAATATGGAGATCTGGTAGCAGCCCTCCAGGAATGACTTCACTTTATAGATAACACGCCTATTTATATTAGTAGCAGACCTGAACGCAAGATCCCAGCTTTAAGGATACATTTTGTAGATAATAGGGGAACAAAATTGATTACCCAATTAAAAATAACTTATACAGAATCAAATAACAGGCATACAATTTACTAACATTCCGCACTTCAAATGCATGAGGAAATCCAGATTTTAACACTAGCCAATAATTTAGCTTTATCTATAATATCCAATTACTTAGTAATCAGGCACGCACACTGCTAATGATCATATACTCTTTGATTTAGAATAGAAAAGCTCAATAGTTGTACAAAATTTGGCAATCACAGTAAATTCAAAAGAAAATTGAATACTAGTTGTAGAAAATCAGAAGTCAAACTAAACAATACAGAAACTCACATAAAAACTAATAGAAATAACACAAAATGCATTAAAATCAATTTACAAGAAAATTGCTATAACACACCATCCTTTAGATGGACAGAAGATCAAGTCAAAATAAAATTAAGGTGCTTCATCGTAGATTTCACACTTGAAATGAAGGAAAGAAACAGTGGAGACTTGTTCTACAATGAACACTTCAAATACAACAAAGTGATAATAAATGCAATGTCATGGAAACAATTTTGTCTCACCAACAGAAATATTCAGAATAGCATTCAAACTAGCGCACAACAAAATGTTTAAACAAACAGATATTCAAATTCGCTGGAGGATAACTTTTGACAAGCTGAATTGGAAGAGTAGCAAATATCAATTTTCCAACATACCAGAGCCATTTCAGTCAGTAATAACCACAGTCTAAATTAAATTACTAACGAAGGAGGAAGTAAGAAATGCCAATTACTCACTTAACACGAACAAGTTCCCGAGACCTGATCTTGACATCCTCATCTAGAGGAAAAAATCAATGTAACATCGTACTTAATCACAACATGGATTGAACAATGTTTTAGTTTATTACACTTTCCTACACTGTTCAGAAAATAATTTATTTTGCCAAAACTGAGAAGTATTGCTCTCTCCCAGAGAACTATAGATGTCTCCTCCCAGCGTTAGTATCTCATTAGGGAAAAACATGTTAATAACTAAAAATTTTTCTAGGAACCCAAATTCTTATAACCACAGTTTGGTTTCAGAAGATCCTGTGAATCAGCAGTCCAAATGAAACATAAGAGATAACAGTATATATATTTGTTGGTCCAATTGATATCCCTAGACTTTAAAGGTGCTTTGGATACCGTCCATTGGCAAGATATCAACAGAAAACTATTGTACCTTGCGTGTCCACAAACACTCTCCGAATTTATTAACACTCATCTCGACAATAAAACAGTATAATACGACTGGGATACTGACACTGCATCCCAGTAAACTTACGAGGGCTGTCCACAATGATATTGCGATTGTTTTACAAATTATTTTCTTCAAGGCAGATTAATTTTTTCAGCAAGCATTCGCATCCATATGTCAGACTTATTAAACATTCAGTGTACGCGATATAAGTGTAAAAGTTAAAACCAGGAAAAGGGAAACCACTAGTCAGGTGACCACCATAGCTTTTGAAAATACTCGAGAATCTACTACACACTGTCTCTCAAGCTTTTATGATCTAGCAAAACACAAGTAACGCAATAAATGCATTCAAATTACACCAAATACTACTTGATTTAAGCATGATACATAAAATTTTCTTGAATCCCAGTACAAGCAGATACAATAGGTAAAAAAGACGAACATCAGGCAGCAAAACATCACAGCAATGACCCCAGAAATACAGTCTATCACTTACAGAACTTAATTCTGATTCAAATAATTCATCAGTGGCAATCCGTGGCTCAATAGTCATTTTTTGCACACGAGGACTAATTAGACCGGAACCAACGGTTTAAAGTGGATTCCGAACTACTACAAACATCCATGACCAAGTTGGGGTTCGAACCCACGAACTGTTGAATGAAGGCAAGAGGCTGAACCTCCAAGGAAACTAGAAACAAATCCAACGATTCATTCAGGAACATTTTGAGTAGAGACTACTGTTAACCCCAATGCAGAGTATGGTTCTGTTATAGACAACATGGTCAATCTCATACGCACAGATGACTCCAAATTAGACGGAGATGTAGGATCAGCACTAGAGGCAAGAGTGAACAACAGCGCAGACTACAGGACAAGCCACAATCTTAAATTCAACTGATGTCTTTCAGACGAAATTCTTTGCCATCCAACTGGTAATCAACTGGGCCAGTCTGAAGACAGAAAATATATCCTCTGGTCAGAAAGAGAAGATAGCCTACATTCACTTTGCAACCCAAAAGCAATATAACCAGACAAACCAATCTAATTTTAAGAACAAAATATTTCCTTGGGCTGTGTGAAGGCGCATGTAAGAATCGATGGGAAAGAACATGCAGTTTGGCAAAACAACTGCCCAATCAGCATAATTAGAAATCAATATTCTTTTTTCATCGATCCTATTTTAGAAGGATCCACAATAAAAGATCAATGCAGAGTTGGTAAACGTCGTGGGACCAAAGCACTACCAGTGTTGGATTAGACAAGTAATAATATTCAATCAAGGGCCGAGCGCGGGCTCCCTAGCTACCTACATAGAATTGGCGTACCTCCAAATCATCATTGTGCTCAAGAAAGTACGCTAATCCATTATGAGCACAACAACTTGTCATTACCATCTCATGGCTTTTCACAAAACCAGTAACAACCTCAGAAGTCACTGGTTTAAAGCCCAAACACTTAGAAGGCTGTTAAGTTTAAAGTCATCGATTTCTTTAGCCTCTTGATAGGAAATAGAGACCCGATAGTTATAGACGCTTCTAATAACTTATCAAGTGATCGTTTTTTAATGGAGTAAATCCTAATTAGGACATACTGTATCAAACAAATAACTAAACTTCTATCAAAACACAATGAAAGAAATAAAATATTCGTTATTAAATTAGCAAACACTGGCTTGTTAAGGTATAAAAGTAAATTTTGAACAAAGAATTAGTTATAGGCTGTGCAAAACTCCAATAGTACTTCAGAAAGCAAAGAAGTTTGATAAATTGGATCTAGTAAATTTAAGACAAGGCTGCGGAAAAAAGTAAGACGAAGGTGGTTAAATTTGGACACATTCAATTAAAATATGGTATATAGTTAAAACTGTTTTACAATTCGAACACAGATGCCGGTACCTTAAAATATAATTATGTGTCAAACGAGTATGACCGATTCGTAGTCGGGATAAAATAACGTCAGCACGTCTGTACCACTCAAATTCCGATTGAGGGGTTTAACGCAAAAATCTGTTATTTGCGTATTCCAAGAATTCTGCTGAATAGGCGTACATACAGATACTGAATGCTTGAGGTCGGCATTAGGGAATTTTTTGGTTTATAGGTGTCTTTACCTACCTTAGCACACACAAAGCGAAGTTTGCTAGTTCATTGCCGGTAATACCTACATGACTAAATACCCAGCAAAATAAAATTTTAAGACCATTATGAGATTTCATTTAATAAAGTTAAGGTTTTATTAACAAGGGAATGGAAATGCTGAGGAAAATAAAGCCGTTTTACAATGCTCATTATCTGTGTAAATGCAGAACTTACGGCGGTGAAAGTACTTAGTTGCGTTAAAAGCTTTCAAAATGGCGACAACTTCAACAGTGTAAATAGAACAAATAGAAGGAAGACCACGATTATAGATATTAGAGCCATAAACTATACCACGTCCTTCTGTTTTTAATTTATCAATAAGAATGGGGAAGTAATCATACAGTTGATTCCGATAAGTGGTATAAATTTGTTTGAAATTATGGCAACAATATTCTTTGTTTTAGTAACTATTTAGCAGTTTATTTCTGGAAAAAAAATGGGAGAATACTATTGTAGTAAGCACAATCTCATTTGGAGAAAAATGAAGATTGGCTCTCTCTACAAGAGGTTGAATCCTGGCACAAAAAAGAGAGTAAAGAGGGTGAGCGTTAAAAAGTCTAATATAGAGTTAATGCTAGTAGATTTTTAAGGGGTGGTTCAGTGTAGAAAAATTCCTGAAATAATTAAGGGGAAATATAATGAGCCATAGTTTTAAAGGAAGTATGTTGCAGTTAACACAGACTGTTCCCAGGTAAGGTGCGAAACGCTCCACTACAGAGAAAGGAACCGTAGTGAATCTTGTCTAACCATTTTAGGGCAGACCGAAACTCAGCCATAAGCCATACTACCATAACCAATAAGAGACAATAGAACGTACTAATATATTCTGCGCAATGAGGTTCAATTACCACCCCCAAGAAGTGTTCGTAAGAACTTTTAATATGTTAAGTTATTTTTCCTACTTCTTGCGTAAATTTAGTATAAGCGTAAAGTATGTAAGTTTCGTTATCAGTATGATATCTCCCCCCTCCCAAAAGACTACTCGCTAAATTTACCGCCTTTTGTTTTGATTATAGTGTTGCCAATTTGAGTTTGTTGCTCTTCGGATATTTTTGTTGCCTCGTTTGCCTTTTCCTCGTGTTTTACGTCATTTGAGTCCTTAATGTGGTTTTTTTTAAGTAGCAACAGCATCTGAATTTCTTTCAGCATTTCAATTGCGCGGACTTTGTGAAATTTCACTTTCCAAAAACATGCGTTCATCTTGGCGAAGAAAAGATTCTTAAAGTCCCCAATTAGTGTGATATATCCTACCAATTGCCAAGTTTCTTAGCAAATATTTCCACGAAGAATACATGCATATCGGTGCAGTTGAACCACGAACTGTACCTTTAGGTTAACGGGTTTGGAATACTCGTCCATCACCAAATACATACGAATTTTGAATCACGGTCAGGTGACAAAGCCACACATCTGGCACCCACCCCTCCACATTACCACCACTCCGGTGGAAGGACTTTGGACATCACATTAATGTGGACACATCCTCACCCAGCGACTCAGAGAAGGAGAGTGGTGTAGACCCCCTCCCAATCACTACCAGTGGAATTATGCTTTACTTTGCTGAAGTTAACGGGAATAGGTGAAGCTACTGAGCCACTGGAACTCACAATGAGGTATAGGATATCGTTTACACAGAAATAGAATCAAAGTAGAGTATTGGTATTAGGATTAAAGCCTCGTCTCCAACACAAAAATAGATGCAACTGCTCATAAATGGCGAAATAGTTATTTTTGTCATACCAATCAGTAATTTGATCTCCAGCTTTCTGCAGTTGTCAATTACAATTGTCGTTACATTGAATGTATATCTGAGCCTTGACAGGAAATCTGTATGTCATCCACATAAGTCGTACTTTTAGAATAAGTAAAAATGACAAAACTTTGAAAATATGAATAGTGTCAAGCTAAATACACTACCATGAGAAATGCCTTCGGTTTGAATAAATGGTCTAGACAAAATAGACACACAATGTGCAATTTAAAAAAACTTTTGTAGGAAGCTTTGAATAAAAAGTAGTAGACTGCCATGGAGATAAAATTCATGTAATGCCCTAAAAATTCTACAGCGCCAAGTTTAATCTCGTGGGCGTTCTCAATATCTAATGTCGATACATACAGTTCCTACGAATAAAACCGGTTCTAGTATCATTTTCTAAGTTAATGTCTAATGTAGACTTACCATGATTGAAACCATTCTGCTGTTCAGATATACACTTATTTTCTAATTAAAAGAACAATTAACATTTACCTTGCATCATCATTTTACCAAGGCAGTTTGCTAAGACTGTGGGACGATAACTTAAAGGGTGATAAGGAACTTTTCCTGGCTTTGTGATTGGGATTTATAGATTCTTTCCACATAGAAGAGAATTTTTTGCCAGATTCTGATTAAAAGAAGCAAGATATTGGTAAGCGAAACTTGTCTTAGATGATGGAGCATCTGAAAAATAATCCACTCTGGATTGTTCAAAATTTTTTAAAGTGATGGTCTGCTCAGTACGACTCATACTCTTGGAAGATTATAGTCAGACGCGCACAATAGAATATGTCTTACCAATTTAATCAACTACATCCTCAGGAGAATATACAACAGTGCTAATAACCAAGACCGAGAAAAAAACTTAGTATAAGCCATTAGTTATTTTCACCTTCTCCCAAGCAAATTTGTTAGGAGTACGAGATGTGATAGACAATCATTTTGCTTTTGTACCATATTTTGTAAACTCAACGTTGAATAACCAGTCCATTGCATAGTTATGTTGCTATTGCTTACGCTGTTTAAGTTCATTAAATAAACTTGTCCGAAAGAGGTAAAGACATAAATGGCTGCTCCAGAACTGCACGTAGAGCTGTTGTGCTGGCAGCTCAAAGCTGCTTAGATGCGGCGGCACTATATAAGCGGTGCTTTCTCTTTTCCATACTGCTAACTCCACCCAAACTTGTTAAACTCTGTTAGGGATGGGTACAAAGAGTTTTTGGTATTTACTGTCCTTCCACGGTGGCACGTGAACAATTCACAAACTTAGTTTCTGAAATGCCCTTTTGGACGTCCACATCTACCTTTTAGCAGTTTCAACTTTACGCTAATTATTGACGTTTTCTGAAGTTCTCACACACCCTTTATTTACGCTCATTTGCACTGTCTAGTCAGCTGCCTTCTGTAATTATTTAACGGGGAAACAGCGTGGCGATCTCATTAACCCCTTGACTGACGAATTAAATGGAATTTGATGCGACAAAAAAAAACTATTTAATTTCGCTTAATTGAACTACACCATCAATTTACACCATCATCCCCACTTTCATATAATGCATCCGGCTTATACATGTTACGGGGATCATTTATAATCTTTACTAAACTCAAATATTGGCTAGTATAACATTCACCGTGCGAGACTTCTGCTAAACTGAACTCTTACTTTCAGTGTGCTTTTTTAAATGAGAATCGTCGAACGAGTGAAGCAACTATGTAATCTAATTGTAACTTGCACGGCGTCCGCCGAAAGAAGCACTTGACGAGTCTGACTCGTCAAAGTCTGTGATGGCCCAGGAAATCAATGACGAGTCAGACTCGTCAAAGTCAGTCAAGGGGTTAATGTGACCAGACTGTTCATAAGAAACAAAATCCACGAAAGTGGTTCTTTAAAATAGAAAAAATTTGCTAAAGAATCAATATTTAATAATGCAACACTTAATAATTAATCATTCTTATGAATTTCAGCTTTAGAAACTCCCACGTTTTAAAAAGTTACACTTATAAAGATAACTAGAACGTATTTGCAGAGATTTAAAACATTTGCTTGAAACAAATAGTTTTGTCGCGTCTTAAAACTTTCACTCCCTTTCATAGAGTTAATATATTTATTTCTGCATAGTAAGATTTTTAAAATAACTAAAATTACCTGGAATAAAGTTAAAATTGTACGGTTAATCGAATTTAAATTATATCAAACATTATCTAATAACAATCTGATTTTTTTCCGTAAAAATAAATACTTAAAATATTAATGAATATTAACCTCTGAATCATTAACCTAAATGAAAGAAATTAGGAACAATTTTACCAAAATATAACATTAGTTTATAATTTGAAGCTGAACAATTTAAGGAAAATCTTTTGATGGCAGTAAAATGATTATAATACCTTACTTAGAAAGGTTATTTATCACCAACAGCTTTTACACAGAAAGTGGGTAAAACTCCTTTAAATAGAGTATAGACTGCTCTCTCATCATGGGGAAGATTCTATAAATTAGATAAATTATAGATGCAAATACTTACATTTATTCTGAAAGTATAATAAAGTAATTCTCTACAAGGATTATCACTGAAGTTAAGAATTTTAATGTTAGTTTTAAAAACGTTTCTCATAAACTTATTTAATTTCAAAGATTTCGCTTCAACTCTTGCAACAATGTTAGATATTTTAAGGAAATATTTAACGATTAAAAGACTTGACTGCTATTAAATGCTTCGAAAAAAATCAAATTTAGAAAATCACTTTTTAATTATAATGGGCATATTACAAACATTAAGCCCACTTTACTTTGCATAGCCAAGTGTTGAAACTGAAAGAAGCAATGGGCTCATTTGTTTGTGAAAAATATATGAGTTGTAATGCTTTAATGTTTGTTCCTCAAAGGCCATTTTTTGCTCACTAGGGCTAATTAGACGGACATCTATAGTGATTCTTTTAACTGTAATGTCAAATTCTATTGTCCAGATAATAGACTCTTGGATGCTTCTAGAATCACTGAAAAAGCTGTTGGAGGTTACCAAATGAATGAATACTTTGAATATTTGCAGAGTTGAATGTGCATTACTATATATTCTAGATTTTCTGAAAGTTCTGTTGTAAACAAGCAGTTGAATGGTTGATTATTAAAGGTAATTAGAAACAAGTATATACCTCACGAGAGGTTCTTAGAAATCAAATGAAAACATTAGACATCTAGATCTGCATTTTATTGTACTTAATATTTCAGATTTATACGAAACGAAGTTTAGAAAATCTATAAATTCCCTCATCAAAACTCTCAGTTATAAAAGGTTTAAAATATAGCATTTTAAGTATAAATTAATTTGCTGACTGTAATGTTTTTCAATGAATGTAACACCTATAATATATTGAATAAAGTTATAATTACATATTAAGCAGTAATAACCATTTTAATGCAACATAACAAATAGATTTGTTTTCTATCACTGACTTTAAAATTTCAGCATATATATTATAAGTGCCTTAAATTGAAGTATGAAAAACAATTTAAACATTAAATTAGTGTTTTTTTGTACCACATTTTTAAATTTCGTAATTTTCAAAAGCCAAAATTTCAGATCTTAAGACTCATATTAGCATACATTTAGTCATATGCCAATGATTCACATATTAGATTTAAGTTTTTATAATCTGTTATGTTTACAAAACTATGTTAACATCTCAAATTAATTCTTATGACGCTGAGATAAATTGTATTTTTAAAGAACTGCCACTACAATTGGGGTTTGTTAAGTATGCTTTATTAAGTATTTTATAATTAAATACATTGTGAGGAATATAGTTTATTAAATTTTATAAAAGCATCCCTACAACTTCTAAGAAATTACACTCGGAAGAAAAAATCCAATTTACAATTATGTACCTTATACTGAAAAGGTTTTATACCTTTTTTAAAATTTAGCATATATATTATAAGCTTATTTAATCAGCTAAATGTTATTTAAAAATTTAAGGTACCATTAGTATTCCGTAATTTTTGTTTTGGGTTGCACTTTAAAACAGATTTATAGCTTCACTTTTATTTGTACAATGATTTATAAAGAATATAATTAGGTTAAAACTGGGTATGTAAAATTTTTAAAGATATCTGTTTTAAAGATTATTAACTTGGTTAAAAAATCTAGGTAGAATTTTTACTACACGACAGTATATAATCATTAGAGAAATTTCTAATTTCTTCAAAAAAATTTGAAAGCCATTATTCGTTTAATTTTAACTAACGTAGTTTTCACTCAGCCTAACAATTAAAAATTTCATTTGCCACTTCAACAAAATCTAAGTTTATTTTCTCATAAAGTAATTCAGAATATATTTTCAGGATTTTATAAGCCTTTAATAGTTTTGACAGTTGCATTACAGAAGTGCATAAGATTTAACTGTAATCTATCTTATTGAGATAAATAATTGTCAATAAACTACTAATGATACCTAAATTTATGTTAACAAAATTAATAACATAAACAAGAATTTCTAAAATGTCATTAAAAATTAAAAAAGTTTTTGGTTTATGTTAAGTTTTAATAAACTGATATTTATGTCAAATGATTTTAATCATGTTTGTATATACAATATTCAAAACATTTGTTATCGCAAAATCTGTCCTAATCAAGGAAAACAATCACGTATGAATACTTAATCCTATTTATGTATGGACAACGACATTTTGTTTTTGCCTTATTTAAACACTAGGTTAACAAATATTTCCAGACTTAAAATTACATATTGAATACGAAAAATATTTCTTTACAAAATAACATTTGCATAAAGCTCCAACGAAAAAGTTCTTTATAAAAACTTAAATCAAGTATTGGTTTTATGAAATAAATTCACAAGGAAAATTAGAAACATACCTTTTAAAGTATGAAACTGGATTATATTTTATAAAAGTAATACCAAGCATCCTTTAAAAAAGCACTTGACACCTTCTATTTCAGTGAGGAAAAGGAGCTCCTATGTTGCCACACGATGCATTCCCAAAACTATAATAAGTATGGTTGTTGTCAAGTGTTTATGCGTAATAAGTAGAATATTTTTATTAATATAAATTAAAACTGCAAATAGATGAAAGTGATAGTCAACAGGAGATTTCTATTAGGCGCCTATGAGGAAACAAATGATGATGAATACACATTATTTTTCAGAGTAATTTGAACCAGTCTTAATTACTAAAAATTTGTAAGTTCGTTACTTTATAGTAAAATTACGACAATTGAATAACTTATATAATATCATGATATTAAAACTGTATAATAAACTGTAGGAAACTACTTAAAGTAAAACACTTAGAAAATAGGCGATTAAAAAACTTAGATTTCAGACACAATCGGAAGGTGTACAATACTAGGACACTGCTATTTTTACTTTGTGACACGAATCTTATTTTATGAAACGAAATGCTTGATTATATTCATGTAATTTATGTATTAATAATATTAAAAATGGGGCTTACATTATTATAATATTTTAAAAATGCCTTCACATTTATCTGAAAGTTTATTTTAAGATTCATCGCAAAAGGCATGGATATGATTGCCTAATTGAAAGAGGCATCACTCACGCTATACGAAAGTATCAGGCTAGAATCTAAATGAAGAAAATATTTTACGTTAACAAAAAATTTATTAGATTTCGATTTAATTTGTAAATGATAATAAAAAGAGATACTTCTTTTAATTTAATAATCACTTAATAAAATAATATCCATTTTAAAAATTCTGTTGGTAATCCAGACATGATTTATGATAGTAATTTATAAGAAATCCACATTGTAGAATATAAAATTCAAGTGAAGAAATCAAAATCTAGCAATATGAAGTTTGATAACGCGATGTAATTGTTTTGCGTTTTGGACACTAATGAAAAAGCACCACCAATATTCGAAATATTATACCCTAGAACAATTTAATTGTTGCTTTTCTTAATCATATTATTTGAATGCGCAAAAATATTTTTATTGTATACTTTTTTTTATATTGAATGCAGAGTAATTTTTTCAATTATGTAAACTCTGAATTTCTCAAATACTAGTTTTCTGCCACTGTAAGCACTGACATAAAGTTTCTTATATTGAAAATGGAACTCATATATTTAAAATTTAACTAAATGTTTCAAAAATTTTTCCTTGGATTAAAAAATTAAAATTTTAATTAAAAATAAATTTTATACGTTTCAAAAAACTATCCCTTTTTAACAAGTTAATTTGTTGTCTTTTCTTCATAATAATATATTTTATTTTAATTTTATAGAGAGCTTTATAAGAATTATTTTATAAGCTATTAATAATTGGTACTCATCATCATCATTTATTATTTTGTTTTTCATGCCCAAACTATACGAAAAAATTATATTTTTTTAGAGATTCGTAAAGTAAATCCTTGTATTGAATACATGCATGAACAAAAATTATAATTTCGGTATAAAAATATTCTAAGAGAAATTCTAAGTGAAATACAAACTTAGAGCAAATAATTATTTTTTTAATTTAAAAAATAAAAGAATTTATTAAAAATACAGAATATATAAATTAAAATTTCATGAACTTCTCAGATAATTAACTATAAAGCAATCGTGGTCTGTTTTCAAGCAATGAATGCTAACAATCTGCTTTTGTATAAATCTTCATAATTCTTCGCTTATACTATTACGATGATTTACTTTTCCTCTTTATTTTCCATTATTATGTATATTCCATATGTGCTTATATTACTTTTGAATGCTAATTAACGCATAAATGATAAGATTTAATTTCTGAAGTTTAATATTGAGAATTTCCAAATTTACTGGGAATTTATTTAATGTTCCTTTTTTATTAAAAGTATTTTACCATTTAGAATTTTAAATAAAAAAATTGATTTTATGAAGTTAAAGCTTAATTTTCTTTACTAAAAACATAAAAGGAATAACTTGTGAAACAATATTTAACTGTTAAATACATAAAGAATATATATAACTGATTTGTTCCATATAAGAGATATAAATAAATTTTAGCATCAAAACCTCTAGAAATTCTAAGAACAATATGTTTTACAAATTGAAGCAGCATAATCAATTAATAAAATTTTTGTGATTTTAACAGATATTTATAAGCAGACTATGTATTATATTTTGTAATAATGTCAGCAAAATCTATATTGATATCGAGATATTCTCTTGGAATAATTAAGGAAAAGTTAAAGTTCTGATAATTGTAGAAGTTTTATTAAAGAAAGAGAGAAAACAAATTGATTATAATTAAAATTTAATTTTTTAATTCAATAATGGCTTATTTTTAATGTACTTTGTTTTTAAAAAGTTAGACTTTAGTTCTTCTTTTTGAAACAATTCAATAGAAAGTGATTTTTACATGGGAATTTCCATAGGGAATTTTTTTGCCTGGTGAATAATATGAAGAACTCTTTATAATAAGTGAAATAATTATGTGATCTCGAGAAGAACTACTATAATAATCATCAGAGAAATCTTGTTATAATACTCATCATTAATTACGGGCAAAATTTTTACGAATAGAATTGAATAAATGTTTCTTAAAATAGGTTTTTTGTAAATTTATAAAAACACAAGAATCTCTGAAATTTGCATTGTATTTCATAAAAAAATCAGTGGTAGAAATATCCAAAGCGAATAGTATTTGTGAATATAAATGGACAAAGTACTGTTAAAAGCACGTATAATAAAAGACAATATTGAACATTATACTAAAATCATTCATTTCTTTGCATTATCATTACATACGAGTGAATTTTTATTAAATAGATAAAAAGCATTTACATATTCAAAACGCATGTACAAAGTCCCCATAACTGGTATGATTGGTTTTCCTTATATGCCTAATTGTTCATTTTCTAAAATTAAATCGAAGAAAATTACCAAAAATAGGATTTGTTAATTTCAATTAAATGGCTTAGACAATTATGTCTAGTAACTCGACCATTCTGAATGTAGAACAAGTTTTAAATTAACTTATTGCTTGAAATGAATGATAGAGCTCAGTGCTAGGATGATAGAACAGTCCTTTTTAGATTAAAAAAAAATCCCAAATACTGTTAAAAAAAACAGGAAATATGCTGTATTTTTGTTTTCTGGTTGTCTTCTGGCACATCTGTCTGGGTGGATGATTGGAAGATTCCCAGATTCATGAAAAAGAGAAACGTAAACACTGGGCACTGTGAAAAATCTTTTCGGAAGAAAATTTAAGTTTAAATTTCAGAAAACAAGTGGTTTATAACATCTTTAGCCACTTGTTTGTGAACTACGTAGCTCTTCAAAGGCTTCTTTCTTATTGCTTGAATGCATGTTTGTCTATCCAGATGATTGGGATTTTTTTGTATCACTTTAAGATACGTCAAAATTATGCATGAAAATAATTCCCAGAAAGTATCAAGCATAGGGTATTCAAAATGATCAACCATCGAGCTTAATTTCCAAAATTATCATTTCAATCTTTGTTTTTACTGAACGGAATTTGCCAAATATTTAATATAAGTTCTTTAGAATTTTCTACATGAATTCTTCCTTTATATTTTTCTTACAAAATGGTATCGAAGAAAATATTGAAAATCTGATTATAAATCAAATATTTTTATTCCAATCTTAATATGTTTTTCGTATCATTAATAAAAAATTTTTAACGTAAGACCACCAGGAATATAATCCTGTTGTCCATTAATCTACAAAGTTAAGGCAACAGGTAATCTCTTTGCCATAAGCCTACGAGAAATTTTATGAAAAAATGAAGTTACGAACAGCATTTTGTATTTCAATGGTGGCAAAAGCATGTTTCGTCGATGTCAATACAATACATACCGTATGGAATCAAACAAAAACGGTTTTATTATCATTACATGTTATTGTCTGTCTACAAGATAATACAACAAGCAAGAGGGCACTAAGGAAAAATTTTAGTATGGGATTTTAGTAAAGAATTACTTTTCACCGTCTACTCGTAATCAGCAAAATAATTTTCAACAGTATTTATGGTAAGACTACCCATTAATTAATCAGCGACTGATTTAGTTGTAGGATGTCCCCAGAGGATACAATCGTGCCGGAAAGCGTCTACCATAGCAACCCATTCATGTCTTACCATGCATGTGGAAGAATCGCTACCTTACAAGAGTGATCGCCAGTAACGGAATCCATGTCGAAAACGTTGAGCTGTGTCCATCCGTTCAGCATAAGATTTGTCAAAGATTCAACATCGAGAATTTTTAATCTAAATTAAATAGACTAAATTTAATTTGAAGTAAATAAATTAAAATGAATGAATCGAAGAATATAACAATTTTGTAAAATGTATATGCTATAATTGTTCTCCCTATTATTTCTGAAGATGTCAGTATTTTATTAGCGTGCCCTTTAAATTAAGGGTAATATATTATCTTACAATTGTTTCAATAGACATCTAAATTAGCTGTTCTTACAATGGAGAAATTAATATATGATCTAAATTGCCCTGAAAAGAGTGCACGACATATTTATGATTGCACTTTAAAATTGTGGAGAGGAGGCAAATCACGGTTTGGAACTTAGAAACAATGATTTGTTTGAACACACAAATAATTTAAAAAGAAAATTGAATTATATTTAGAAAAACAAGCCGACAAATGGCTGAGTGGTTAGCGCTCTTACAAAAAAATCTAAAATTGCTTTAATGATGAAATGAATATTACTGAGGCATATCAATCAGTTAATATAATTTTTTAACATGATTAAAAAAATGCTTTGCATTTTTCCCATTAGTTTTATTGCGATAAATCAAATGTAAATTGTAGCATAAGTCAAAGAATATATCATTTAAGTAAAAAAAACTGTAATTTGAAACATTTTATTACATTATAAAATATTTCATTATTAATCTATAGCATTATCCTGAGATGATAAAACGTAAATATAATAATATGTGCTGTCTTTACACCATTATACGTGCTATCTTTATACAATATAGGATATACCAATACTCGCTGTAATGGACAACAATGATGGTCTCTTATACAGTGGAACACTTGGTGAATGTGTTATCTTCATCCCGAAAGTGAAAGGATAAAGAAAGGTGAACACAGAGAGAGAGAGAGAGAGGTACATCCTTATCCGTACTAGGTTTCAAACCAAGAACCTACTGTTTCGAAGTTAGCGACGCCATCGGTCGGCTCTGACAGAGTTATATAGTGAAAGAAATCTCTTGTGTGGAAACAATTACCGCTGACGAATTATGTCATTTATATGGTTCCCCGTGACAATTGTCTTTGGCAGAGAGGGTTTAATCAAAATTCTCTCACTTCTCAAAAATTCAAAAGAGGGGTACTTTTCCCCAAATTGTAATGAATAACTATTTACGTTGATGATTATTATTAAGTGATTTGAAATAGTTGTTTAATTTCTGTTTAATTTTTAAAATAAAAATTAACAATTTTTTATTAAGAAAATGTCATACAATTTTTTCCTTTTTTATTTTAAAATTTTTCACCGCTTAATTTACTGGGACTCAAAAAGATGTACTCAGTTATTAAAACTAGAATATTCTAAAAAAAAAATGAAAAAAAAATTTTTTTTATTAAAAATGAAAATATATGAGACATAATCTTACTAAACGTAATATCATATTTAAAATAATTACCAATTTTGACTTTCATCATTGGCTAATTTATATACGTAAAGGAAAAAGCATATTTACTTATCTATTCTTAATAATATTGAAGCACAAACTTTAAAAAATTTTTTGTAAAATCCCATTTTATTCAATGAAGTGTCATTTATGCATATTATATAGATTTGAATAAAAGACATCACAATTTTTAAGGGGGTTAAAATCAAATTTAATTTCTCTCTCGTTTGCCAAAACAGCTCATGATCTAGTTCACTAAAGTTATATCAATCGTGTACACCCAATCAATCAGAGCGACGAAAGATCTACTAACGAACCGCACCTCCCTGTCAAACAATACAGTTGCCGATAATACTGCGCCGTTTCAGTCTTTGCTCCTTCTCTCCACCTTCGTCACCCCCTTCCGTTCTCACTAAAGGGACATATATAACAGAGGAGATCGAACTCTCTAAATCCAAGAGAATGGACGCTCGGTTGAAATGATGAAACGACCGGAACAGCGGTCCGGTTCGAGAGGATCCTGATTGAACTCGGGGGTGGAATAACAGTGGGATAACGTCCAGTATCGATCCCATCTAAAGGTGCTCAAAATGCTAATTGGAAGGCTGCAGATACCATGCAGCTTTGTACAAATTCCTCTAATTTGAATAGAACACCGGTTCTAATTGCGAATGTAAGACTTACCCGTTAAGCACCACTTACACGCTTTTGAATGCGATACCGCAAGGGAAATTGCTTCCAAATTGGTCGCTTTCTGTTGTAAGCAAGATTGCCTGAAATCATTTCCATCTGGCTAATAGAAAAAGATTCAACAGCTATGATGAAAGGATTGACTATTTCTCTCCCTCTTTATAACTAATTTTTTCTTAAGAATAACCTAAAAAACATTTCTGTAGTGTTTTATGTAGTACAAATCTCTATAGTTATTAAATTTATTTATTTTAACATAACGTGATATTTATTTCAATTTTATTTGTTTAATTTAAATGTATATTTGTGTACAATTTTAGCCTAACTCAATATCAATAGCTGTTTTATACAATTTTATCAATTTGTAGTATATGTATATAATATAAATAATGTATTAAAATATTTGAGGTTGATATGAATACAAATTACTACATTTTTATAACTAAAATTTAAAACTAAATATGTATATGGAATAATGGTTTAAGTAAATTAGTTATAAGAATATTTTTAATACAAAAGTTCAAAAAACGTATCATATTTTATACTGAAAATTTATAGATGAATGAAATAAATGCAAGAGTTGTTTTTTATCAACTGAAGTCGGTCATCAGCTAATATTTTCTTCGCTTCAAATTAATATTCAATTTCGTGTGTCATTATTTAAGTCAATAATATAGTTTCATAGTCATAAATGTGAGTGTGAGCGTGGAGAATAAGAAAGAGAAGGAAGGAAAGAGAAGATTTCAGCATATTTAGAATTATCAATATAACAGTAGTTTCTCTGACTTTTCCTTTTTTTTTTTTTAATTAGGATTAATTTATAAACAATATTGACAAACTGGCATAAATAACTGTCCATCGGAAAATATTATAATCTGATTTATCGATATATTAATCGCATTTATCTTTATCATTATTATTCATTTAAAATAACTCGAAAAAATTTTGAAAATTATGTGTTTTTGTCTTGTTTTCTTACATCAGCAAATATTCTTAAGTAGATTACTTATTGATATCCCAGAAAAGAATTTAGAAAATCAAAAAGGCTTGAGAAAATTTATCTTTTAACTTTTATTAAATGTAATCATCTTAATGTAATGAAATGAATCAACACTTAAACATTTAGTTGTAGGTCTTTTTGTTATCATCACTGAAGCACTTCGTCTTGGACAGGAATGAGCAAGTTTTTCTTGATGAATTTAGAAATTTTTATTCATATAGATTGATAATCCTGAGATTGATCTGTCTTGAATTGATTATGTGCCTTTATTTTTTCCCATATTTTAAGACATGACATTCACTTGGTTTGAAGGTCAGGTGACTAACACAGCCAGTCTAAATCTTTAGTTTTCTTAAGGTCAATGAAAGAATATTTCTCTATTTTGCAGGTATGCTTGGTATTATTAGCTTGATGTGACATACCTTTATGGGGAGTCTATGATTTCCAAAATGTTCTCAGAAAAATTTTGATCCATAATCACATACTTGTGTACGAAAGAATATAGGGCATCATGATTGAAAATTCCTTAAGCTAATACTGATCAATTTCTGTGCTTCATTATTAAAAGCTAATTCCATAAATCCCTACTATTGCTTTTTGAGCAACGAAAACATAATCGGTCATAGGTTCGAAGCAAATTCAATTTAATTCCATAGCTCTGAAGCACCTGCTGTCAGTTCTTTGTTGTTAATGTTTCTAGCTTACTTATTAGATATTCATATTCTGTGATCGATTTTTTTAACAATTTTACTGTAACGCATGCACAAAATACAGTGGCAACCAGAGGTGACGCTTTACAGTATCCTCATTCACTGTGTGTCAATGTTCGGTGGCATTTTCCTTGAATATTTGAATTGCATTCTAATTTGTACCTGAGACCGATGTTCTAATACTAACGCCTCATGACGCATACACATTCATTTTTGGAATTTTTTTATTCTGAAAGTAGTACATGCATTTTCCGTTATTATTTTACCATCTATATGGTCAACAGTTGGTTTTGTTTTTCCAAATTTGTTGGCAGTAACAACATACGAAAGTTTTTTCCACTCTTCTTTAATAATTAAAATAGTCCTCAAATATTTGTGCTTTAATTATCTTTAGGCAAAGCTCATGGAAATAATATTATTATTTTTGTTTTAATCACCACTAATAAATAAAAAATTAAATTTTATGAATTCGTTTCAAAACTTCAGATGATTTTTCACAGCTGGAAATGATATCTTTATTTTATATAAATTCACACACACACACACAACTCACAGAAATTCTATAATGCTTCTATTTTTCCTACATTTTCACAAAATAATTTGCTCAGTATGTTTCATGCAGTATCAATGATGCAGTAATTTTATATTTAAACAAGGGATTAACATGCCTACGTAAATTTTATATCTAATCTAATGCAGCTAAAAATTCCTCCTTTATTGTCAGAAGACGCCATCTGTTGGTAATAATTAAATTTAACTTTTTGATTACTAAGATACGTTACGTCTGTATTATATTTCCAATTCTTGGAATAATAAATATTGCATTGTTAGTATTTATATAACAAGTTTTAACAAATCATAAGAGAGCACACATTTGATGGATCTATTATATGTGTGTTTGCGATTTCTATTGAAGTATAATCAATCTACCAATAGACAATTCACTAGAAATAATTTAACATTTATAAATTGTAATATCAACAAAAAACTGAACAAAATTGCATAACGTTCTCTTTTCTGTGTTTTTGACAAAACTTTGATCACTAATTAATCGAATGTAATGATTGTTCATTCCATTGTGCATGTTCAGTTTGTTCCTGATGGGGAAGGCAATGGAACTAATTAGAAGCACTGGCTTGTTTCACCAATAAAGTATTCGACGAGCAATTACAGAAAATTACTTTAGCCAAGAGCAAATTCAATTTCGGATTGGAGTCATCCATTTCAAAACTGTCGCGTTTGTCGAATTTGCGTTGTGTAATCAGTTTTAGGCCTCATGAAATGAGTAACGCGATTATAATCGATTTCAGAATAGCGCACAACGCTTTGCACAATTAACTTTAATTATGACAGTTATATTAGAGACTGGGAAGATCAAACACAATGCAAACGGTGAGAATTTATTCGAGTTGACAAATTTTGTTTTTCCTAATAAAAATCAAACTTTGATAATACTTTATACAAATCTTATTATTAAAAATATATTTCAACAATTGAGTTAGTAAAAAAAAACATTTTCAAGAATACTGAGCTCTAAATTTGAGGAGATCTATTTACATAAATAATGTACAGAAAACTAGTAGCTGATGAAATTTTCTATAATTAGATTTTGGAAAAATCTGCTTTGATATCAAATTATATATAAGTTACACACAACAAAATTTGATACAGAAAAATAAACTTCGATAACGTAAAAGAATTTAAATTAAAGTTTTAAAATGCTGAAAAAAAATTGGAATATAATCAAGCAGTTTTAATTAAAATATTACTATTTTGAATATATATATATATATATATATATATATATATATATATATATCCTTATATATATATATATATATATATTGTATTATATATATTATATATATATTGTAAAATATATTTATTCCAAGAAAATCATTCAAATTAATCTAGAGATTAAACAATATAATTACAATTCACGCCATTATAAAATTACGCCAATCACGCCTTAATTCACATATTTCGCATTTATCTTAAAAATATAATCCTATTTTCAATTCATTAGCAAAAAAAAATAGCTTCGAAAACCGTGTGAATAAGGATTACAAATTCAAGTAGAAAAGTACTCTTATAACAGGTTATGACAAATAAATAAAATATTTGATATGCATATTTCTTTACATAGGCACACATACGTGCATGTATTAATTATAGTATCACCAAATCATTTTTCTGATTCTTTTTTAAAAAATGTAATTTTTTTAAATAAAATCTTTTTGTTATGTGCTAAATAATATTTTATTTTCGTTTCAAAAATGTATGTGCATTTTATTTTCATTATAAGATTCCTAAAAGTTATTGCCTTAGTAATTTTTATTAATTTTATGCACAAACAAAACGATAATATTTTTAAAATAAAATAATAATTTTATTCAATCACAAATTTTAAAAGTTTAGCAAAATCGAGATATATGATGTTAACATAACTGGTCCGTAAAAACAAAAATCTTCCGTATTAGATATAATAAAAAAATAAAAAGTCCTATTTTTCAATATTTAAAATTTCATTATTATCAGCATTTAATATTCTTGATTAAATCGCTTGAACTAATTTTCTTAATTATTAATATGTAACAAAATTGAATCAAGAAAACAAAAATTCTTGAGGATTTCATATTTTTTAATTCAGTTTTTAAGAAGTATTATACAATCACGACACAAAAATGATTAAATTTTCTTATTATTCAAGAAGAGAAGCCCATTTTTATTTTACCCATATTTCTCAAAAAAAATTAATTATTCAAAACAATTTTTGTATTAAAAATTAATAAAACAAATCAATATTAATTTATCAAATTAATAATGAATTGTTTGATTGACATTGAAAGAAAATACTTTTTCGTTTACTGTTCCCGGTTACTCTATTATTTATGTTAGACATCTCTACAATTGAATTCAGTTTTTATAATACAGCTTTTATAATTTAGTTTTTAAAACAATTTTCATAATCAGTTTTCATAATTCAGTTTCTATATATAGTACAATCAATTGAAATGTGAACGAAATTTAAAATATTCTAATCTCTTTTAGTAAAATATTTATAAATAAAAACTACATATTTCACTTTTATGAGAGTTTCAGTAACTTTATTTATAACTTAATTAGAAAATGATAAGGAAGTAAAAAAAATATTTCCAATCAGATTAAAATAAATAAAAAAATACAGGAAAACCGGAAGTAATTTTTTTTGTATTTCAAAAATACATTATTGAAAATGGTTGGTGTAAGATCTCAGTTACATAATAAAAAACTGCATAAAGTGAGATATTAATCTTAATATGTGTGAAAGATTAATGAATGGGTAAAAAAAAGGGTCTAGACTCATGGATCTTTTTAATGTTGTAAAAAATATTGAGATGAAACTGAACAGGCATATTTTAACCAAAATAAAATGTTCTTAGCTCCCAGCATCAAAATCAAATCAAGATGAAAGGAAAGAGTCAAATGCAGTGACTCTGATTGAATTGATAGGAAAACCATTCATCACTTGAAGGTGAAAGTAGGAAAAAGTGCACCATTTCAATGCTTGCTTTTGAAAATCGATTTTAAAGGAGAAAAATTATTAAAATAGATCGCTGTATGACTTTGAATAGAATTTTTTTATTTAAATATTTTTGTACTTAATTGATTAATAAAATATAAAGAAATTAAAAAACAAAAACAATAAAAATATAAAGAAATTAAGAAATCGAAACATTTGTTATAACAATATAGGGAATTAAAATAAACTCATAGTGATACAGCGTAACAGGATGTTGTTTTCAGAAAATACTGTAAATAAAAGGAAAGAATTATTATCAATTTTATTTTTCTTCAAGATTAAGTTAAATGTAGTTTTGATACAGGAAGGTTTTCATAAATGAAGTTCATTAAATGATTTTCACTGTATTCATGATTTTATTGATTGATTTGAGGAGATTAAAGAGGCAAGGTCCGATTACGGACAAACTGTGCCATATTTCCGATTCAATATATTTTTACTTGGTTATCGAATATTTATAATCTGAACAAATATATCTTCTGAATTAAACTTGGATGAATACATATGTGTCACATCAGCAAGGAGTCAAGGAGTAATAAGAAATATTTATAAGGACTTTTAAGCTATAACAAAGAAATAAAAAATAACAAGAAAGTTATATATATATAAAGCAAGATTAGAAGTATCATAAGCGAAATTGAAAAATATAAGAATAGATATATATATATATATATATATATACATTCAGTGCAAAAGCATCTAAAATAGAATTACTAAAATATAATTAATAGTACATTTTTATAAAATAAATCAAAAACCGAATGGAAAATGATAATATATTTATAAAATTAATCAAAAACCAAATTGAGAGAATAATAATCGAATACTAGATGGAGAATAATACGTTGAAAATACGAAATATAATAAACAAAAGGGGAAATGTTCAATATATCGTTTAAAATTTCAAAGAAAATAGAATAAAGGAAAATGGAACGAAAATGGAGCGAAGTACCAACATGGCCATCTTCTTCAGGGGGTGTTGACCACATTTAGGCTTAGTATACTACATTAAAATGTAAGTGGAAATTTAACAAAAAATGAAAAATGATTTGCTAAGTTACGGATGGGGCAATAATATACTATGCATTATATAAGAAACGTTCTTTTTAATTTTAACTATTTAACGAACAATTTTAATAGTAATTAAAAGAAAAATAATGTACATTAAATTCGTTGATAATCTAAGTGATGATTGAAACAAGTATGAATGCCAGTACTAGCAAATATTCACTAAAAGTTACTCACATGTACAAAAATAAATAAAGGATTGACGACGTATATGGTGTTTAATTACGATTTTGGAATGAGCAGCTATGAAATAAAAACGAAACTGAATGCAAACACAATAAGATTCATCGGCGAAAAGAGGTTTACACAAATATTCAGATTGGGGAAAACTAAAGTACTCAGTTGTTGACTTGATGTTCCTTGAAACTGTCGTAAAAACATTCTGTTTTCGAGATTTTATCTTTCGTAAATGACATGAATGAAGAACTTTTAGATTGCTAGAGGTTACATTCTCTCTTATTAATATACAATGTTTCTTGATTTTTCAAAAATCAATATGATATTTAGTACTATTTTTTCTTCCATTTGTATCCCTTATAAGTAACGATGAACTTAATCATTAATACTATGAGGCCATTTTTAAAGATAATATCTTATTGATATAAAGATACAAAAAACTATAACATGTCTACTTACTCGCGTTGACATCAACCTCACAAGAAATTATACTATTCAAAATATTTTCTATTAGATATTTAGCTATGCAATTCAGTGGAAAGAAAACATTTGACTACGAATGCGTATTTATTGATTATTTTTTAATTTAAATAAATAGTTGCTCTTTTAAATAATACATCATTTCCTAAAACTTAATATATTATTATCATTTTCTTTTAAGTTTTAACATGTTGAAATAGAAGAAAGGCAAGTTAAAAATTATTTCTTATTTACGGGAAATAACGAGTATAACATAAGATACATGTTGCATACTTTCACACTGTAAGCTATTTATGTAGGGATTTCCGCATCGCGATTCCTATTCTTTGTTAAATAATATAACACTGAACAGCTTTTGAACAATGAAGGGCTTTTGAAATCAGATTTACCTTTGTTTCTAAAGATAACCAGAGTGGAAGATTCAACTCTTAACGATAAAATTTTTATAATTTAAGATTCAGTTAAAATTCTTTAACGAAAGCACGACTTCAATGTTATTGAAATTTATCTCATTAAAATATAAGAATTACGCTTATTTTCAAGCATACAAGAATACGATACATGACAATATGTTATATGATACAAATAGTGGCTCAGAATGACATAAAATTTGATAAAATACAATACAAGAATTATGCTTCGTTTACAATTCCTCTTCTTCTTATAATTACATCCTATTAAAACCCAAAATTTACATTAGAATTACGCATATACTTACTTTATTCTGAAAAATTTTTTTTCCTCATTTGTGAATATAATATTCTCAAGCAGAATGCATATGTGCTTTCTTTTATATTGAAAAATCTATACAGTAAACTAATTAATGATTAATAAAAGTTTATTTATAAAAAATTGTAAGAAATATTAATTAAAAATGCAATGTTAAAGTATTTTTTTATTTCTTATAATTTAATCTTTAATAGGAAATTATGATTCTATAACATAACATATTGTCTAATTTTAATAAAATTATAATTTAAATTTGTTGAAAATAAATAAAATATACTTACTTATTATTCCGCCGACTTTTTCCGTAAGAAAATATATCAAAAAATGTTGAAATTATAGGAACACCTGTATTATTTCATAAGCTTATGATTTAAGTTTTTTTCTAATTTTAGCTTACACATGAATTTTAAATATACAGTGCGTAAAAAAGTAGAAGGACAGTGTTTTTCTGCCAATTAATGTCTCTTATTTTCTCCTAACTACCAGATATTTAATCTGATTTAGTTTAATGACGCTTTTTTTCATTTTATGCAAAAATTTAACATGTACTCCTAATATTAATAATAAAATTAGTATATATAATTTCTGATGCGTAGAAAAAGTAGAAGGACACTTGCTAATATATTTCATTAAGTGAGTTGTTCTTTAGTTAAATAGTGATTTTGTAGTTTGTTTTATCCTTTTCTGTCCAAAAATCTAATTTGCTTAAAAATTACGCTGTTTCTCCATTCTCATCTCTTGAACGATTCCGTTCTCATTTCTTGAACGATTTTCATAAAAGCCAAATTTCTGCAGATCAAAATGATGGTAAAGATGGCAGAGAGATTGCTATATTGTTAAAGGTGAGCTCCAATACAGTTTCAAACTTTATCTGAAATCCTTATAAAAATGGAAAGAAAAAGAAGACTGGTAGGCCGAAAAGGTTCACTCCACATAAAGAAAGACAACTTTCTCGTGTGCTTAAGAAGAACAAAGGCAAGAAATATCAACAAGGACTTAATCAAGTGACGAAACAAATAGTTTATAACTATATTAAAAGATCTCAAAAATTCATTATCAAAAAACGGAAACATCACCCTAAAAAGAAACAAGCTCACATTAATAACCGTTTAGCGTGGGCTAATGAGCACATGTCCTGGACTACAGAATGGACTTCAGTGATATTTTCCGATAAAAAGAAAGTTAACTTAGACGGTACAGACGGATATCATCACTACTGGCATTGTTTGGGGAATGAAGACGAATACTATTCAACACGACAAATGGGAGGAGGGATTTTAATAGTTTGGTTGGCTATTGGATACGGAGGAAGGACAAGTCTGGTTTTCTTAAATGGTAGGCAAAAGCATACAGACTATATTCAAGTGCTGAATTCCGAGCTTCTTCTTTACGGCTCTGATTTGAGTGGTGAAAAGTGGGAGTTTCTGCAACACGGAGCTTCCATTCACACAGCGACTGGGGTCAAACATTGGTTTCTAACAAATAATGTGGATGGTTTAGCATGGCTATCCGAAAGTCCTAACCTTAATATAGTGAAAAACATCCTGACAATGCTAGTTCGTCGAGTTTATGATGGTGGAAAGCAATTTGATTCTCTAACTCAGCTTCGAGAAGCATTGAATGACTCGTGGGACAATTTTTGTCAAACAGAAGTTCAATCTCTATACATTTCACTTCCAAACAGAATATTTGAAGTTTTATAAAGGCCAATGGGAAGAACATTCTTCATTAAAATATCTATTTTTTCATTCATTATAATGCTGTCCTTCTACTTTTTTTACAAAGTTTCAAAAAAGAGAAATTTTTTGGTGCCATAAATAATTTATGTTTGAATATCATAATTCTGATGTTAAAATTGTATTTTTTAAATATTTGTAAAATGTTTTTAATAAAAAATTTTAGTAAAAATTAAATATTTTTCGGTTATTGTTACAAAATCAAGTGTCCTTCTTTTTTTTTACGTAGTATGGGATAACATACCCGTGTCAAAATGAAAATTGGAATAAGAATCAAATATTAAATATTTTTTGTCTCAATGAAGATATAAATTAATTGCTGTGTTTTTCCCATCATATTTTTGAAAAAAAAGGATTAAAATTTGGGACTTGATATATTTAGCATTAATCGAGATTATATAAAACCAGGGTGGAGGGCATGACTCCTAAGGGAGCACAGAAAGATGTCAAAAAGAGCAGAAAGCGTTTGTATTTTATTTTTATTTTTTATACCACTAGGGTGGCAGGCAAACAGGCGAGAAAAAACAAAATATAAATAAACAAACAACATTAAAAAATAACATTAACAAATAGCATTTCAATGTAATGTTTAATATGCATGTATAAAGTTAATGAAATTAAATATCATACCTATTCACCTATTCTGTCAACCATTGTTTCAAAACGTGACGTCATCAATCGCAGTTTATACAAGTTTCGACAAGTCATAATATGAAACCCACGCGCACCCCTGCCGCAGCCCCTACTCCAAGCGGAGTTCATTCATTCATCACTTAGAAAACAACTGTCTACCTACCGGATGTGCATCAGCATTTGTGAAATTCATTCTCGCATATTTGCGACAAATTTAACGTTTTGGTGTACATTTTTTGTTGAAAAATCAGTTTGAGTGTGCAAAATTATTGGGTCTCACTGTTAAAAGGTAAGTTTGTGTTTACAAACTTCAGTCACCATTTATATTTAATTTACTAAATTAGTGATAGAGCGAAGATGCGTTCATAAATTTTTGAGGGAACAAAAGGCAAAGGAGAGGAATGAACACGTATTTAGAACATAAACTAGAAGATGAATTATTTTATTTAAATTTATTTTAACACTTTTTCAACACAAAAATTTCATTCCTATTATTTTGCATCTAAAAAATTTTATATGCATCAGTAATCACAAGTTCAATGAACATTAAAGTGATCGCTAAAAATACTTTACCAAACTATTGAAACAGGTTATAGAAAAAAATTAAGAACTGAAGATTGCGATGTGACATATAATATTTTTTAGATAAAAATAAAATTCAGACGCTGATAACAGTAAAAATGTAACAGTATAATTTAAGAGTTTCATGAATAAGCAAAACAGAAAAATCCTTATTTGCTGATAAAATTATAGTTGATATTGAATTATATTGTTTTATATAAGATTATTTTTACAAAAATATTATAATTGCTTTTAAGTTTTGAAAATATTGAAATCAAGATAAAAATAGTTAAATATTTCTTTATATTTATTGATTCTTTATTTTTAATAATGTGCCAGACAAAAGAGTTTATTAATATATGAGTACTAAATATAATATTTTAAGAAATTGTTTTCCTATTTTGTAATAAAATCTCTCTGTAATATGTTACCTTAAATACATATTTTACTCTCTATGCTTTAAATTTTTCCCAATGGTCGAGGTATGTCTGGATGTATTGTTCCCTTATATCCAAGGAACCGGCCGGAAACAACGACCTCTGCCGCCGAGGCGTTGCCCCGGGTGCACAACAGAGGGGTGGGCCACCATCGCACCCTAGATGCCGAAATACACATGAAGAATGGTAGACAAACAGGATTACTAGACGAACACAGCAGATTTTATAAACAAACGATGCATCACGGTGAAACATAACAACCACGTTTTACTCGGGAGTCGAACCCGAACCCACCCGGCAGAAGCCGAGGACTGTAACCACCATACTGTCTGGGCAACCCGTGCTTTAAATAGTGGAATAAAAACATTATCACGATCATGTAGTAAATAAAAACTTTAAATTGAGATTTTAATCGTATTATATTCTTGTTCCTTACAAGCAAAATATTTAATTTTTTTTCATGAACGATTTCTAACCAAAATTAAATTTTTATAGGGTTGCCGATTAAGGCATTTTAGGTGTCAGGAAATGTCTGGAACCAAACTGAATCTTGTAGACACTGCTATTGCAAACGTTTTGATGTATTAATATAAAAGATCTCATAGTTGGAATCATAACACTCCTCAATTTTCTGAAATCCGATAAAAAAAACAAAATTATATACTTTAAAGAGGGGGGTTATAAGGACATTTTTGTAGAATAGATATGTCTTGAACCAAACTGAATATTGTAGAGGACACTATTGAAAACATTTTGATGCATTAATATTCAATATACTATGGTTGGAGTCGTAGCACTCCTGAATTTTCTAAAATCAGGCCAAAAAGACACAAAAATTTGAATTCTTTAAAATGGGTGGGGGGGCTGATTAGGACAGTTTAGAAGAATAGAGGTGTGTGGACTCAAACTGAATCTTTTAGACGAGACGGGTGCAAACATTTTGGTGTCTTAATATTTAATATATCATGGTTGGAGTCGTAGCACTCCTCAATTATGTAAAATAATTCCAAAAAGACAGAAAAACAGACAGAAGCATTTTAAATTTTAATTCTAAAAAATGAATGAAATGAAATTAATTTTAAATGTTGACATCGGCACATAAACTTTGAAATATTCTCTTTAGATTATCTACGTTTAACTTCTTAAATTTATAATGTGCACAAAGTACCCATAAAATATTTAAGTTTATCAATTTTTTTTAAAAAAATAATGAATAAAAAATTTTCTTCGTAGCATGATAGATATCTAATCCAATATCTTTAAGCGTTCCCTTTCCATAAAATGACAAATAGAAACTTTTAGTAATTTTTAAGTGGTTCTGTTAAAGAATATAAAGAGATTCTTTGTATAGCAAACTATAACACTTTTATTTTTACAAATAACCAAACATGGCTTAGTAAAATAGTTAACTTCGAATTCTTATAACGATTTGCACTATGTGAACAAAAAGGTGCCAACTCATATATATCTGAAATAAATACTACTTTATTCTATTTTTTAATCATTATTTTTAATCTGAAAAAACATAAACAAATATAAGAAGAGTTTAGCCATTAACTAATAGAGAAGGTTTTATTCTTTTAATTATTTGATAAAAATATACATGGGCTGAAGGGAGTGAATTTAATTTATTACAAAAGCTTTCATTTCACATAATGTTCTTTTAAGATGGTTCGATAATAAATAATCCCCCATTCGAGAAATTCATTCCTTTTTACTTTGCCGCTTTGAGTTTGGAACCGCAAAAATGGAGTAAAAGATAAATTTTATAAGTAAATTATTTTGAGTGTGGCCTAAGAGAGAGAAAGTACTAAAATTTATAAAGCTAAACTTTTGTGGATATTTAAATTTGATCCTCCACCGAATGGTAAAAAAAAGTAAGTGTAATTCCATCTGTGAAACATTTTAAAACTCAGGATGGAATGGTGGATCTGTCATTTTTATGCATTTAACAGAAAACTCAAACTTTTAGTGCAAAAAATTTTATTTCTGATTTAATATTAATCACTGTAAAACGTGTATTTTATGTAAATCATTTAAGTAGAGCTAATATTGAATTTTATATTTCTCTTTTCTAAATATGTTAAGCTTTAACAATTTTTATTACAAAGGGAGGAATAAAAACATTCATTATTAATAATATAAATTTATCTTGATAATTAATACAGATTATAAAATAATGTAGATTATAATTAATACAGATTGCCTATGTTATTTTATATTAGTAAATATTTCTTATATAGTTTTCGCAAAACACAGCCTGGAACTTAACAAACACAATTAAACTTTTAACAAAAGTTTAATTTTGTTTGTTTGTTAAAATCAATATATTTTAACATTACAAAAATTGCCATAAGTTATCAAGATTTGTCAAAGTTTTTAATAGCAATAGCACAACGGAAAAATATTAGCTTGCATGTTTTAAGAAGTATGTATCAAATTGTGAATCATACAAATATTGTTCGAGAAAATGGTTCCGATTTTTATGACTCACTGTGTAACAAATGATTAAAAAAAACTATTGATAATTTCTCTTTAAATATACAGTACATACATTTCTTAGAAAATATTTTTCTGGAGTTTTCAAGATGGCGAAAAAAATTTTAAATTATATTCTTAGGGTCATAATTAGAGAATAATTACTTTGAATCAATAATCCAAAAAGCTAATCTTCAGTTAATTTTAATTTCAGAACTCTTCTCAAAAAGTCAAAACAATGCTTAATATGTGTTCTTTTAATCAAGTTTTATCCACTAAAAATGAAAGTATATTAGAGATATTTTTCTCTGTTATAAGATTAGTTGTACACATTAAATTATGGGTGTTGTTTTGAGTTTCCGAGCAGAAACTACACAGATATTTTCTCTATAAAAAAAGATAGTGAAATGTAGCTCACCACTCCCGACCAACATTAATTCAGCAAGATGACCAGAAATTTTAGAATTCGGGAGTGGCATACGTGATCAGAAGGCAGTCTCAAGATTTATTAGTGGGAGTATGAAAAGTGCAACATTCGAATCTGGGTGCAAGGTCTCTTCATTATGCACAAAATGAAATCTGAAGCCGGCTCCCCCGATCACATCCTAGATTGGGCACAGGTGCCGTATAATCCATGACTCCCAATTCTGAGATTCGCGATTTTTTGACGGATTTCATTATGTATCTCATAATGTTTTATTATACGTCATACATATGAAGACTTATAAGAATTATGTAGAAAATCCTATTTTGGTAACCCTAGCATTTACGTCATCGCGCACGTCACGATACGTCATCTTGGCAACATTTCTTTATCTCCAAAAAATTCAGAACTTGGAATCATGGATTATACGGCACTTGTGCCCTAGATTCTTTGGGTTTCAGTCTAGCGGATGTTTGTGCAAATCCACTATTGGTCCTTGATTTCTCTAGGGCCCATGGTGTCATGGATTTGATCTAGCTGCCGCTAGATTTCTGAAAGAGTGAAAACAACAATAACAAACTATGTTTTTTAAAGTAAAATTATTAACAGTTAGTTTCTATTCTTTCTTGTAAGAAGTAACTGAATCTAGTTAGTTTTTTGGTGTTTATAACTTTTAACTCCTTTTTATTTTACTCTTCCTAATATTCTTATCAAAATTATTTATATTAATAATGTACGCGTTACTAAAACTTTAAATATTTATAAATTACCTTATTTTAAATAAATTTGGTAGATTAAAATAAATACTTTTAATTGAGTTGAAAATTTAATTTTGTTTTTTATTTTCCATAAATTTCTCATAATATTCAATCAAAATAATTTAATATAAATATAAAAACTTATATTTATAAGTTTTCTTGATCTCAAAAATTTTATATACTTAGAATAAAACGTTTTTATTAAAGTGCAAAATTTATTTTAATGTATTGTTTCTCTTACATAGCTTATACTGGTATGAAGCACATAAATATCCATGTTATAAAATTTCATTTCAAGGAAAAATAAAATAAATAAAACCATCAACAAAGAAAAATCTAAAAGAAATCAAAATAGAAGAATATGAAAATGAAATTCTACGATACGAGAAAGAAGAAATTTCTTTTGCAAATACGTCTTTGTGTGTGTGTGGGAGAATTTTTTTTTTTTTTTCAAATAATTATGAATCAAATTATCGAGAGAGAATTCTGCTTTTTAATTTAAATTTACTTATTAAATCTCTTTGAGAAACTAAAACAAAAAAGATAATAGACAAAACTTTCAGCATCCATTGTGTACACGATAAGTACAATTTTGTCTTGTGCCAGCTAGGCTTACAACATGGGGTGCGCTGCTCCACTTTTCCAACTGAACCATATTTGGTGTGGAGTTTGACTTATTCAGTAGACACATGCCATAGGGACCCGTTTATAGGGTAGACAACCATTCACATCTCTATCATACACAGAAAGGACAATGCCAGGATAGATAAAGAGAGAAAGTACATCCATGCAGAAGCGGGATTCGAACCCAGGACCTCCCTATCCGCAGTCAGGCACTCTGACCACTAGACAGGGCAGTCGGTAGGTAAGTACAATAAATATATGATTCGAAACTTTTTAACTTAATTGAATTAATCAGTTAGTATGAAGAAATCAAATGCAGTTTTTTTGGTTTTTTTTTTTTTTTTTTTTTTTTTTTTTGCATAAGTTATTTGAAACACATTTCAGTAATATATCAAAATAAATAATCAAATTTTTTGTGAATTATGAGAATATTAGTCATTTATATAAAATATGTTGCTTTCTAGATATGATCAATGAGAATTTTTAAGTTAAAATATTATAATGTATGTATAATTAATGATGTGAAATTCATTTAAATTGAGTTCGATATTTAAAACTGTGAAATATATGTTTTCACTCTTATTTTAATTAAGTATTAATATTATTAAACATGAATTTATTGAAACATCTGTGAGATTACAAATTGAAATATTAATATAAAAAGGAAAAAAAAATTTAAATATACATGATGCTTTAATTTCCTTCCTACTTTATATACATTTTTTTAAGCTTAATTATTTCCTCAGATAATTTGAATTTAAGATTACAAAAATTTTTCATAACCTTATTTAAATAACAAAAACATAAAAAAGTAAAGATTTATGATGATATGTTTACTTTTCAGCCTTAAGTAATCGAGTTTTAGTTTCAAATATATATCCAAACCAGCTTATTCAACAAATATTTATATTGGTTTTTGTTGAAAAGGAGTTTTTAGAAATTGCTATCATGTAATATTCTCAAATCTTCAACTTCTACTATCGATAATATTAGCTCTTCTATTGAAATTCCTAGAAATTATGCAATTAAATACACTATTTAACTTTATTTCAAATAATTGATTTGGTAAATTCGAGAGTTGCTCTAAAATTAAATTTTGATAGCAATGAGTAAATTAGCTTAAGATAAATATAAATTCAATTCAATTATTGTAGAAAAATTTATGTTCATTCAGGCAAAATTAAAACTGTGTTAACACACAACTTCTTAATTTCTGAGGATATTTAGGAGTACCTCATAATTAAATGAATATATTAGTTGGAACTGAAGTTTAACTTCATGAATTATTGATTTCAATTAATTATAAATAAATATATAAAAATTAGTGGGTACATTCTTTTAATAGTATTAAATTTCTCTCTTTTTATAGTTTAAAAGTAAAATAAATCGAACATTAGTAAAAATTGAAGCCCGATATATAATATTCGCTATAACTGCTCATTTTCAATAAAACTATAAGCACGAAAATATCGCGTATACTTTAAATTATATATTTTATATCTTACAAATATAAAAGTTGACTATTTATTTTAAATAATTACACTTCAATTATTCAAATAATTATTTCTTTCATTTTCATAATTATATGAAATATATTTTTGCTATATTTATTTTGAAAAATGAGTACTATTTACTTAGGTTGATTAAATAATAATGAAGTTTTAATTATGTGTCTTGAAAAATATTCTTGAATTATATAAATCCATGTTAACGTTTTTTGAAGAAAAATATAAAAATAAGTTTATATAATTGTTTATATTCATATCTTTTATTTTATATGGTAATCTTTATTATTCGCAGAAGCAATCTTTATAATGATACAAATTGAAATCGAATAGTTAAAATTAGAGAAACATTAAATTACATAAAGTTTAACATTAAATCACTTCAAGGGAAAATGCCACGTTGGCAAAATTTTATCATTTAATAAATGATATTTTTTAAATTATTACATATTTTAGAATGTTGTCCAATATTTGCTTATTAAAATATTGCATATTTATGAACTAATTTTTAAAGATTTGTATATTTGTATTTGTGAAATTACAACTAAATTATAATTTTGTTGATTATGTAACTTATTTTTAATAATTTATGGAAAATTCTCTAATAATTAGACTGTTTTTTAATAAATTTTTCTTTTAAAACACTATCTTTCCAATAAAATATTAGTATATAAAATATAAAATATATCTTAACAATAAAATATTAGTTCTTATATTATAAAATTCTTGTGCATGAATAAAGTACTTATGGTTATTCTATTATTTGTTCTGAAGTTAAATAATTGAACTACTCTGTCAGTTCAAATAACTTATGGAATCTAAAAATAAAGTCTTATTTTTAAAAATATATCTTAAAAATTTATTTGGCATTTATATAAAGATCATAAAAATTTGTCGGCAAAAATGTATTAATAATTGATGCAATTATTTGAAAAGTAAAAATGGATTATGTGATATTACTTGAAGAAATGAATATAAATGAAAGCATAAGATATACATTTATATTCAATAAAATATATTTTTCCGAATAATTTATCAGTAAATAAATTAAATTTAATAGAATATATAATAATTATAATTAAGCATGATTTTCAACATAAGATTACCTTAAATAATCTTTGTTCTTTTCTAATTTATCTTAGTTATAGTACCAAGCTCTTTTGAGTGAAAAAAATCCCATATTTGAATCCAACACGTGTTTAATAAAAAAAGATGGATTTTGTGTTTCTAATTTTGTTTCTAGTGACAGATTGAAGATTTTCTGAGTGTCTTTATTTGTTGTTCATGAACATGGGCTATTATCCTTAAAGAATACCCAAACAGCATCAAGCAGTGGATATTGAACAAGGGGAAAAGCATTTCATTGGTCTTCATCTAAAAAGTTGTCCATTCTACGGTGCAAAAATATCAGTGCTTAACACATACAATGTTTTGGAAAAATTGCACATTTTTATTAAACATTTGAATACTTTTCTTTTACATCCTCGCTTTTTATCCGAAAGAAATTCAAGTTTTTTCGGAGAAGCGAAAGTAATATAATGTAAATACGATGATTTTATTGGCTCAAAATTTTCTTTTGTTGTTAGTAATGACATTTGGGGTGACCGCCCTGTCTAGTGGGCAGAGTGCCTGACTGCGGATAGAGAGGTCTTGGGTTCAAATCCCGGTTCGGGCATGGATGTACTTTCTTTCTCTATCTATCCTGTCTTTGTCCTTTCTGTGTATGAATGAGATGTGAATGGTTGCCTAACCTATAAATAGGTCCCTATAGCATGTGTATACTGAAGCAGTCGGACTCCACACCAAATATGGTTCAGTATGAAAAAGTGGAGTAATGCACCCAATATTGTCAGCCTAAATGGCACAAGACAAAAAATAAATTACACTTGGACAAGCCAAGCTCGCTGTGCCTTTTGTATGCGAATTTAGTCAAATGGGAGGTCTTTCGTTTCATCAAAGCACCATAAAGGTGAAAGTACGACTTTTGCTCTTCAAATCGTCTTGATAGATCTATTGATCAGATAGGCAGCACCACAGGATCTACTCCCTCAATTTTGACATTGATTTGAAGAAGGATTAAACTTCTCTAGACCATTGCACCCACAGTAACTACTCAACGACCAACAACAGGACTTTCGATTCCACAGATTTAACGAGCACGTATATCGCATGAACTTGGTGGTTCTTTTGGTGGTATTGGTAATCGAACCCCACCCTTCTGGATGGAAGGCTGATTCCCTAACCTCTTGACTACCACGGCCTCAAATTTTCCTTTAATTTCAATATATATGAAATCAATTTTTTTCTGCGCAAAAATTGACCAAAAAGTGATAAACAATGATAAACAAGCTAAATACTAAACAAAACTAAAACTAATTTGTGCAAAAGATTGCTTGCTGATAATTTTGTCAATTTTTTAATTGATAAAATTATCAGTAATCATGGTCACAAATCACCAAGGGCTAAAAACTGCTAAATAAAGTAAAATTTAATTTTGTCTTATTGAATTAACTATACCATTACATTATAGTTACACAATCGATCACCGATGAAATTGCTAAACAGTTTCCACCAGAAACAAGCATTAACATTTAAATAAGTTTTATCAATAAATGATAAATTTTTAATTTATAAAATAAAAAAAAATTGTAATATTTTAGCAGTTTCTCAAAACGTAAACATTTTTAAGCAATACATTATGTAAATGGAAAATTTATAACAATAATTTGCAATATTTTTCCTTTCCTTTAAGACGATTATCAAAAACGGAGTGCAATGGAAAACTATCTTTATTTGATCAGATGCGACTTTTATGAAATCAAGCATAGAAAATCTGCTTGATTTCGAAAAATAGGTAATAAATGTTTAAGTAAATTCTGAAAAATTTAAATAGCAGAAGAAAATTTAATTAATTCTAATTTCAGATTTCATAGTTAATGAGTTATTTTACGAAATAATTTTATCTCAAAATAATATCATCAGTTTTTAAGATATCCTACTGAATAATTGTGAAAAGACGTACTTCTAGGCTAGCTGTAAAATGCAGGAATTCAATAATTTGTATATATAAATTTGATAAGTACATTAGAACTAGTTAGAAAACTTATATTTATTAAGTTAAAATTTTGATACCAATTTGCAACTTCAGCTATTATTCTAAGTAGTTTGTCTAATTAATTACAATAATTAGAAAAAAATTTCGAAAAATAAAAATTTAAATTAAAAATTTCGACTTATTAGAAAAATTATTTATGAAATTAAAATTTACTAAATTAAATTATAATACCATTTTGCTATTTTTAGTAATTATACGTCACGGTCAATTTAATTCTAAAAATGAATTATTTATATTAATTATACTTCTCTATGTATATGATTGAAAAAATAATTAATTAATTGATACTTGAATTAAGTAATTAATAAAATTACAGTCAGAATATATATATATATATATATATATATATATATATATATATATATATATATATATATTGAAAGATGTTATAAAATACTTAAATTAATTATTCCATTCCAATTATATACATAAATATATAAATGTACAACTTTGTTATGACTATAAAAATTAATATTTTTTGTTAAAAACTGCTTATTCAAATAGAAAGTTAAACTTTTGTCCCTGCATTAAGAAATATGTATGATCATTGAAAAATTAATAACTATTAGGACTTTGAAATAATATTTTATAATAAAATAAAAAATTTAATAGTATGAAGTAATTTAAAATAAATGTAAAAATTTTATCTAAAATCTTTCAATAAATATTACTAGAAACATTAGTAATTTTTAAAATTTAATATAATCCAAACTAAATAATATCGAAAATAAAAATGTAAACTCCAGAAGCATTTATAATATCTAAGCAGAAATATAAAGTTACATACGTAACGTATAAAATATTTTCATAACATCTAAAAAAGTTAAAAACGATAAAAAATCTCACGAATAATTTTTGTTTTTTCAAAAATACTTATTGAATTATGACTGTTTGATTCTTGAAATACGTAATTTTTCTTTTAAAAGAAAGAAAAATGGATAACTTAGATTTGTTCTTGTTTTTGATCGTAAATCTGAAACATGCTTTTTTTATTTATTTATTTTTATTTTTTAAATTTTATTTATTTTTTGAACTCCCCAAATAAGAATAAATAATTCAAATTTCAAAATATTTTCTTATGTTTTAAATTTTTGATAAAAGTAA
This sequence comes from Latrodectus elegans, assembly GCA_030067965.1. NCBI lineage: Eukaryota > Metazoa > Arthropoda > Arachnida > Araneae > Theridiidae > Latrodectus > Latrodectus elegans. The sequence goes on from CM057819.1 coordinate 51,863,919, forward strand.
TTCTGAAACATTTCTATATATCCAACTGCTACGGAACAATTAGTGAAAGTCTCCAAGAACTAAACAATTGAAACGCGCAGCGGAGTTTCAAATTTTCTTTTTTCTGAGCATATTTTTCCGTTTGAATTCATTTTACAATAAAAATATCATGTTTCATAATCACAGAAAAAAATACACTTTTTTCGTTTATTCATTATTTATTAAATTACTCTCAATAATTATTAGTCACTATGGATCAAGTGAATAAGATACTGTAATAAAAAAAATTGTACAATTCTTTTTATTCTTTTTATTTTTCTTCCTTTTATTTACTTTAAATTTTAAATTATCACATTTCTGAAGTTTAGAGATTTGAAAGAAATAATATATTTCAGATTATTTATTATTATTATTATTTTAACTATCTACAAATAATGATATTTGAGACTAAGCACAGTAATTCTTAAGTAATAGATTGTAAGACTTTTCTCAAATCAAAAATTGAAAACAGTTTTAATAATTGCCTCTTTTCTTTATACATTTTGTTATTTGAATTTACTTTACTCTCAAGCATGTTCATAGTAACCAATAATATGTGAAAGCGTAAAAATTTACTGAATCCATTGAATATTCGCTCCCTTAAATCCTTTTCAAAAAGTAAATTCTAATCATTAGAACATTACGTTTCATTTTATATCGGTACTAATAAAATAAACGCAAAAAAGAGAAATCGAAAGGTGTTCTAAATAGAAAATGGTTCTGTTAAGAAAAAAATTTTGAGAATGGCTTTTATCTTTTTTATAAAGTTACATCTACTATCAATAAATTACTTTAGATACATTCTCAATGAAGATGTATTCCGATAGGCATTTTCAGAAATCCGTATGATTGTTATTGCTAAGCAATTGCCAATTACTTTTATTCAAAATGTTGTCTTTGAGATTTACGAAATTTCCGCCTAGAATAAGATTTAATTTATTTTTAAAAATAAAATTCTTCTCGAGTTTCGAATATAAAAGTTTTCTTCTTACATTTATATCCTTGTCTTGGATTATAAAAATTGTTAATTCACTTTTTAACAAATTAATAATTAAATTTATAATTACATGAAACTTAAGGATTTAAGTGAATTCGTTACTTTTATGAACAATTTTGTTTAAGGTTTAATTTGTATAATATTATTTATTGCAACAGTACATAGAATCTTTATATTTAATAGATAATACTAAATGTACAAAATGTCGGTAGAATATATTATTTTTTGAATATTACGATCTTATTTTTCAAAAGAAATATCAAATAAGTATAAAGGGTGTTGGAGAATTCACTGCTTATCAAGTTATCGTATATTCTTACAAAATAAAATCATCTTGTTTTAATTTCTTCAATTTTGATTTCAATCTTTAATAAAATTACTTACTCTTGAATTCCATAAACAAAAATAAAGTTAGTTGAATTTACATTTACTTCAGTTTTGAAAATTTCTAAAACATTGCAAAATTAAATAAATCAATTTGTTTAAAAAAGAAAATATCGATTCATTCAAATCCAATTTTTCTTTCAATGATAGAAAACTCTCTTTCTAATAATCTAAAAATATCTCTGATACCTAATAATATTAATTAAGGACGTGTAAGATTTTCTAGCAAAACTTTTCTAATTGAAATTAAAAATTGCATGTAACGCAATCATATGATTCATAATAATTTGATACACTTGATTAAGTCATAATAAATTACTCGTTATGCTAAAGCTGTTTTTCTCAATTGGAATAAATTGCAATCAAAAGATATTTTACTGAGATCCAATTTAAAAAGACCTGGAATTAAATTTTCTAAAAAAACTGAGCAAAAATATTTATTTATTCATAATTAATTAATATGAAAGTATGTGAAACGATTTTTTTTTTAGTTTGTCGTATGCTTTATAGCTTTATACTTTGACTGATAATTTATCGTACATGCAATATTAAAGTAAAAATTTTAGTTATATAAGAGAAAATCTTGTATGCATTCTAATATTTTATTTTAAAACAAGAAATTGGAATTCTTAAATGAAAAAATAAAGGAGCATGCTCTAGTACTGATTTATGTTTTAAAATACAGTAAAAAGAATACGTAATACCTGATACATTAAGGAAACATATAAAAGTATTTCTCAGAGATGTTCACAGAAATAAATATTAAAATCTAATTGTCCTATAACAAAGGAAATAATAAATTTCGAATAAAATATTTATAAAAAGTATGCAAAGCAATCTTTCATCATCAAAAAATAGACATATTTTATATGTAATTTTAAAAATAGATATCATACTTGTGTTGAGTCAGACGAGCTCTTGGCTGTACCTGAGCTTAACAGGGTTTAGAATATTCACCTACCACAAAGCATCTTGTAATTCTGAACCACGGTCAGGTGACAAGGTCATATTTGATCTTATACCTTCCTCTAAACACCCACAACCGACTAACTGAAAGACTTCAGGTGACGCATATTAACGTAGAAACGTCCCCAACCAAGGATCTCCAGCAACCCAGTGAAAGGCACCTACCCAATTTCTGAACGTGGCAAGTAATGTTTCATTTTCCAATCATTAGTGAAACAGGGATTACCTATTGAGACATTGGAACTCGAAGAGACGAAGATAAATTTTCTGGTTGAAAATTAATTGATTCATTGAAAATAATTAAGCCTCTTTATTGTTTTATAAATGCTCTTACAAATTCTATTAACTACGATGATATTAACTATTACATTTAAAAAGTCGTGGAAAGCATTTCTATAAAAAAAATACAAGGAATAGTTTGTTTTCAATAAGGAGGTTTTGCTTGTGCGCATATTTTTAGCATTTTTTATCATATATTCAGCATTTTTTAAATGTTTGTATGAGAAAAATAACATAAAATGTAAAAAATAATAATACATATCTAAAATAGAAACTTTTTCTCTTTAATATTTCCTGTCATTTTCTCATTCCTGTCATCCATGTATTTAACTATGGTTTTTATTTATGATTTTTAAGTATAATAATATTCGAATATTTCTTTATACAGATGTAATTACGTGCAAAAAGCAATTAAAAAAGGTAATCAAATTTATAATTTAATAATTATATATATTAAATCTCCCTTTTTATGTAAAGTACCAAAATACTTTCCTGTCCACACTTAGCCTCAACCCACACTTAGCCTCAACCCCAGTTAGGAGGTATTCTACAGAGATCTCGTAAAGAATTCCCAATACTTGGCCTTCCGCTCTCAGACACATCATTTACTTTGAAAAAATTCCCACCATGACCGATTCAACGCTCTCCCAATTTAGTGAACACTAAAGGTCTTTTGTTTTAGTGGAGATTCAAAACCCTTGCCTTTCAACAATGGTAAGAGCGACGCTATTCCTAACCAGATCACACCAGCCTCTCTTGCTTTTACGTAAAATTTATGATGTATTTTTAAACCAACACTAGCAAAATTATACTCGGTTGAAAACAATTTAAAATATAGTTACTTTAGCATGTAACATTTCATTGAGGTATCGGAATAAAATATATTTTCAATGCAGTATTTTATATCAACATATTAAATTTGAATTCTATAAAGGTTTATTCAATGCCTTACACAATATGGACAGTCAAATTGTATTTGGTACGATGTAACAAACAATTTGTTACCAAAACATCTTATTGCCAATATGGTTTAAAATATAAAGTATACAGCATGAAACAAAAATTTATATTTTATTTTTTACAAAAATCAAATTAATTGCTATTTATATTGTGATACACGGTTAATGAGACCATAACTGCTATACAAGATTAATGAGAGAACTTAGTTATATATCTTTTTTTTTTTTTTTTTTTTTTGCTAATAATCTTATTGAGAAAATTACAAATATTTTTATTTTAACTTGCAGAACATGATTATAAAATTTTACAAAAATAAATTATCAATATGATGAATGCATCATATATGTCATGAGACAGTACAAATAATAATAAAAGCTTCCTTTTGAAAAAATTTTTAATTTTTCCTTAAGCACTGTTATTATTTAACATGCTAAAAACATTCTGGGAAACAGAAACTTTATTAAATTCAACGTGATTCCTATTCACAAGTAGTTTACATTAACAACTCGTGCTTAACCAAAGTAAATATATATTCATTTATTAAAATGATAAATTTTCCACTCTATAAATGCTGAAATTAAAAAAAAATTATTTAATTATTTTAAAGCTTTACTAACAAATTGTAATTTAAGTTCTAAATTAACTTACGACACAATTTATACATTTTAGATTTCATATCATGTAATTTATCTTGTTTTCAAATATTACAAATTTCAATGCATTAACAGTCTTCGAAAAATATTTTATGGTTAAATTTTATCACCTACTACTTATATATATATATATATATATATATATATATATATATATATATATATATATATATATATATATATATATATATATATATATATATACTATTAGAAAAGCACATAGTTTTATTTCTTCCATAAAAGATGAATATTTCTCAACTATTCAGTAAATTCAAAAGGTAAAAGTCTGAAAAGGATTCCTAAAAACCTGAAGAAAAGAGTACGTGAAATTGCATTTTTCCTATGGTAAATGCTTCCTTCACAAATGTGCTACAACTGCTCAAAGAATTTAGCTGTCAAAAGTAATGTAACAAAAAGATGTCTTTACCCGGAAGAGAAATGTCTTCGCTCACTTCAGTGTAAATGTCAACAGAGGATATTTATAATCAGAATATATAAAAGGATTTGTCTCAACGATTCTTTTATATTACTCACACACTACAAATTGAAAAATTTGCTTTCAAAGGAAAGTTTTAATTCATTGAATTTGCTCTGCTAAGCATCTTTCTGCTGTAAAAAAATGTCTCCCATAAAAATACAAGAAAGAATTTTCGAAAAGGTCTTAATTAGTGAAGGCTTATAAATAAAATACTTTTAGAAGTTCACATGACTGGAAATTTATCAGGTGATAGATTCAATTTAAAACAGACTAAGAGAATTTAAAAGATAGAATAATGTAAGCTGTAAAGAAAATATATTTTTATAGTCAATTGATATATCTGCCTGTTATAATATTTGCATTTCAAACAAGTACGAAAATTTGCTTATGCAACCACTTGAATAAGAGCAGGGAATGGAGATTAACTTATTAATCACAAAAAAAAATAATTCTCATTTAAGCTAATAAAGTGACTTTAAAGAGAGAATAATAAGTATTATGTAACTTAAATGATATAATCTTATAAAAGGAAAGTAATGAAAAAGTTTCTTATTGTATACGTCTCAGCAATGATAAAATACATACCAAAAGAGAGTTTTTAAACTTTTATCATTGAAGCAATGCTTTCATACATTCCTGCCAGAAAAAGACATGCAAAAATGACTTCAAGGAGTGATTTTCTAATTATCTACAATAGAAGCCTAAATCATCATAGCTCAATAAAATCATAAAAATCTTATTTGAAATAATTACTACTGCAGTAATGATAAACTCAACACACACACAGCATTTTTGTAAGAAGGCAAGTAAGTCAAGGGTCATAGTGAGGATTACGTTTGATATTATAAAGACATCTGCAAAACCAATTCATAGACAAATTTAATCACTTATATAACTAACATCTTAAGAAATATGAAATAAATTCACCTGATTTAGGTGTGCGGAAAGATGTTTGCTTTAACTGGTATTGCAAATATTTTTTATCTATAGGTTGATAAGAAAGAGTTATGTATGCTCTAAGCTAATTTTAAGGAGTGATCAGTCTTATTTCTCTCTGATAACGTTGTAAACTTAATAACTGCCAATTGTGTATTGAAAAAAAATCTCCAAATTCACCAAAACATTACGTTAAATAATTTAAAGGTGATGACGTTAAAGTGATGTTGCTTCTCCAAATCTATCATAAATAGCAGTCTGGTTCCTGAAGAAATAAAAAAGTCAATTTTTTGTGAATTTCTAATTTACGAAAATTCACAATTTTAGGAACTAGTAGTTAGTTCCTAATAGTTCCTCACATTAAAATTTTAATTATTACTCACATATAATTTTAATTACCATTTAAAAATTCAAGTTTTATAAAATCTCTTATTTGCAAACTCTTTTTTTACTTTCCTTTGTTTGCCTTTAATTTTTATTATATGCACAAACTTTGATTTATAGTTATCCAAATGTTTTTAGAGCAGTGACATCTAGACATCACATGTTTATATTATTAGCAGATTTGGACTATTATATCAGATGAACGTATAATTATATCCATAATTATTAAGTGAGTTTAGTATAGCGAACTAAAGAAATGTTTGATAACGTGACCAGCACACCCCTCTAATGGAGTCCTTACTGCAATAATTGCTTTTATTGCCATCCCTATGAATTTTAAAGCAATTTTTGTAACTTTCTCACCGCTGAAACTGCAGATGGATTAATAAAAGCAGTGCCCCTGTTCCCTCATATTAACCTAAAATAAAATATTCTAATTTTTTTTATAATATTGTTATACTATAAAAAGCTTGTCTATTGGAGATTGCCATAGTAATCATTCATTTTTACTACTTATAATAGTATTCCATATCTGAAATCGAATTAATTAAAAACTTTAATAATGACTCTAACATTTTATAAAAAATATTTTTTTAAAGATCTGAACAGTGTCCTTAAGTAAAATTAAAACTTAATGATTTATAACTGGTCAAATTTAAGTTTAAAAAATGTGTTATACTGTTTAAATAAGCAAAAATAATTTTACTTAGATGTGCAAAGAAAATTAAAAATATATTTCTCTATTAAGAACAAAAACGTATCCATATTAACATATTAAGGAAAAAATAAGGTATATGAAGTTTTCAATATTTATCAATAGGATATTGTAATAAATAAATATATATGCAACCATAATAAAGAAGGAATATTTGATAGCAGAAGGATATTAAGCAACTTTATACAATTCTTCTTTTTAAACAATGAAATTTTATTTAAAAACTCTGTTATTTATTCATTTATTTGTACTAGACTCAGATTTTGATTTTGACATGTCCTTACATCTCTCGAAAAGAAATTTAAAACGAACGAATTACTGGAAAAAGTAAACTGTAGAACTATAAAATAAACTCATAACATTGATTAGCATTTAAGATGTTTAGAAACAGTCAACAAACTGACTAGTACGAGTTCATAACCAGGATTGGAAGAATCCAGACAGTCTTCCCATAGAACAACGGAGAGAAAAACATAAGATTAAACATCATAATGGATGCCAACAGTATTCAAAACTATAAATCACTTTAAAGAATTAGAATTGGGCTTTGTTTAATTATTTAACAATAAATTGTTCCTTCTCTCACAATTTTATTTTTGTGAATAATTCTTATATCTGCCATTGATAAAATTATTTACTTAATATTCATAGAATAAAATTAGAATAAAGACTTTCAATTTCCCTATTTATTTAAAAAAAAAGATTAATCATGTTGAGAAAAAGGTTTTTATATTTATTTAAAGATAATTTAAATTAACTGATAATTTATAATTGTTTAAATATTTAACATAAATGAAGATAATTTTTACTCTAAGTTACGAGGAATACTTATTGATTTATTTTTAAAAAGGAGAATATACTAGAGCAGATTATGCTCCATTATTTAATTGAAAAAGTATAAATAAAATTTTGTATATTCTGAGCTTTTAATAAATCTTTGATCAGTTAATTGGCTTAATATAATAAATGATAATCCCAGTTTACATTTCAGCTGTCACAATTGACTGGCAAATGAATGGAATTATGTAGAACTGTATTCTGAACTTATAAAGTAATCGATACATAATTAGAGGAACTAATTCTAGAAGACACGAACAAATTCAATTCCTAGTTGAATTTATTCATTTTAAAAGTGTGCCATTTGTTGAGGAATTTGAGTCTTATTAATTGAACAGGTATTTATAATTAATCCAAAATTGTATAGAGCTTTTCAAGTGCACTTTAATTTCGATAATTTATATGTTAGATAAATATTATAATTATATAAAGAAACCCAAAAATATAAAGAACGGAAAATTTTTAACAAATAGCTTTAGAGCTTTTCTAATTATTTTTTTATAAAATTAAATTAAATTGTCCAAAAATAAATTTTAAATATTATATTTCTATACGATATATTATAAATGGTCGAATTTTGAAATACTCAATTAGGACTCCAAAACATCACTAGTAATTTCAAAATGAATTATACTTGTATTCTAATAATTGTAATTTGTCATCTAATCATTCAATTTATTCAAAACAATTTTATTTATTTTTGTAACCAGATCTTAATTAAATGGTTTCAGCTCAGTTCAATTTTTGATAAAGTCTATTAAATAGTCTAAGTGAATGGAACTATTGATAGTAAAGTACTTTCCATTACTTTGAAAAATAATTGTTAATAGATAGTGATTTAGTTTTTATGTCGCTTTGTGCAAACGATGATTACTTGATTACGTAGTAAATAACTAGCAATTGGAAATTGCCCTTATAAAATAATCCAGTTTTGCATTCCAGGTGTATTTCTTTCTAAGGAATCGTTTACGTAGGTCTCAAAGGAAAAAAGCCAGAAAATTTCCAAACATCTATTTTTCAATTAAAGTATCCAGGAAGCACAACATTCACACTTTGTTGTTCAAAATTTAATTTGAGCAACAAAGAGTAAATGTAAGAGCTTAATTTCAACAACATAGAGTAGTGGACAAAGAGTGGGTGTAAATTCAAATTCAACGACTAAAACTGAATTTGGATCTTTCCCTTTGAAGTGAGCAATTCTATTACTTAACAATGTGAAACACTACTAGTTCAAGATTCATGGATAATTCATCTTGTCTGCAATTGTTCGCTTGGACATACGGTTTTAGAACCTAAAATTCTGTTAATGCTTTTTTTGAAGCATTGAAGTAATATTTGTGATATATGTTAAGCAATTTTATTGGAAAGACATCATATCATTCAAGTGATATTTTTCTGTGATACTATTTTTTATAAAGACATCTTAAAAGTACCATTTAACAACTATAGTAACTAAACACCAAATAAAAATAACATAATCTTATCAAAAATATCGAATTAGAAACCTCCATTAGCAAATAAAGAATTTGCAAAGGAGTTTAATTTTCCACTATATTATACACAAATCTCAAAAATATTAACAGCAAAACATGAAAGGAGATTTAATTTAACCAACAATATATTTAAGAAAGCAAAAGAAGTCAAATTATGCTTGTTTGTTCTGAAACTGTAACAATAATTTTCTTAAGGAAAATATAAATTTACTTAAATCTAAACTTTTTATACATAAAAAATCCAGAGGCACTCCTAATTACGAAAATTGTTTGCTGCAAATCATAATCTTTTTAAGATTGTGCATTCATATTGAGATTTGCATCGATATTTTTCAACTTCATTGTAAATTTAAAGTATTATTCGAAGCAATAATTTACTTGCTATATTTTTTTGCACTTAACCCCGAGTTTAAAATATTAATTAGCACTATTTTTTAATTTATTAGAAAAATTAATATTGTTTTTCAAAAAATGTATAAATTAATTGACATCATGCATCAATTTCAAACTGAGAAATTACAGACTAAAGATGAAAGCATCTAAAATATTTTCACACAAAACTAATTTTACAAAATATTCTGACAGCAATTCTGCAATTAAAAAAGTAATTTGACTGAAATACGTGCATTTGGTTAATTGATGGCAAAAATTAAAATATCGATATTGAGATTGTTAATATCGATGTTTGTTTGATACACTCCATAAATACTTTCTGAATGGTTTTGTTAAACACTGGGTTCTTTTTTTTATCATTATAAGCCTCAACAATCGTTTCATCATTTTCCTGATAGGAGAATGTTTCAGGGGCTTTACAAATCTTCTTAAGGTAATGATGACCATCCATCATCGAAAACTACTTAAGTGAAAAATAAACTTCTATAAATAGTACATAATAGTAATTAGGTAAATCAACCAAAATCTTATATTACTAGGTATAATTTAAATTTATCTAAGAACACGATATTCAATAAAGTATTTAATTTTACTAAAAAAAATTTTAAATATTTTTAAAACATAAAATATGTAAACATTAAATATTTATAAATAGTAATAAAAAAGTAACTAAATAAAATAACTAAGCTGATTGGTAAAAATATACTTTAATATAGCTTAGTAAATAACTTTCTTATTTAAGAATTGAAATAAATCTTTTTTTTTATCTTAGCTTTAAAATAAATTATTTTTACTTTGTAACATAAATAAAAAGTATTTGTTTCTCGTTATTAAAGAATTTGTTGTTTATTCAAGCAATCAGATGAAAGTTCAAAGCCAACCACAAACTGATTTAACAATATTGATGTCTTAACATAAAAGTAGAATTTATGTATATTTTTGAAAAATGTATGAAGAATAAACATCTTTCTTTTAATTCTGAATTAATATTGTTCTGTTATTGTTTCGATATACTTACGTTTGTTGTTGTTGGCTTTTCCTCTTTAAATATCTGACACTTATCAGATTATTCCCATCAAATTGTTGACAATTAGAAAGTCAAGGGATTTGAGGATAAATCCTCCCGGGAAAGTCCAACGTAATTCAGAATATGTTTCGGTGAGGCTGGATGTTCACAGGATTTTTTACAAGTGGGATAAATTTTTGTACCACGTTCAAACGATAATCATTTTAGATGTCCACTTGAGAAGTAAAGGTTCTAATCCGTAGTGCTATGCCCTTTTCTAAATCCGTATTGTTCGTGTACTATTACATGATTCATATCCAAAAAGTAAAGAAGTCTAGTAAGAAGCATTTTTTTTCATTAATTTACAAGTTATACTGGTAGGGGCAATCGGTGTGTAATTTCCTGGGAAGCCTGATTCTTTTTCTGGTTTTCTGATGAGTATGCCAGTGGCTCTTCTCCAATCAATAAGTACTTTTTGCTGGACCGTGAAAGGTTGATTATGTCTAATAATCTTTGCTTTCCAATGAGGCCTAGATTTTCCAATATTTGATCGTGTCAGGGAACTGGGAACTTGGTCATATCCATGAATACTATGGCTAAAAGTAGTTCTTGAGAGGAAAACATCCGTGACAGTTGGGAGGTACCAACACCTATACTGTGACAACCATTGATATTCTTTGCCTTTTTCTTAACATGTCTGTCTTCATGGGAGAAACTTTGTCTGCTGGCCTTCTGATAAAATGAACCCAATACATTGGCTTTAGATTTATCACCGGGAGTGATTTAGCCAGAAAAGTTTCTAATTGTGTTGCGAGTTTCAGATTGTGGTTGTTCCCTATTTATTCCCTTGATGATTTTCCAGAGCTTACTACCCAACGTTCTAGCATCAAGCTTATTGCATATATTAGTCCATTTGATCTGCTTTAAGTCTGAATAGGCAATCTTTATTTTAGCATTAATTTTATTTAGCTTGGAACTAAATAAATACCTTATAAACCTGTTATAAATGATGTTGGCTCTTCCTTGCAGTAATTGCTTTCTCACCATTAGAAGCGATTCCATAAGTGGATCTTTATAGGTGAAGAATGGCACATGGTGTTTTATGTTTCCCCTGGGAATAAATAGTTTAGCTCTATTTAGTATAGTTTCCTTGAATTTGATCCAGTTTACATTTATATCATCGGTCAAACAATTAGTATTGAAGTGGCTGTCGATGAATTACTGGAAGGAGTCCCAGTTAGCTTTAGCAAAGTTCCAATAGAATTCTCTGGTGGTGTAAATGCGCTGTTTTTGTTGTATATCTATTAAGAAATTACGTTTGTACATTTAGTTTAAAATGTTTTAAAAACATATTTTAAATTGTAGTTTTACACTACCTTGAGGTCAGTTTAACAACTGTAAGTGTTAAATATCCTTTGTGTAAATTGTCTCCCAGGAAGTTTTTCAGAAATAGGTGGAGCTATTCATGTATCGCTAGAAAGGAAACTTGAAAATTCTAAAGCATTCATCCCGACAGGTGTTCGTGTAGACGGCAATAGTACAAACTACCTGTTAATTTTTTTGATAATGGCTGGGATCAAACCTGGACCTTTCACTATGAAGAGTCAAATAGGTCACAGTTAGACTTAGTGAGGCTTTAAATGAATGCTATGTGCTGTCTTACTGTGACTGTACTTATTATTGTACTCATTTTTGTACTTTTTAATCTCTGTGAAGCTCGTAGTTTATCTTCCATTGCCTCAACTTGCATATCTCATCATTATCGTACTATTATTTGTCATGAAAAAATAACATTTTTTATCTTTTGTTTTCATTGCATTTTGATCACTGAACGTCAAGGAATTTTATATATGGAGTTGATTATAAAACTAACAACATAAAAAAACACTCAATGAAGTATTATATTTTATTTAATCAATACAAATGAAACCTAAAACACCATAAGTTTTAAAGCTCAAAGCTGTATAGCAAAAAGAACAACTAAACTTACTGATTTGTATAGTTTCCTTTGCAAATGTAACTGGATTGATACAGTACTGAGCAATATTGTGAAGAGTCTGGATCATATTTTTATGTAAGGATATAAAGAACGAATCTGCTTCAACAATTTTTATTGTAAATGCACTTCATGATAAATTTTAAGTTTTCCATACAATTTCTTTTCCTATATATTAAATATTCTGAGAAAACTTATCCTATATCAAAAAATTATTTTTTCAAATTAGCAAAACTTTAAATATAATATACGAGGTCACTGAAAACATCTTTTATAAAAATTATCGGCAAACAAAATGTAGTATATCTTGGATTGTTTATTATAGTGCTTCATAATTAAATAATACGAAAGTTATGCATTTGTGACCAATTATCGTGGTACATATCAAGTGATTAAATCCCTGCTCTAGTGTAGATTCAAATGATTAAGTTGTTTTATTACATATGTTAAAAACGTTTACCTCTGTTTGCTTTGTTAACATAAATATATACTGGTTTAACAGTGAATTTATGATATAATATTAACAAACAATCACGATAGACTGATTAAGAAATGATTCACTCTCGTTATCAGAATACCACACGCTAAGCATACGACACAACAGATATTTTATATCTTTGCTAATGAAAACTAAAACGTAAAATCACACAGTAATGTGTACCTCTGTTCTACAAGAGAAATGATACTTCTTGTGATGTCATGCCAAATCCGGTTACCTTTATGGGCCTTATTTCTAAATTACGAATACCATACGCTGAGCATTCGATTTAGCAGATCTTTTATGTTCGTCAATGAAGACTAAAGCACGTAGAATCAGTAATGTCCTATCCTCTACAAATTAAAAAAATATTTTTTGTGGTGTCAGGCCAAATGCGGTTATCTATATGGATCTATCGAAATTTAGAAACAAGTGGTTATCTTGCTTCTAAATTTCGAATATCCACCTATTTTCAGTTCCACAATAGCGCACCCTTTAGATAACTCACTATGTTATAAAACATTAATTCTGCATGTTGTAGTGCTGAAAGATGACATAACTTTAGTGATCGAGTATTGAAAATAAAAAATAAATATATGCAGCGATTTTAACAAATGTCTTTCTATCAAAAAAATTGCATGACTAATTGGAAATAAAAGATAAATATATGTAGCAATTTTAGAAATTAATAAAATTTATTTACTTTTAAAAAATGTTGTCACGCGTAAATGTTCCTAATTTTGTCTGCATAATTATAAAGCATATTACATGAATAAGATTAATTCAGAACTTAAATTCAGGTATCACATGTTTTTATTCCTATATTTTATTAAAAACAAGTACGTCCATTTTCATTAATAACTTTTCATATATTTTACTTGTCTATGCGGTAGGAAATAAAAGGATTTTTTAACCTACCAGAAGCAAATTTCAATTACTTCAAATTTATACACTCATTTTGAATTCAAACTATAATTAATATAAAGTAAAATCAATTCATTAAAATCAGTATATAAATATACTTACAATAAATCTTTCTACAGTTCTAGAAATAATAATTGTATAAATAATTTTAATAATTGTTTGATAAGAAATATAAAGTAAAATTTTCTGTTTAATAATTTAAATTATATTTATGATACACGAACAATTTTTATATTTTATATAAATACGCATCATAAACTAAAAATACTACAAATTTTGTGGTAATTTTGCTTTATTTGAAATCGAGACTCAATCATAAACCATTTTTAAATGATAAATACAAATTATCGCTTAAAAAATAAAATAAAATGCTACACTTTATTCTTTCTAAAACAGCAAAAATTATTACCGACCATCCTATTCACAATTAGTTATATTTAAATATTTAACTTTAAAAATAAAACCATTTAAATTTTTTTTTCACTATAACTTGCATAAAATGTCATTTTAACTACCATTTCAAAATATAAATATATTCCTTACTTTCATTTTTTGAACTGATCAAATTAATTTCCTATAAATTTTAAATATAAAAGCAAAGAAATAACAAATAAATTAAGAAAAATTACTATAGTAAATTTATAATACGATTAACAAAATACAAATACTGAAGTATATATAAACTGCGTTGTTTAATATGCTTAAAAAGTTTTGTAACTATTTTTTTAGCTTGAATAAAAATTCTCATTAATAATAAGACATAGATTATAAGTTAAAGCATAATAATATAATGGAAGTGCTTTAACTTTTTATAACATTTCCACTTAACTAATTGCAAAATTAGTGACAAACAAAATACCTTTTGTTTTATTTTACTTAATATGTTTTTTAAATCACTACAGTTTTCAAGTAAATAACTGGAAACAAATTTAAAAAATATCAAAATAGAGTCCAAGAAAATCAATTATGTACAAGCTATAATTAATTAAAACACATAATTATTTATAATAATACGATTTGCATATACTTTTTTGAAAATAAATTTTAATTACTAAGTTTTTACGCGTTTCAGAGGCTTCGCAAACGGTTAAGATTTTCTTGTCAGGATTTTTTTTTAATTTTTCTGTTTACAACTAATGAAAGAAGCTGGTATTTAGGAGGAAAATTAATTACAAATTTCATTCCTTTAAAAAAATAAAAGTACTTTCGACATTTTCCTAACAAAGTCATTATTACTTGATTTACACTAATGATTAATGATTTCCATCTTAAGATTGGCCTAACCGAAAGCGAATTAACTTTTAATGTTTTTTTTTTCACAAATAATGAGATAACTTTAACAGTATGAAAATTTCTAACAAATTATAAATGATTTTTAACTAAAATAAAAATATTAAAGTATTTGAACTATAAATAATGATAAAATTGACTGAAAATAATAAAATTCCACAGCGTATTTTGTTTTGAAATGACCATCTGAGCTTTTTCTGCATATTACACAAAATTATAAAATTATGATAGATCATATATTATAAGCTTTAAAAAATGAGAAATTAAGAAATTAAAATAAAAGTTTAAATTTAAGAAACATAATTTTTGAAATTGTTTCCTAACTAAAGTCAGAAAGTTTATGCACTATTAACTTATTAAAATATTATCATTCATCAGTTTTTGAAAGGCTAAACGTATCAGTTACATGAGAATCTATTTTGAGACCGTGGTGACTCATCAAGACTTCTCAAAGAAGTTGTGGTGATTCATCACATCTTTTCTGAGAAACTCTTGAACTTTTACAAAGCACTTGAATTCGCGAAGTAAAACTGAAAATTGTGAAATGAAATTAAATACTTGGCTATCGAATTTCTGTGCCAGTAGTATAAACTTCATAAAATGTATCCAACCAATCAGCACACTTGGTTGGTGCGGTTTATACATTCTCTCAGTGAGATCTGAACCGAACACAGAACATTTGCTCTCTAAATCTCATGCTAAGAGGACGCGCTGTTTCAGTCCTCCTAAATTTCTTTTTTTTTATGTACGTTGTGTAGTCTGCAATAAATGTTATTTATTTTAAAAAAATTGCCTTCTAAAAAGTTAAATATCAACTAACTTACACCATAAGAAAAAGTTTGTCTATAAAACTTTCGGAATAATACTGAACCACTTTAAAATAAAAAAATATGCTGTCTTTAAAATACTTTAAAAAACAATATTACTATTTAAATAATTGATTGCCAAAAAATTTATCGCACTTATCTAAAACGTCATTTGTTTCATTATATTTTACAAGTTTGATAAAAAAAAATTTACAAATTTTATTTTTGTATAAGCCATTTTGTGATGACATCAAAATTGTAACGTCAAACTTATGAAGTATAAATTCCTCCAGATGGAACAAAATATTTTTATAAGACAGTACAGTAAAGGTTTAATTGATGTTATGATTCTTCAAACATCCAAGCACAAAGTGAAAATTGAATTCGCACATTGGCGAACCGATAGCTAGAATGCTAACATTTGACGGCCAGCTCGGCGACAACATAGTAAATTAACAGAATCAGTAGTCGTAAGATGAATATCAATTACAATGATTAAGATCAAGTGATAATTATTAAAATTAACTTTTAAGCTAATATCTTTCAGGCAATTAATAAACTCCATCTCGATGGGATATTTTTAATGCCTCCATCTCGATGGGATATTTTTAATTCGAGATCAGTTTTAAAAAGGATAGATTTTGGTTGAACTGTATTTCGTGTTCAAAATGCCTCTGTCTGTGCTCTTCAGGCAAGAATATGTCAAGTTTGATCCTAACCATTTTTAAACAACAAGAAAGAGAGGCAGTTGCTATGATTCTTCTTCTTTCATGCATATCTATTGGGTTAGTTGTTTTTTTTTTTTTTTTTTTTGCAGTTTTCGTTTATTTTCCCTTGTAACCTTTAAGTTTGGTAATTATGTGTAAAACCTTTTCTAATACAGAATTAAAATTAAATGAATGATAAAAATATGATTTTTATAACTTTCAAATATTAGGTTTTCCGTTGCGAAGTGTTATAAATCACTTATCTTGATACACCTTATACTCTGTTGAACATTGATTTTCATTGACTCCTGATAACTTATAACTCATGATCTTGTTCTTTGGAGCAAAATGTTCTCGGCGTTGACCCCAGTGTTTGTGGAACAGTAAATAAATGAATGTTGGGATTGTTTACTTCCTATACATCTGTTGCGTATTGAGGATACTTGTTAGATTTTCAGGTTACTTCTTTTGTTATGCTTCAGTAAGGACCATTACATATGAATCCTTCAAGATATAATTTAACAATTAAAACTATTCAAATTATTTTTTAGACTTCTTGAACTATTGAGGTAACAAAAGTCATCAACCAAACATAATTGCGGCTACAGAAATTTTTTTTCTATCATCATTATAAAATAATTACTTAATTTTTATTTTCAGGCATTCAATTGATCTAATTAAATATTATGGAATGTTAACATCTCGAGGGAAATGAACAAACGGAATCCCTCGCCAAGAAAGCAAGAAATATCAATACCCCTCCCACGACTACCACTTGCTTCGATGCAAACGCCGTTGCAGGGCATCAGCTCTGCGGGGGACAACGGAAAAAATGCTGCCTTTCGGAGCTTAATGCTGACAGTGGTATCACCTCTACCATTAGAAGAATGTGGAATGGGCACATGATGGCTATGAAAATTATCCCCGACGGATCTAGAACATACGCAGAATTCAGGCACTGCACAGGAGTTCCACTGAATCCGAGGCATCTTTTCAACTGCATCTCTGTTGCCTCGATCCTCTTCAGCATAGACCTCAACTGTTGCCATGACACTCTCTATGCTTAAAAAGCTGAAGATGTCGCCAGTGCAGTACTGCATTCCTTTGGTCCCATATAACTTATCTTTTTTTTTACTTTCTCTCTTTTCTCCTTTCTTTGCATTTGTCATACCACAACAACAAACATTTTGGATATTGGTTGGTAGATTTACTGTAGTATAAACATGTCTAAATCTATGTTACTAATATTTTATTGCATTTATACCATAAACATAAACATCCTATTCTTTTCAAATTGTGAAATGGATAGTCTTGCACCCGAAGAGTATTGTGAAAGTATTTGTGCTGTTTTAATTTAGGAGTAATAACTTATGGGTTATAAGTTACATTTAAACTGACTATCCTGTGCAATTTTATACTCAATCTTATATGTTAATGAGGAGATTATTGTTTTATGTTAAAATAAACATCACCAACACGGTTTTATCTCCAACGAAACATTTTATTAATTGCCTTTTACTTTACTATTACACAAGCATTCTAAAATTTCCACTCTGGTACAAAAAGCAGAGCATACTCTTAACTCTGATACCTCTTACAAGGGTTACAAGAATTTCGTTAGCGCGATGGTGCAAAACTCTGGGATTCACCACACTAACAATAACTAAAATATATCCAATGGAGTTCAAATTGAAGGTAAATTAAATAATCAAGCGAATAACGATCATCGACATCGATAATTTTTATTCACGAATATTTCACGTGGAATTTTGATGCTGATATGTCAAGAAATTTTTATATATTCTTTTACAACAGCAAATTTATCAGTTTAGAATGCTTTCAAGATTTAGACCATGCTTAAGTATACAATGTAATCTGTTTTGTACTACAGTATATTGAAGAGTAAAAAATAACATCATTATAGCTTTTTTAAAGAATTCTGAAAATCAAAAAAATTATTAGTTTAAGTATAGAAAAGTAATAAACTAAAGATTACGAAGGGTTTCATTTAAATAAGCTTAGTGTGTGAAGGTTTCGAAAACTTCTGAAATCATGTTCAAAAGAGATTAAGGTAATTTATACTGATACCGTTATAACATCTTAAAGTTTATACCTTTCGCATCAAAAAGTATACTTGTATTTTTCCTTTTAGTTTAAACATTTTCTAAACTACAAACCTTAAAAGACTTAAATCGATTTTTTAATCACATGCATTAAATATAATTTGATCTCCTTAAAAGTATTTTTTAAATATATCATGTTTATGTTCTAGAATTAGTATAATATTAAAAGAAAATAAACATACTTAAATTACTTTTATTAAATATTCATATACATATTTCATACATTAAAAATAAAATATTTCAAATATTTCAAAATTTCTATACAGTTTGCCATCATATTTATAAAAGAATAATTTGCTTATAATTTTATGTAATAGCTTGAATAATTAATAAAAGAAATTTCTGATTATAAAATTTTCTATTTAAATTATTTATAGATATTAATATTAAAAATTTAACCAAACAATTTTAAGAATAATAAAATTCTCTGTCGAAATCATCTTTATAAATATTTTATTATATTTTTGACGAATGTTTTCTTCCACACTACTAAATTTTAATTGTGTCGTCTTACAAACAGTTATAAAATTTACAGAACAATTGATAAAATTTATTATAATCATGAAATTTTTATAATACGTCTTATGATCAACATTTGTTAAAATTTAATTACACTCATAAACTTATTTCTCGAGCGAAACAAATAAAAACGCTCAATAAAACTATTTCTTATTATCATGAAAGAACTTAAAAATCCTTAACTGTGTCTTTACAAAAAAAATGATAAAAACTGAGCTAGAGTTTTTAAAGACCAAGTCGTGAACGAAAATTAATACTCTTCTAACTATTGATGTTTTAATTTTTTAAATAATAAATTCTGGACTCAAATAAAAAAAAAATTAGCTTTATGTTTTACTAATATCTACGAAAAAGTTTTAAATTCATTTGTGTTTAAAAAAAAAAGGTTACCATATTATTTATTGTTTCCTTCTTAAAATGCCATTTGCGCTAACCTCAAACATAGTAGAAACAAATAATAGAATGCATTTGTCTTCTAACTAAGAAAAATGTGTTTTTAAACTCTTTCTTTTCAGAACTTGATGAAGGTGAAAAAAAAAAGAAATGATTTAATTTTCTTACAATGTCTTTACATTGTTTAAGTTCTTTTTAAACACACTCTTAAAAAAGAACACACATTCCAGAAATTGTTTTGTTTATTTTACTTTTTATTATTCGTTTTGCTTATGTTTCAACTAGTGAAGAATGGATAAATTTGATGAGTAAATTGTTTTTAACAAAAGGCTCTGAAACAAAAAAAAATCTACAAGTGGAAAACTATAGTAGATAGTTGAATGTTAATGGCTTTTGCTGCGTATGAAGAAAAGTAAAACGAAAAGTTTTAAATGTCAAGGGGATATTTAAAAATTGCGAATGTCAGATTTGGCGCATTTTCTACTATCTCACTAACACATTTAGACGTAAATTTTCCTTGAACTATATTTTAAAAGTATTCAGTAATATATTTCATATGTGTGCACATTTAACATTTTCTTTGACAGTTCCTAATGTTCCCAAATAATACTAAAAATACAAAATAATTTATTTATCATTAAAAAGCCATGTTGGTGTTTCGAATGATCGCAATTCTACTGATTAATTTTGAGTATCTCTATCGGATATTTTTTGATATATTTATCAGAGTTCGTTAAATTATCTACTTAATCTGAGATAGTAATGGTTCTTAAATTAATATGCCATTTATCTTAAAGTTTTCATATTAGGAACAGAGCCACAGGAAGAAGAATTATGATGCATTTTTTTCAAATTTATACATATTCACAATAAATAAACGAAAAATGAAATCAATAGATTTTAAATTTTGGATTAAGATACAAAAGATAGTAAATAATAAAAAATACATAAGAAAAACAAGAAATTATAAACGCATTCTTTAAACTAAATAAAATGTTTACATTACACTTAAAATATATATTTAACCTGAAAAAATGGAAATGAAGCTTGTTAAAAATAAAGGATCAAACAATTGTAATTTTAAACTTAAAGAAGTAATTAAATATAAGTGATGAGTATTGTACTAATTGAATTCAAAAATAATCTTTTAATTAAATCAGTAAAAGTCCATGCATAACATATGACAGTAAAATAAAAAAAAATTAGTCTTCCAATTAAAGGACAATTCGTCAAAACATTTATGAAAACAGTTCAAGTTCTATAATTTTAATGCAATGAAAAACACCAAAATTCTTAATAAAACTATAAAACAATATTTCCTTGAGTAATATATGTTTAATTCAAATTTAACACCAAGACAGTGAAGTTAGAAAGTAATCTTACAAATTGTAATGAGTATCATGTGAATAAATTTGAAAAATCTTGGATTAAAATTTATAGTTTATTTAAGAATAAAATTTTATTGTCATAAAATAAATATGTGAGATTATTTATAACATGACCTGATCATAGCAAAAATTTTATATTTATATTAATGTATATAATTAATAATTTATCAAATAAATAAATATCTAAATAAAAAACAACTAATGAAGTTATTGTCCTTTAAAAATGTGAATATTCATTTTAATACTATGACAATTAATTTACTTTAAATTCACCACCCATATATTTATGAATATATTTTTCATATACATAAACTAATTTAATAATACAATTAGCATATTTAATATATTTTGAAAAACTAACATCTTTTGTAAATTATTAAATGTCCTGAAATGTTACAGTAAGATCCATATAAAAGCGAGCTTCCTTTTTCATTAAATACTTGTCGCCCTTGAAGTATTGATAGTGATTTAAGAAAAATTTAATAGAAGAAAATGAAAATGCGTTTGCAAAGTTTTATTAATGGGAACTATGAAATACGAAGTATATAATTTATTTTCAAAGAGTAAGATCGAGAAGATTTATACAACTCTTTAAGCAATTAAATCCTTTAATTTTTCTGAATGAAATTTATTTTTTAAAATACAAATAAAGCGAAATTTCAAATAAAGCGAAGCTCAAATAAAATTTGTCAATTTCTCTCTTTATCATCGACCAATCATATTAATTTTTTATGATATAGGCTTTTGCTATTGCTTCCATATAGTTTAAAGTAAGACGAGTGAATCATTTGAAAATTATCGGCAAACATGCCTAGTAGTTTAAAAATGTTTATCGTTTAACATCGTTCCAACTTTTCGAAAACAGACATTAGGCGTATTTATTTTCTGTCATAAAAAAGAAGATAGTATTCAAATGAAATTCATATAATTGGTATAATGTCATTTCAACAGCACCTGATAACAGTATATGATAAAAGTTTACAATTGGGTACACCTTGATTTTTCAGTAAATTTATTGGCTTCACAGTTAATAAAATATAAGATGGGACTAACAAGATGGCCGCTACACAAAAGTTAAAGTAATATAAATTAAATTTTACCGTAACATTTTTCACCAAATCAATGGTATATTAACTCGTATAGAACAATACATAAGTTTCACAATTTTAGTTTCAAACGCTGTCAACAAATGAAGATTTACATAAGGGTAAAAATATTGTATCCTCTGTGAACTGCTAATATTTTGAAATGATTTTGATGTGTTCGTAGAAAACGTAGACAAATAAATGTTTTCATTGGAAATGTATATTTCTTAGGAGTCTATTACTACTTTCGAAATCACAAATTAGATCATTACGTATAAACTATAAATCAACATTTGTAATAATAAAATAAATTATCAGTTGAAATAAAATAATACAGCAAAAGATGAATCAATAAAATGCAAGTAAGATTTCAGAATCATAGCTTCAAAAACATTGAAATACTTTCCATTGAATATAAAAGAGAAGTGATAATTTAGAAAGAACAGAAATTTGATTTAAGAGTAGATTTGTTTACATATTTTCTTCCCTACTTTCGCATTATTCCCTTATAATATTATAAGATGTTAAAACTTTTCTTTTTAATTGTTAAATAACATAACGATTAGATTATTTTAATTCAATTCTGAGAATCTGCTTTCATAAAATATGTATTTACAAATCATAGCCACTTACTTATGCGTAATGTACAGTATTGAATGTATCGATAAAAATCAATTTGATAAATTTACATTTTTGTGATTGTAAACTTTAATAGTATGACTGATTTCATTCATAAAATTTTTTGTTATATTATATGTGTGTATGTGTGGAAACTGATGAATCTGAGCCACATAACTGATCAGTTTTCTTCAGCTTCAATTATTTTATATGTACACACTATAAATCTTAGCAAATTATCATTAATATTTCCCATTGTATACATTGTTTTGTTTATCCTTACTCAATAATTTTAAGTGAATTTCACTATATCAAAAACATATAAATACTAATGAATAAAATTTACTTTTCCAATTCAAATTTTAAATGAATCTATGTTTGAATATATATGTGCACATATGAATGCATATAATACATAAAGAATAGATTTATGCACAGAATACTTTAAATAAAACTTAGAAAAACCTTTTATTCATTTCATACATTTTTAACTCCTTTCTGACATCATAAAATATAAAAGGAAGGGTTCATGCACAAGCTGATGAAACTGAATTTTAGAATACCATCTTCAGAAGGGTGGGAAAAGTTTTGACAGTAAAAATTTTGTGATGTCATAAAAGTTGAATGAACATATTTTTATTTTTTGTTACGTAACAAAATAAAAAATTTTCATCCAATTTATATATTAGACACAAGTTAAAGTTGATTTGATAGAAGCCAATATTTTATCTTGTAGGTAAACATCGTAAAATATTTTTAAGTCTATATTATGACAGCTAAAGTGACATTTTGTTTTGATCTCAACTTTTTCACCTCATGATCTCATTTTTGGTTTTTGTCAAGAATTCCTTAACATTAATTCTTAATCATAGATATTTATTATCAATTGAGCTCGCAGAATTTAAATTCCTATGTAAATAATAAAATCTAATGACAAACGAATATCATAAATTACGAATAATATTTGCTGAAAATTTCTCTTTTTCTGAATTCGAAATAAAGACTACTAAAATGCTTAGTTAGAATTCGAAATGAATTTAAAGTTTAACTTATATTATATGAAATATTAATGTATATTAATAAATATGGGAGGTGAATTAAGTAAAACTTTAATGTATATCAATTAATATGTGAAGTGAATTAAATAAGCATTTATGTATAATTATATTGATATTTTTCAACGTGTAAGATTGTATGAAACAAAAATGGAGTAATTACATCCTTGTCATACTTACCTATTAATACAATGTGGTTTTCAGGAATTCTAAGCATATTAAAGAGAATTTTTGTTAAAAAGAAAGAAACATTAAATTGGATTGAATTTATCTTCAAATGCTATGCCACTATGAATTTATAAATGCATATTTTTAGGCAATAAACATTTTTTGAAAGTATGAAAACTTTTAATAATCCATTATTCTGAAAATATGTAATAAACTAATTCAAATCATACAAATATATTTAAATTCAGCAATAAATTAAGAAATAAAATGAAGGAAAGATTCTTAAAATATTGATTATGATTTAAATATATCGTTAAATGTTGACGGAATTTAAGCGAATTTTGCTAAAAAAAGCATCCTACGATTTTTTCTTTTTTAATTTTATTGTTAGAAAAATTATATAATTTAAAATTAGCCTTTTTTTAAAATTAATGCTAATCTTAATTTTTAGTAATATTTCAAAAATTTAATTTTTCTTTCATAAATTATTTTTCATAAAGTAAATTTTGTTCTCGTAATTTAAAGATCTATATTCAAAATTTTCTGAAAAATGAAATTAAAAACATTTTTAACTTGGAACAATATTTAATATGCGTTTTAGGGACTTTTATACATACGTGTTATTTAGTTAATTTTAGCAGTTTATGGGTTTGAGTTGTTTAGTATATATTTTCTGCTTAAAAATACATCCTTATTATAAATTCTTATAAATCAATAAGCTTCCAGTTTTTACAAATGCATAAATTTCGATGATTAAAATTTTAAAATTGCAGTTAAACTGAGTATTTCCTTCAATAATAATACATTTATATCAATATTATAATTTTCTCGTTTCTATTATAGATACTTAAGATTTCATTATGTATGAAGTTATATTTATATTCGTTTACTATTATTTTTATATATTCATTTCACATTTTTTTCTGAAGCAAACATTTACTTAAACATTACATAAATTTTAGTTCAAATATTCCCTTTATTACTATTATTTTTTAAATATTCCCTTTTTTTTATTTAATTTATTGTTCTTACTTTCCAGTGTCATTTGTAAGAAACTTAAATGACTCTTCTAAATTTTAAATTTCAATAAAAAGAAGGAACTCCTGTTTGAGTTGTTATGAATTTCTCATGGTTTTGCTTTCTGGAGAATTTTAATATCTTTAAATTAGTATTCAAGTATCAATCTTCTCTACTTAATTAAATATAATTGTGATAAAATAATAATGTAAAACTACGTATTTATATACATTTTCAATAACAACTTTAAAATTATAGGAATTTTTACTGAAAATTTTTAGCATTTGTGTTTTCATTATTTATACCATTTACAAACTTTTGTCATTACGAAACCAGAACAAAAATAATAAGATTGTGAACCAATTAGAAGATTCAATGATTAATGAAAAATATCTCTTCTTCTATACGTTGCATATTTTACCTCTCTATTTCCTTGTATTAATATTTAAAAGATTGAATAAAGAGAAAATATAATTAATTTTTAAAATAAAAACGAGCAAAATATTTATTAAAGAACAATCAATACTATTTCTTTCCTCAAAAATAATTACAATTCAGTGTTTCACCATTGTTTTATTAAGAAATGGAAAATAGTATAAAATATATCAATTTAACATATTTCGAATGATTAAGTATGCACAAAATATTGAACAGCCATATGTGTTGTATTAAATAGGAAATATGAGGGTAAATTAATTTTTAAAATTTAAATATATGTAAAAATTTCCATGAAATGAATATCACTACTGAATAATCAAGAAATGTTTCGAAATTTTTCAGAAATAGATGTATTCACAATCATTCTCAATTTTGTGATATTCACGTTCAATACGAAATCTTTAAAGTTTACAACCAACATATTATTTATGTACTTTTAATATTTCAGCATTTTCCATAAATTAAAAAAATATGAATGTTTCTAAAATTGATAGTTGTATATAAATTATTTTGCTTCAAGTTACTTTATATTCATTCATTCAAAACTAAAGAGCTACTGCTATTTTATATTCTACTAATATTTTTTTCACTGTTAATAATAGAATGACATGGTACTTTATAATATATATATGTACTTTTACTTTGATATACATGGTAATGGAATAGCAGATAATTTTAATTGAAGTGGATACTGGTGAACCATTAGGTATATCTGAGTGACTAGTACTATAGTACTATACTATAGTAATTTGTATGTAGTAGTACTATAATATAGTAATTTGAAGCAGTTCTGAAGATATAAAAAAAGCTGTTAATATGCTGCTTGGACTATCCCACTTGTTTACCAAAGGTACTGAGGTGAGTGCCCTGGAGACGCGTTATCACTCAAGTGTTGCAGGCAGACAGTCATCAACAGTTTATAGTTGACAATTGAGATCTATGTCCTATTCTTAAGAAAAAACTTTTTCCCAGCCTGTTTTAAGTATGCTGGCAACCAGGCCACTCCTAACCATATTCTGGATTGTCTGTAGCTTTCCAGTATTGATCTTTTCACAAGCCCTATTTTCATGTTAGATTTTGTTAGAGTAACAATTTTTTTACTCACGCTGGCTGCCTTTTAGAATTTAATCAGATTAAGGGGCGAAACAGGTGGCCATTTTTACCGTCGGACACACCAAGTGGGTATGCACTCTTTGACCCTGAAAGGAAAAGAATAAAAAAAGAGATGGATTTACTGAGAAAACAAAACATCCATACCTAAACCAGAGGATTCGAATCCGAGACTAACAGCTTCGAAGTTAGGAAGGCTAACCATTACGCTATCCATCAGCAACAAATTTCCTAGCCCTGATTCAGCGATGCTAAACACCGGAGATATACAACAACAAAATAATGCTTATTCTAACAATAATAATTTATCATTCATATTTATTTTCAAAATGTTAATTATTTTGAAGAAAACTCTTGATGTTATCGAAACAGGAATATCGAATAGAATGAATTAAGTGCAGGTGAAGTCAGTATCAGTTGGAGAAGGATTAGCAGAGCCCCTTTTAAACAAAAACATCCTCCCACTCATTTCCATGAGAGACATGAGAGAGGATCCATTTTTACTTTTATTTTAACAAACATATTAACGTAAAGTTCATCTAAGTGTAAATTATAGAATACCCATCTTCAAATATAGTATTCATCGTCTAATTAATCACTGTATCGCATTTCTTTGAATGCATCTGTTTTTAAATCTATTTTTGTGTTCAACCTATTTTTTTTAACTCGACGAGGGTATCGCATTTGAAATATTCGCTTAAATAAATAACATTTTAGAGAAATTTCTGAATATTCGTAAATGCAGTGCATCTTTCATTTTGAAACAGTAAGTGTTGGATGTTAAGTAAAAGGATATTAAAGAATAATTTTCTTTGCTTTTACAGATTTGATCGATCTTATTTTTACCTCAATAAAATCAGAACAATTTGGATTTCATTGTCTACATAGGCTTGAAATATTGCTCTTTGATTAAGATTTACTGAATACTCTAAAAATTGTTACAAAACTGATTAGGATGTTGAAGAAATCTTTCTTTTTAATTAATCAATTAGATAGTTTTGAGAGATTATTTATTACTCAATAATTTGGATACGTAAAAGATATAAACAAATAAAATTTGCGTTTAAATTTACAATAGAAATGAAATATCCAATAATATAAGAAAAAAATAAGAAACCGCTTTTCGTTTCAATAAAATCACAATTATTATGTACATAAAAATTAATTTTAATCTTTCGAAAATTATTAATTAACAAATGAAAACTTTTTAAGTATATTTCCTTAATTCATAAAGATGCGAAGCATTTGTTCAACGTTTCACACTATTCACTTACTTGAATTTTTTATAAGTATTTCATAATTAAAATAATTATATAATTAAAAACACTCTACTCAAAATCATTTGATCTCTGTTTTAAACCATCAACTGACTTGAATTTTCATTTAATATTTTATGATTAAAATAATAATAGAATTAAAAAATAAATACAAACTATTATTTCTTTTTAAAAATTAAATGTAGGTTTTTATTACAAATTTGAATATAAAATTTTATATTTCTATTATATTTTTCGAAAGGGGCCTATTTTAATATATTTCTTATGTTTGTTGCATATTTCTTTCAAATTATTTCTCTAAAATTTATGAAAACTCATAAATGTTCCTTCAAGAAATATTTTTAAATATTTATAAAAAGGATAATATTCAAATGTTTATCTACTATTTTGGACTTAAATGACATAAGAAAATTCAAAACAAAATTTTCATTAAGAGCGTCTTCCATTATTTCAACAAATTTTTTGATGGGTGTATTATTAAAATATTCTACGTATATATTTCGTTTACTTAAAGTAAACAACATTTCACCATGTTTATACCTTATCTTTCATTTAAAATACATTGTAGAAATTTTTTAATTAACAAATTTTTTTATTATCTGAAGTTTAATATCGGCAGTTTACTTAATTAAGTTATATTATTATTTAAAATATTAGCTTAAACGTTTTCAGTGGGTAAAGATTAATTCTTATAAAGAGCCACATAAATTATCTATAATCAAATTACACCGAAATGATTATTAAAAAAATTATTGCAGGAAGTTTAAATTAAATATTTAATGCATATGGTATGTTATTTAAGCTCATACATATATTTTCAACATACAAAAAAAGAAAAAATTATTTAATAACTTTTCGTTAAATACTGTATAAGATTTAAAGTACAACTATCATTTCCTGTCTAATTTGTTAATAAGACAATAAGAAATCGTAAGTTATACGCATAAATTTATTTCGAAAAATTAGGGTGTCATGTAAAAGCATTTAAAATCAACAAGCTCTCAAATACTGAAGTAAATATAATATGCGAGTATGTTATTTTTAATTTTCATTAATTTAAATAACAATGTGTTCAGAAATTGATATGATATTTGCATAAAATGTTAAAAATAATAGACATTGAAGTTTTTGATTCAATTTTTTTATGACTGCTTCTTTTAATTCGTGTATACTAGTTGAATACTAAAAGAAAATATCAGTTAAAAATTAATGGAATTATGGTTAAAAATTCATTTCAACCTAATCATTTTTGATAAAAAAATGAAAAGTCGATACTAATAAAACATGATATGTAAAGCAATAGTGTATAATTAATAGCGTTGTAAGAGAAAACTTCATGTAACATTCATTTGTAACATTCATTTGTTTTTGAATTATAAGTTTTGTTCATATTACATAATAAGAATAACTTATTCTTTAAATAATATGTGTAAATATTATTAAAAAAAATTTTAGAAATAGCAAACTAATAAATTGTATTGTTGTTTATGGACCTTCAAGAGAAGTTTCGATTTTCTGTAGGATAAATGTATTTGAAGAGCTTGTGAAAAGCATAAATAAATCTGAAGTGTCATAAGTAATTAATTAGCGAAAAAAATAAAGCAAAAATTTGAGGATAAAAAATATCAATTGCTTAAAAATAATTACATAAGCTATTACGTTCGTGTTATTATCTCACTTATTTCTGCTACTTGGTTTGTGTTGTTTCCACTAGAAGTGGAGCTTCAGTCTTAATCCGTTTTTTTGGCTTATTTTTGTCTGCAGCATTAAAGAGGTTATAGATCTTCACTATTTCTTTATTTTCTGTGCCAAAAAGATTGAATTATTAATTCATATTAATTTTTTGCAACACTTGTAGATGTAAATATCGGTATTAATAGCAATATTTTGCTCGTAATCTTAGCAAAATGATTTACTGAACTTTTCAGCAAATGCAATTTATTGTGAGTTGCGCGAGTGATTAAAACTTCACAATCATGACAAAGCCATGTATTGAGCAAATTGCTTTCAACAGAGTCTGAAAAATTTTAAATGCAGTATTGCAGTGCGTTGTTTTAAAATAATCTGTAATTATATACTGAAGGAAGACTTTAGGTGAGATATCACTAAATTTCTTCTACAAAGAAAGCTGCCATTTCAATAATTTTAAGCGTTTGAATGGGAGAGAATCATCAGTCTTCGTGAAGAAAGATTTTCTTATCAATCTACAATTCTTGTGAAGCGTAAGAAATGCAAGTTTAGAGCTACGTGGCTTCAGCAAATTGGAAATCCAAGAGTGGACACCGAATGATGTTATAATAAACCATATATTTCTGATGGACCGTACATTTTTCTCTAGATGATTAATATCTGATGCTGCAGTTGTATAAATCTTAATTTCAACGATTGGTAGATATCTGCTGACTGTGCATTGATTTCATGCACTCCTTCATAGAGTGTCCGGTATCCATGAATGCATCTGGTGAAAATGATCTTATGAACATATAGATGGTGTTTGAAAATAAAAAAATATTTCAGGTGAATTTTGCTTTCTGATATAAATATGAAAATATTTATGTTAGCTTTAGTGTGAGTGGGAAAACTATCTTCTGAATGACATCATCAAAGACGATATTGAGCAAATGCCCAAAGTTACGATGAATAGAACCTTTTATACTGAAAAAGATGAAGATGTGGACAGAGCAGTGCTCCATGACTTTTGGTCTCATATGACTTGTCATTTATACCTTTTCTTTTTTTTTTCTTTTTGCACTTGTCACACGACAAAAGCAACAACAACGGTGTTGTTTTTGTCGTGTGACAAGTGTCGTTTTACAATTGTGTATCGCTTGTTATCTCAATGGTCATGAATTGTAGATAATTGAAGCAGCAACAGATACACAAGTGAATTACAAAAGTCTTGAAAACACTTCAATCCTTTGTGGCTTTCTAAAACTATCTTTAAACATAATAATGTCCAATCCCGTGTCTCAAGGTATGTTACAGACTTTATCTCGATAGAACACATATAGATTCTATATTGCTCTGCTTATTCAGTTGAAATGCCGTTTGTATATCGTTCATTGATCTTCATTGATTAATGAACGATCATTGAATGATTGAATGATCAATGAATTATTCATTGGTTGTTTCTGCCTTAAGATACGTTTCGTGTAGTTTTATGCTCATTTCTAGTATTCAATACTTACAAGGTGCAATACATTTTCTTCATCATAGTAAATTGTCCAAGAACTTGAAATAAATCATAAGCAAACATTTACTTAGTGGAAATATTTAATATAATCAATATGTTTTCTTAACTTGATTTACTCCTGAATTTAAATCTATTAAAAATGTGAATGAGATACCAATTTTCTTCTTAATAAGGATGCATTCATCATTTTTTCACACTCACAATGATTTTAGGCTTTTTAATAGCTTAAATATTTTGGTATTCTCCTTTTTGTCTATAATGTTTCTTTTTCCAAAAATGTTATGGTGTAAATGTCATTGATTGTGTAAAAGGTAAGATATATATTAGATACTGATGTATATTTATCACTCACACATATACTGAATAGAGAATTTGAGATTTTAAAACTATACAGATTACCATATTTAGTAATTAAATGTATAAAATATCTTAGAATTTGCAAAATAATTTAATTATATCAAATTACGTATCTGGTCTTTAATTATGGGATAATTTTGAAACATTGAAAGATATAACGATATTCAAAACTAGATAAAATTAATTTAGTTTTGCATTCATTGGTTTCTTTTCAAAGATTTATTATTTCTAAGCTAAATATAAATGTTTCAAAAATGTATCCTTTATACTAGTATTCCATTTTTTAATTTAAACTTCAAATGCAAATTCCGAAAATTAGTTTTTTGAATAATTTTATTTTAAATTTGTCGTAGTGTAAAGTGACATAACCAAATTATGAGAAAACAGATGTTTATATTTTTATTGTCACATTAAATTTAAGAGTTTTTCCTTGTTTTCTTTTAAACTATGCTGTTAGAAAATTGTTTTAAATAATATAATACAAGTAATCGCTAAGAAACACAAAGTCAGTCTCTTTTCGTCTGTAAAACTGTAGTCTTCTAAGACGTCTGCAAATTTAACACCAATCGTCTGTTGCGCTGCTTTTTGATTGGTGGTTGTGTTCAAGCCTTCTAAAATCTGTAAATACACTATGTTCTGTTTTCTTAGTTTAGTATATGTATAATTTCTTTCTTTGTAACTTGCTTCATTAAATATTCTTTTTGTGATTCATGGACTCATGTTCGTTTAACGAATTTCAACAAAAATAAAGGAAAGTATGTAATAAAAGTTGGCACAAAAAGACAAATGTAATAAAAGAATAAACATTTCCTTTTGGAATGGATGGATGATCTTGAAATAATTTCAAGAACGTTAGTGTTTTATGATATCATTTATATGTAAATATGACCAGTCGGGATTGTGGGGGAGAAATTTCTGACTCCCTAAGAAGTATAGGAGGTTCTAAAGAACTTCAGAAAACAAATGATGTAAACAGGAGGAGCCAAGATGAGAATTATGAAAAATTGAGAACTGCATCTAAAAAAGGAGAAGATTCCGAGAAAAGGAGTCTAGGATTGGAGATTGAATCCTCATTGAGCAGAATGAGAGAAGCTGAAAGGATCTAAGAGGTATACGGAGTACAACTGCCCTGTCCAGCAGGAGCCTTGTCTCGATTTTCCTGAATGGAGTCAAAGATGTCCGACAAATTCTGATGAGAGATAGCAAAGAAAAAGTAGAAAACTTATGAGGAATGAGTAAGCCAAACGAGATTCTGAACAGTAAGCTAAGTGAGATGTTGAAATATCAGCGGATGAAAATGGAAAGTGAAAATGCCGAGTAGAGGACGGGAAATGGATGAGAAAAGAGAATCATCGACACCGGAGACCGGAAAAAACATTGACGATAAGAGATACTACTTCTAAAAGGGGTGAGTCTGATCTCTTAATCTGAATCCACTTAGTCAAATTTTTAGTTATGATATATTATTGCGTAAATGTCACAGAAAATTTTTTTATCAGTTATTTAATCCAGAATGTTTTAATTGTAAATGTAATCTTCTCTTGTTATTAAGTTGCTAAAATAAATTATGAAGTTATATTTTTTCTGAATCTTTGTTTTTGCCATTCAGTTATTAAAAACAATTCGCGATTTACCTCAGTTTTTTCTGAAATTACTGAGTTTCACCACAACAAAAGTATCTGAATAAAATATTATAATTATTTTTAATCCATTCATTAAATTTAAGCAGCATTTATTTTGCATATCATGGCAAATTAAAATAGTCCCTTAATTGATCAATTATCACAAAAAATTGCTTAGAGATTTTCTATGCAAAAACAAATCTAATGAAAAAAATCCAATCTTTAAAATTAATTAACAAAATATCTTTTTAACATTTTTGACGAATAATCTTTTAACAATCAAATAATTTTGCTTTGAGTGTTAAAATCAATATTTTTAAAATAAATCGAGATTCAAAAAAAAATGTTTTTTTTAGTTCCAGATAAAAAAAAAAGATATATGTGAAAATCATTTGTTTGAAATCAAAATAACTTTAAAATGCATTAATAATAATAATATAAAACGGATTTAAACTTTTCTCAAATTCTCTTAATAAAATTTATTCCCTATAGGTTTATTTAGCGATAAATAGATTCATTAATTCACTAACTTTGAGAAAACTTTTCCGAATAAGATATACTTTCATTATAATATATTCTCTGATAATTACCAAGCACATAATGGTGTTTATTCTAAAATTTCAGATAAAAAATTTGATTTTCTAATAATAGTTAGAAAAACAGATTATTTTCAACATAATTATTCACGTTGAATAAATCAATATATGAATCTAGGGATAAAAAAGGAGTTAAAAATAATAATAATGTAATCAAAAGGAATTATAAAGTAATAAATAATTTGTTGAATTGGATAAGACAAATTCCTCTGAGTATAAATATGCAGGATACACTATTTTATTGTCCTAATTAAGGTTTCACAACTTTTGTCAACAAAGGAGAATTCACAAAATCTAATATTAATTAACTAATACCCACATGGAATTTTAAATGTTAGTCTTTGTACTCAAACAAGCAGTTATATTGAGATCTTCAACTATAAGCAATATCAAATGCGTGTGTTCATTTAAGATTCTATTATAAATGTTTTTCATGTTAACTTTAGATAATTACTTGTTAAAAATAAGTTTTTAACTATAAATTGTGAAGATTCCACTTTGAATCTGATTTCAATAAATTAATTAAGAACGAATTTATTTGATTTTATTCAAGGAAGTTTAAAGCAAAGCACATTTGTTAATCAGTCATATAAATTAACATTAATTTACAACTTCTTTTATTTGATTCGATCGATGATTTTTTAACATCGTGTATTGATATAGTTACGAAATAATTTACATTCAACTTCAGCCTCTAAATAACTGCTTCATCTATGTGGATTATATTACATACAATGAAGATTTCTTCAAACTGCAAACATCGGATTTTTGCATTTTTTTTATATTTAAACCATTGAATTAACATGCAATTTGCAAGAAAAAGTATAGCAAAGCTAAAATGGTTGGCAAAAAAATGGAGAATCAACTTTTAAATTTAAATGTGCAGGTATTTTTTATTTTGTTTTTAGATTATTAGTTATTTTTGGACACAAGTTGTAAAACGTTTTAAAAGGTATATATATATATATATATATATATATATATATTTAAAAATTAAACCATTTTATTAAGTGTACTTGTAGATTGTGTAAGTAAACTGAAATAGCCCATTCTTTATTAATCATAAACAAATGAATCTACGAAACTCAATATATATAAGACAGAAAATTATTTGGTATGTAATGAAAGTCTTTAATGTAACATACCGATTTAAATTTCATTTTATAATGAAGCGGCATTACTCAATACACAATTAGTACCTTACAATAGTTTATATTTTCTTACGGAAAATATGTATGATTTTATAAAGTACAATGGTAGTACCAAAAAATAAGTTAGTCTTATTCCAAATATGAAGCTTGTGTCATTGTTGTTGCCATCTAAAACTTTAAATATTGAAATAATTTGAATAAATCTAAGAATTATTCACTACTCATTATAAATCAATTGTTCTTAAATTTATGATAATACATTAATACATAATTTGTACAAATAAATTTTGGAAAACTGTGGTGCACGATTTCACTGATCTCAAGCATTTAAACCTTTTAATCAGGTCAAAATGATGGTTTAAATAAAATTGAAAAATGCCTCACAAAATTACTGCTGTAACACTAGAGTAATATTGAAATTTTATAAAAATGGAACTATTTGAATACTAGAGCAATTTCTTCCAGAAATTTCAAAATGAAGAAATCACAAAACTTATATCACATTCTATCATTAAAAGATTTTCAAGCTGTTGTGGCATTAATTTAGTTGAACTATTCGAAATATATAATGGGGTTGCATTATATAAATTTCACAAACATACGAGTATTCATAATCATTACTACATTCTAAACTTATTTATAATACGTGCACACTATTATAATGAAAAAAAGCACCTAGAAGTCATCTATCTTTCTTGATATTCCTAATATTTATCCTTTAATACTTTCAACTAAGTTTTCATCAACTATATCTAACCTGCTAGTTATATTAATCTGCTAAGCTACCAAGTCCTAGAGGATTGTGAATAGTAAAAATTCTGGTGAACTTCATTAAGGCAACTCATAAAATGTCCTGGCCAATAAATGCAAGACATTATTTTGATATAAACTGCCTCGGAGAAAGTATGTCATGAATGGTTATCCAAATTACCCTAGAAAGGAATCTACTTATTGTGGAATTAAGTAGTATGAAGTATGAATAGAATCAACTTGTCTCATCGGAAGATAACGTTCTACACCATTACATTATGTGGAATAGCTGTATTCATCTTTAAAATAATGACAAATTGTGATATCTGGTGTCTAATCCTCCATACATTAAGGCGATAATAACCTGATTTGTGAGAAAAGTGCAGTTCATACTTGTACCCTATTTTTTATTATGATATATTGGCATCGTCTTTATCGACTTTGACATCAGTGCAAATAGCTCTGCCGATATCATTGTACAGAAAATGGTTTTAGAGGCCAATGTGAATATAACTCCTTCTTAGCAAAGCTTTTTGAAATGATGTAAGGATATAAGGATAGAATGGAAAAATAAGTACCACGTTGTATTGCGGAAAATGATAACCGAGAAGCAATTCAAACCAAGCATACAATCATCTCATCCTGATTCACATTTACGTATCTAATTTCTTCAGATTTCAGTTCACTAATCAGTTACTAGCAGCAATACAGATACCACGTGTAGCCGTGCCCATATGATGGAAATTATTGTAATAATTTCTCCATTCAACTTTACACATGCTAGTTAAGTTATCATGTTCTACGTTGATTCATTTGAGTACATAGTTTTCAACAATATTGAAACAGCATGATTTGGCGTTTCCTGAAAATATACTCTTTGTGTGCCAATGACAATCAGCTAAACTTATCTTTCAGCAACTGTTATAAGTTTATACTAAGAGAAAAGAGCAAAAGAAATCGATAATTTTAAAACTACTGGTCAGAATGACTTGATATTTTAGCAGAACAATCGTAAGGCAATGGAATTTTATTTGGCGAAGGAAAAAATAGTTCTACAATGTGCCGATAGATGGCGCTGTCAGCGTTCACATTGTTTAGATATATGCAAATTACTAATACGTGACATGCGCACATGACACTTAGCTGCCATAAAAATGCAGAGCACCAGCTCTTTGCCTAAATGCTTCATCATGACTCTGACTACGAAGGATCGCGCTCTGCTCTTGAAGTTCTTTTATAAGAACGATGACTGTGCACTTACAGCTATTAGGGGCGCAGCTTGTCCTTATCTGGACCTTGCGCCATAAAAACCAACCAACCAACCTACAGCTATTAGGAAGTTTCGGACATTAAAATCCATTAAATGGGGTCCGATAACTGCAAAAGGTCTGCTAAAAATGATTGCTAAATTTGAAGAGACCGGTTCATTTGACGTTAAACGGGGTAGAGGAAGAAAACCAGTTTCGGCTGCGGCATTACAAGAACAGACTAACAGTGATGTTGGAATCAGCAATGCACGGGGAATTCGCTGAATGCTGGATATGCCGAACAGTACGGTG
This sequence comes from Latrodectus elegans, assembly GCA_030067965.1. Lineage (NCBI taxonomy): Eukaryota > Metazoa > Arthropoda > Arachnida > Araneae > Theridiidae > Latrodectus > Latrodectus elegans. The sequence goes on from CM057819.1 coordinate 51,901,038, forward strand.
CGTAAAATCCTACTGAAGAAATCGCTCTGTTATCCGCATAAGATAACTCATGTGCAGGAGTTGCTACCGGTTGACCTGAAAGCACGTCAATCTTTTGCACTGCAATTTCTTGCCCGGATGGAAGTGGACAACAGATGGCCATGGAACATTCTGTGGTCTGACGAAGCCCACTTTCATTTGCAAGGTTCTGTAAATACGTAAAATTGCAGGATATGGGCGACCGAAAATCCGTCCCAGCTACAGCCATTACCTCTTCAGTCTGAAAAGGTTACTGTGTGGTGCGGAATAACGGCAGCGTTTTTTGTTGGTCCGTTTTTCTTCGAGGAGATCACACCTGTGGGTCCCGTTACCTTCACCGTTACTGGCACTTTTGCGTAACCATGTCCTTCCGGCACTTCAGCAGCATCAGTGTGTGGATCGCACAATATTCATGCAAGATGGCGCTCCTCCGCACATTGCTACTCCTGTAAAGCAGCTACTGAGTGCTAATTTCGGAGATGACAGGATCATAAGCCGTCATTTTCCAACAACGTGGCCGCCACGTTCCCCCGGCTTACACCCGTTTGATTTCTGGCTTTGGGGGTACCTGAAGAATGTTGTTTACAGCTGGAGTTTCCAGAATCTAGCCGACTTGAAGGCAAGCATCACACACCACATCCATTGCATCAGTACAGATACCCTCCGACATGTTGTGGAGCATGCCGTTTTGCGCTTCCAATTAGAAGCGGAAAAAGGCGGAGGGCATATCGAAAAGCTTATGCTTTAATCATCAGCAAGGTGTTGATTCCATGAAGCTCTCTTTTTTTGTCATAATCGCTGTTGTCGCTGTATTCTTGTTTTTTCGCTAATAAATCTTTAGTAAATCCCTGAACTCTAATTTTTTTCTTTTGACTAACAACATTTCTGTGTTTAACGAATACATTCTTGGGCTTTCCTCCTGATATTACCCGGACAGCGCCATCTATCGGCACATTTTACAATTATTTTTTCTTTTGCCAAACAAAATTCCATTGCTTTATGATTGTTCTGCTAAAATATCAAGTTATTCTGACCAGTAGTTTTAAAATTATCGATTTTTAAAATCGGGACTTTAATTATAATCACCCGGTATATATATATATTTCATATGGCCTCACTAATTTTAATATCATTTTTTATAAAATTGATGAACTGTAATAATTTGTTGAATTGAAAATTTACTTTAATTATAAGCATAAACTCCTCTTTTTCTCAATGATTTAAATTAATATTTTTATAAATGTGAACATTTTATGATAAGTTCTCTAAATTTCAAGCAAAATCGAGAATTAATATTATTTAGAGTATTTGTTAACCATAAAGTGGCTGTTTCTTTTGTTCCAATTGAGATCATGACTACGTCACTTTATTATCATTTTCATGAGCTTCACGTTGGATAACGTTTCTTCTTAGTCACAGATTTTTGACGTCGATATATCCATGACGTCAGATAACGTTTCTTCTAAGTCACAGATTTTTGAAACAGCTTAATAAATCCGTCTTGTCTACAAATTTATTGCTGTCTGCCTTCAAATCTCATTCTTCGAGCGGTAGCAAACCAGGCGAAATTCTCCGTCGAATGTCTGAGAATATTGTCGAAGTTCATTTTGTTAATAAACGATTTCCTATGTAAGGACCAAATGATTGATTTGAGAATTCATTTCACATTGATTCAATCTATTAACGCGTTGATTATAGAAAAGAAAAAAAAGTAGAATGAAATAGGTACGAAAAACATCCACTTTATGATTCCTTTAAATCGGGAAGGATGATTTAAGTTTTTAAAAATTACGTAAATTAATAGAATTCTAAATAAAATGAGTCAACTTCTTTACTATATTTATCGCTAGAGTTTTTAATGTTTTCAAAAACACTCCAAATATTGAACAAATTCAGTACGAAAAGAAATAGTCTGAAAAACTTCTGTCGCAGCAGGAAGGAGAGAGGACGCTACTACGTTTTCTTTTCCACTTACCAATGCGCGTGAGAACTGCACATTTTTATAAGCATGATACAACTTTAAACAAAATATATCTGGTTCAAAAGTTATTATAATAGATAATTAAGTTATGAATCATTCATAATTTATCCTCCCACCTGAGTTATGCGATTTCTATAGAATATCAGCATGTTATAAGAAACATATAGCTTCAATGAATTCATCTCCAATTTAACACAGAATCACTCATGAAAAAATATTGTCTAACTTCTAGTTTGCTGGAAAAAAATCTTCACTTATTTTGCAATGAAACTAATTAATTTAAAATACATCTTTAATAACAATGTGACATCAAAATTATATTAATATTTCTTCAATAAAATTCTCTAATCTTATAAATTTTTTACGTAATAAATAAAAAAAAATTATTAAATATTAAAATATATATAAAAAATATTTATAAAAAAAATAGTGCTACACTTTTAACTTTTAAAGAAAATATTTAATGTTATTCAAGGAAAGAAAATTAGTAAAAAATACTAAGAAACTTAAACAGTAGATTTTTATCAGATATTATGAAAATCTAAAAAAAGCATTTATATTGTCTTATATAATCTTGCATCCTTTTAAAATAAAACACAAATCAATATCAGTCAACTTAAGAGATATTTAATTAATTATTATAAATTAATTTAATTATATATAACACATTTATCAAAAACTAGTTTATTAATTATTATAAATTAATTTAATTATATATAACACATTTATCAAAAAATAGTTTAAGCTTATTTTTTATATATTTTATTTAAGCATGAATCCTAAATGAAATCGTGACGATTTTTAGTCTATTAATTGATTCTTACAAAAAAATTTAATGTGAATAAAATTAATTTTTTGTTCAAATGATAGCTTTATATTATTCTATGAAAGCATTGAAATTTTAATGTCGAACAGGAAAAAAAAGCTACTTATCCTCTTTCAATAATTTATAGTAACACAGAATATTAAATTAGAGATACTAGAATAAAAAATATTGAAAACACTTTTTTAGAATAAAACAATATTTTGATTCATATTACGTAATTAATAAATACCGCAGAAGATGCATCATTTTACGTACATATTACATATGAAGAGAAAATCGTTAAAAGTAATGTTGTGTGTACTAGAACAAAATAATTATCTTCCCCGGTCAAAAAAAAAAATCAAATTATTCCATTCAATTCACTGCCATTTTTCATATGCATAAATTAGATCCCGATCACTTTAGACGTTTTACAATTTTAATTCTTTCTATATTTGAGATATGACTCCTTCCATGAAAAATTCATTTCGAATGACGTATGTGACCAAGCCAAAAATAGTTATAATCAACCCTTATTAGTATATTTTTGTATAATTATTTCTTTAAGCAAAGGCGTAATTAATTTTTAATAATTTTGTTTAAAGAGATAAGTATACAAAAAAATGTGCATGATTTACCAAAAAACGTTTCATCCACCTACAAGCTACGAAATTTTGTCTTAACTGAAAAATTCTGAAAAGCAAATGTACCTGTACATTAAAGAACATAGCATTTATGAAATCATTAGTTCATTAGTATTTATGTCGTATAAAGAAACAAAAATGTCTTATCTCTCATCATAAATTATCTCGAAGACTAAGATCCATGAAATATATTTTGAAAGATCATAGATAAGATCAAATATTTTTTATCATAAATGCATAAATACCCATAATTCTCTCCCACATGAAAATGCATGAAACAAAAGCTGCAATAGTTATGCTTCAAAAGGTGTTCTTATTCAGCTACAGTTCAATTTTTTGTTTTTGCTTTTGACTTATATCTGTTCTTATATATAAGAAATAGCCGGCCAACTTGTCTAGTGGTCAGCGTGCCTGTTTACGGATAGGAAGGACTTAGATTCGAATCCCGGTTCAGGCATGGATGTACTCTCTCTCACTCTATCCTGTCTTTGTCCTTTCCTTGTGTGTGTGAATGAACCTGAATGGTGTCTACCCTATAAACGGGTCCCTATAACATGTGTGAGGGTGCGATGGTGGCCCACCCCCTGTGGTGCACTCGGGGCAAAGCCTCGGCGGCTAAGAGGTCGCTATTTCTGGCCGGTTCCTTGAGTATTAGGGAACAATAGATTAATAGACTCTGTTGCAGTTGTAACTGTCTACATTCTGCCAATGGAAAAAAATACTTTTGCAAAGGAAACATAATTTAAGGTAGAAAAGGGCAGCAATATTTCTTATGCTTATTTCGCACAAAGTGACATACTCCTTTGAAATATATTTAGAAATATCTCGTCCTCAGAGTATAACAAGTTTTTTAAGTGCCTGAGATTCTTAAGCTAATCATTATGTGAAAAGATTTAAAATTTTGCTATAAACATTTTTATATATAATTTCGCTTTTTCTTCTTATAGAAAAAAATTCTTTTCTCAGCAATTCTTAAAAAAATTATCAAAAATTAATATTCGATAACATACACGTAAATCTCACAAGAGCTGTGCAATGAGTTATTGATAACTGTGAAAGATGAAATACCTTTAAACATTTCCGAAACACAATATGTTTTTCATTCTTATAATATATGGTATGTTAACTCTGAAATCTATAACAGCATAAGAGTTTATAATCAAGGTAATATTCTGACCTATTTGAACCCATTTATATAAAAAAGTTTCAACAACGATGAAAAAAAAATACTTTTTGTAATAATGATATTCACAGAAGATTTAAAACTACTCTAAATAATGTTATATTGTTTCGAAACTATAAACCAAAAACAATTAATACTTTGTTTAGTAATCTTTGCTTATTACACGAAATGATGAAGTTAGATAAAAATTTAAGAATTCCTTGTACATGACTTTATAATCTTGTACTACTTTCATAGTCGCCGGAATGTTTAGTCAGGCTTTTGAAATTCAGTGAAATTTTCAAAAATTAAAATGCATCAAAGACAGTAGAGATATTTATATAGGCATTATATAAAAAAATTTACGTTTGCTCATTAAATATTTTCTTTATTCCCACCAAATAAATCTGTTATTTCTTTAAAAAGTAATTCTAAGTGTGTAAAGAAAGAATAATTATTTTACTATAAAAATCACCATGATAACATCCAAAACTTTTCTAGAAGCTTTTATTTCAATGCTTCCTTAATATATCCTGATTGTTAAATTATTATCCTGATCCTGATTATAAATTTGATTTATCTAACGAAAATATTTCCATATTATTGGAATAATTTGAAGAACGACTCTCTCTCTCGTAATAACATCTCTTAGAAAAACAGTGATGAAATATCTTAAATTCCACGCATTCATATATCATCGACTGAAAAGTCTTGACATCATATATTAAAAGATTTCACCAGCTTTTGCTTTAAAATATATTTCTTTTCCAGTAAACTTTGCTTTGCCAAAAATATTATTTAATCCATCATTGTCATCTGAAACAGATGCTTGTCTTAATATTCTGTTGCCTTCATAACTAACCCTAACACACTATCGTCAATTGGTTCCCGTATTGGAAAACCAGCCTTTATCTACGCACGAATCTCAAACACATTTGCTTTTCAATCAATGAGAGCATAATAAAAAAAACACACTTTACCTTTAAGTCAATACTTTTTCTTGTTTGAAATCTTCTGGCTGATACTCATAGCTTATATTAAATCCTCCTCCACTCTAACAGATGTGATTTTTTTATAATTTTCATCCTATTAATTAAGTTTAATATTCATTGTATTTACCAAGTTCATTTTAATTATTTTCACAGTCAAAATTATAAATGCTTGTATTTTTTGGTATTGTAAACATCTGATTATAAATGAGCATATTATTAAATAATTCTTCCTTAATATCTCAATTTCCATACAATACACTATCAATAATAATTTTTGTACAATAATCGCCATGTATCCACAAACATTTAATTTTGAATGAATACCTTGCATTAATTATAAAAGAGCATTTCCTTTTGATAAATAAAATAAATGAATAATTCAAGGGCATTTTATATATTTTGAGAAGGATATTTTGTGCCGTAAATTATGTCACGCTTTTTAACAATTATACTTTTTTTTCAGTCAAAAATTGTTAAATTGTAAAGCAAATTTCTGAACGTTGATAAAGTTTCCTGTTTAAAAGTTAATCCTGCAATACTTTTGCATTTTACAACTGTTAAATAATTTAACTCCAAGCATTTAATAAGAGTGTACATCGAATACTTTAACGACTAACTATATTCATTAGTTTTATTTTCATTTTCTCTTTGTAATATAAATGCATATTTTTATAATTGAAATAGTCAAGAAAAAATTCTGAAATTAAACTTACTTTTGTACTCTGGAATAATTTTCACATGATAAGTAACACACACAAAATTACTACCATTTTAAATTTAATTTTATAATAATTTTAATTAGTTGTTTTTACTTGTTTTGTTAATTTACGTTTTAAGTTTTTCAGGCATATGTAACTTTTCCCAGTTTTAAGACTCAAAGATTTCCCTTAGTAAAATAAATATTACTAAATAAATTAAATATCTAATGAAAAATTATTGCGATAAAGTATAATCTTTTTACTATTAATGCTTTTTCTATTGCACTGTTTAGAGTAACTTCTCATAAACTTATTTTCCTTTTATAATTACAAATTTGATTAGCACTTTTCATATATTTTGTCTTACAAAGCTTTTAAAATTATAAAATCATAGTGAATAAGATATATAATTCGTAAACTATGCAAATAAGATCATTTATTTAATTATTTACAGTCAGTAATTAATTATTACATATAAGTGCTTACAACAATGTAGTTTGCAAATATTGCTGAGGTATTAGCGCTAATATGCTCTAATATCTCTTCATATTCATAATATTTGAGCGATATAATTTTAATTTATCTTAACTAATAAAAGAAAATAGTGCTTAGAAAAAACTTATAAATAAAAATTTCTTTGTTTACAATAAATAAAAGCAGATTAAGAATTTTTACACAGTTTCATTTATGGAAATAAATTATTTGGTCTGCAGCCAATTAAATGTAAAATCTATTTTTCTCAGAAATAAATATAGCATGATATAAAAATATTTTTAAATTGTAATTTATATAAAGCAAAATAGGACATGTTTAAATATTTTGAGCTAACATTAATAGAAAGAATCAAAATTTCATTAATAGCAGACGATTTTTCAATATCTTTCTCTTTATTTATAGAGTTTTTAGGAAAGATCATGAAATTACATGGAAAATATTTTAAAATTTTCCATGTAATTTCATTAGTCAATACATTAAAATGATATTTAAAGTGTTACTCAAAAAGTCAAATCTGTTATTTGTTGTTTTAAACTTAAATTAATTTTAAATTAATGGTTTGGTATTAAAAATATAAAATTGCCTTACTTATATCATTATTTAAAATATCATATTTTTTGCATTTATTTGCATTGAAAGCATTAAAAATAATACGAATTATTTTTAATATGTCTATGTAAATCACACAAAATATACAGTAAAAGACATTATAATATTTAAAGTTAGTTTTCTGAGACATTTCTGTTGATAAAGAATGTATTTCTTTTAAATTATTTAAAAATGGGTACTTTTGAAATATATTTATAATATACAGAACTTTTTTTCTATTTGCTTCATAAAGTATTGTTTCATAAGTTAATATAATTCCTTAAGTTGATTTAATTTATCAGCTGACAGGAAAAAGCATAATAACAAAACTTTATGAAGTATATATTGAAAATGAAGAAATGTAAAAAAATGAAGTTGAAACAAACTCATAAAAATTTATAAGTATTTGTTTCATTATCATTTTTATATTTCAGCAAAACAAACCTTGTCTTGATAAATAACTTTATTAATAAATAACTTATAAAAGAACTTTATAAATAAAAGTTCATAAAAATTAATCTTTATTCCTAAAATCCTGTAAGATAAATCTCTAAATAAAATGTAGTCAATACATGTCTATTGAATTTACTGTAAAAGTAATTCAAAGTAAAAATAAAAGAAAAAGAGAAACAAAAGTAAATGTACAATATTATTTTCCATTCTTTAAAATACAAAGTAAATAAAGTTTAAAGTTTTTACTAGGTGAAATTTTTAGATTAATATACATTTTAATGAAGCGGATTACAAAAAATTATTTTAACAGTAATTCTTTACTTATATAAAGCAGATACATTTCCATAGTTAAAAAACTATTTAGTTTTAAAAACAGTTTTTATTTTTAGAATAGTGAATTAGAATGTTTCCTTCAATCTTTGAATATTATTGAAATATTTTTAAATTTATGCTTTAACAACTTTTTCTGAATTCTAAAATTTTGCAACAACTATAGGCTAAATTCCAAATTTGGACACAATTTAAATCTCAATAAGTTGCTATCAACAAAAATATAATTTACGCTAAATATATAAAAAGATCTTTGAATGTTTGTTGCTCAATACAAAATAAAATTAATTGTAATAAAATTAATAAAATTAGAATCACAAAAATAATTTTTATAGGTATTAATATGATTATCAAAAAACAATAAAATGATATGTAATAATTAAAATTACATTTATAAAGATCTAATCATTTTGAAACATATGTTTACATAACATCTAAAAGTTGTATTATAATAATTTAAATCTTATTTTGAGCACTCATTATTATAACAAATTCATAGCATAACTCTCATTTTTTATTTCTAAATTTAATTAAAATTCAATTTATTCTAAAATCATTTTATTCATTGATATAAATTTATTAATTAAAAAGCAAACCGACCTTTAAGATAATTAATTTTAACATATAATACGCTTAATTTTAAATATATTTAACGTATTTAAATTTTAACGTTTTAAATTTAAATCTTAATTGAAGGTATTTAATTTTAAACTGAGTATTTGAAAATTTAAATTGAGAACAAATTAAGAATATAAATGAATGATTTTGATAAACTTTTATTCAATTTAATCGAAAATAAAGCTCCAGGATTTTAAATTGCCAAAATCCAAATTTTAGATGAAAATTTTATATTGCATATCTATATAATATGTGTATAAATATACATTATGTTTTTATTCAACGTATAAAACCTTGAATAAGAACAATAACACAAAATCCTATATTGAAACTAAACATAAGTGTTTTTCAACATCGTTAGAAATTACCCATCAGTAGTTGAAATGATTTTCCCCATGACTTTACAATACATACATTTAAAAAAAAAATTTCATTAAAATGTTTAGATTTATATTTAAAAGTAGCACCATTTTCCAAAAGAAGTGACATTTTTTCCTAATTTCTTAGTGCATGCTAAAAGATTTTTTATGCTTTAAATTTTTAAAAACAGAAGAATTAAGTGAAATTATGTTTTGATTATAAGAGTAATTAGATGAAAATTGACAAAAACTTGTTCAGGTTGAACAAAGAAAAAGTTACAATTTTTTTATTTTGCTCAGCCCCATTTCTGATAGGTCTAGTATCCTTTATTTCATGAATCATTTATTTTTTTCAAACGATAAATGTTTGGTCGATCAAAAATTTTAATTTTGCATTCTTGTAACATTTATAGTAAAATAAAAAAGACAAAATCATACATATATAAAATAAATAAAGCTAGACTTTTATTATTTTCATATAAAATTTCCATTCTTAACCTTAAACAATAATGGAAACACAGAAATGTTTATTTCATAGATGTAAAAAAATTTTATTTATTCATTCGCCGCTTTAAAGAACTTCATAAAAGTAAGGAGGAAAAAGCTTTAAATTTAATTTTTTATGAATTTATCAATGCAGTAAAACATGTTCTTTATAAATAAAATTGAAAAAAGAAGACACATTTAAATTTTTCCTCCTTTTTCAGCTATGCATGTATGAATTCAATATTACAGGAACTTATAAATTTGATGAGTAAGTTGTTTCATTCTAAAAATTTTGTGAAAAATTCTAGAGACTGTCTAAGAAAACTATGTTAGACATTTGAATTGAACAATTCTATCAATGTATGCTCTTAAAATGAAATTGTAAATAGTGTTTCAGCTGAATGAATTTTATGTTTCAAGAGTGAAAGTTTTAAAGTTTTTATGATAAATTTTTTTTCCATATTGAGTAAGTATATTTTTAGTGAGTTATTTTTTGTTATTGAAATCATACATAGAAATTTATTCAATTCCTAAACTTTTGTATTAACACCTGCTGTTTTTTTTTAAATTTTATTAATAATATCTAATGAATCAATTGGAAAAACTTCAGTCTCAATCACAATATTGGTTAATATTTATCAAAAAGAAACAAAATATTGATCAATATAATGTATCGTGAAAAACGACGTCAGGCTTATACAATATCCAATGAAGCTTATAAAATATTAATAAAAATAAAAAGTAATTATTGCTTCATTTAATACAAATTACTTTCGGATATTTTTATGAAAACTCAACTCAAGAGAAATTGTTTCGTCAAAGCCAAAATAAACAAATAATTTATTAAGACTTCATTTTGTGCATATGTTTGTTAAATGTTTATTTGGCATTCTAAGCACGTTCGTTAGAATTTTTTCTATTATTTAAACAATTTTATCTCTAATTTATTATCTACAAATAAACTAGTAACGTATATTAACTGTCAAATTATATGTGTTATTTTCTTTTATTTTCTACAATGAGTTAAAAACAACACAACAATTGCAAGAAATTTCATAATTTTAGTCCTATCAAAAAACTGTGAAAGACGGTAAAATTTAAATCCATAAGATCATAGTACTGAGATTAAATAAGCACAAATGTATTTTAGAGCATTTTCTAAAAGTAATATTATCCCAGCCAGTAATAAACAATTATTTCAAGTAGCAGATTCATTCGAATAAGCAAATTTTGAATACCAAAATTGAATTTAATATGCAGTTACTTAATACAAAGATAAGGTATGTCTCTTTATTTTAAACTTATGAAACTGAAATTGAAAACTTGTAAAATTTAAATAACTGAATTTTAAGATCCAAATAATAAAAACTGTTTCCATCAAATTTTAATTTTAAATTCTCTTTCTAGAATAAATACAAATTAGTATTTCTATTAGAAAAATACGTAATCTCTAATCAAAAAATATTTTTCAGTGTCAGTATTTAAGTCAAAATAATTGAATAGTTCAGGAAAATTCCTTGAGTAAATTATATGTTTTAAAATTATTGCTCGAATTTCAGGAGTCAAAAGTCAAGAAGGTGACAAACCTTCTCAAAATTAAAGACTCTCATTCTTATGGAAAAAAACCAATTATAAGAAAAACACATTGTGAAATATACTCAAAACTGCTAAATTCAGGAAAAAGAATTTTGTGTATTCATGTTATGTTATTTTTTATGTATTCATGTTATGTTAATTTTTATGTATTCATGTTATGTTATTTTTTATGTATTCATGTTATGTTAATTTTTATGTATTCATGTTATGTTAATTTTTATGTATTCATGTTATGTTATTTTTTATGTATTCATGTTATGTTATTTTTTATGTATTCAGGTTATGTTATTTTTTATGTGTTTATGTTATGTTAGCTTTTTATGTATTCATGTTTTTATTTTTCTGTATTCATGTTACGTTATTTTTAATTTAATGCTATGTTATTTTTTATGTATTCATGTTATATTGTTTTTATGTATTCATAATGTGTTATTTTCTATTTCTTTTTTATATATACGATTCATTTGCTTACAAAAAAGGAAGATGGATACTATTTTACAAGATACCATCATTCTTGTCATAATTCCCCTTTTGCGAGAGTTAAACTTATTTTCTAATAATCACTTTGCTTCTTATAATAAAAATGATAATCAACTGAACAAGTTGCTTAAGAATAATATTTTTCTAGCTTTTTCAAATATTTTTTTTAAAAAAAAAGAAACCCAATATTTTGCAAAGAATAATTGTAAGCACAATGGTACAGCTGAAGCTGTTTCTACTATGCATATCTGAACCTGTTAATGCGATGTGTAAAATATTTTACTTTTGCTGTTAAGAATGTTAAAAGGACACAAAACTTGTTTTTACTTACCATTGCCTATTTTTATTTATCCTTACTATCCAATAACTTATACTAAAAATTATTAACTTCAAGTTTTTCAGTATTGAAAAATGATAACGGCCTCCCATTATAAATCCTTGTTTGATGATTTTAACTAATTAATATCATACATTTCAATAAAAGCATAATAAAAATACATGGGGTTTCTGAATTTTTTCCTCTAAAATTAATTTGGACAATTCTACAATAACATTATATGGATTTTGTATAAATTCATCTTATGATAAAATGACAACTTCAGAGTTAAAATATGAAGCTATTGCTCAACATATTGCAAAAATACACTTTAAAACATTTTTACCAATAATCCAATCATTCATGAATTTAGTACAGTCATTCATGAATTCAGTAAAATACACTTTAAAACATTTTTACCCTTAATCTAATCATTCGTGAATTTAGTACAGTCATTCAGGAATTTAGTAAAATACACTTTAAAACGTTTTTAACATTAATCCAATCATTCCGAATTTAGTAAAGAATTATCCAAAGCAATAAGAAATAAACATATCATGGACCATTTAAACAATTTAATTTATGAAATGCGTTTGAATTTACTATACACATCAACATGTCAATGATTTGTTTTTACAAGAAACAAAACAAAAAAAAAATGCTTTGGGACACAAGTGCAATGACAGAAACTGGTCTTTGAAGCTCAGAGTAAAAGAGATAGCCTTACATTCTCATCAAGAAAATTAAAGCCGATTTTCTTGATCCTTATACTTACTTGTTTCGTTTAAGAACGATACCAATAAAGTAAAAGTAAAAAAATACAACCAAAGAATAGAACTCAAAACTACAGATTCTGACAAAGAAAATAAATGAAACAAAATGAGTTTTAGGACATATAGTTTATCGTAGTTTGTAGAAATCCTAACAATTCTTTCCAGATTAAAAGTAAGTGTTAAAAAATTGTCATCTGTTTTTTATTTTTATAAAAATCTTAATTTAGGAGATTTTTAATTCTGTTAGTTTCTAGGAATTAATAAACTATGTACATGGACGTTTATATTTCAAGTATTAGAAATAATTAATAATATTAGAAATAATAATTTTCCATGTTTCAGTCATGAATAATATTCCCCCTATAAATTTTTTACTTGCAATTGGAGAAAAATAGACCAAATCTAATAAATACTTTTGCATACCTTTAATATTGATTTTGAAGCAAAATGCAATGTATACGTGGAAAAATGCTATCTCCAACTGTTTAAACTAGCATTTTATAAATTGTTTTTTTAATAATATTTGATATAAAACTGTATAAAAGATTAAATTACTCATTGTTGTATACTGTATATCTTTAAATCATTTAATAAGTTCAGGTGTTATGTATTTTTAGGGCCTCTCTTATTTAATGACTATTTGCTGTTTATAGAAATGTTCGAAAATAAAACATGTTTTTATGAATGAATTTTTTGATAAAATTAAAGTATTAAGATAAGGAAATTTATTTTTCAGTTTCAAAAATACAATTCCATATAGTATAAATTAGTTTCTTTTTCTTCTCTTGGAGTTTATATATCTTTTTAATGTGAGACAAAAAATTATTTTCAAACCCGAATTAAGGTTATATAACAAAGCTTAAAACATTCATAAAATCTATTATATATATATATATATATATATATATATATATATATATATCTGTATCTATATATATAAATATATATATATATATATCTATATATATAAATATATATATATATATATATTATATATATATATATATATATATATATATATATATATATATATATATATATATATATATATATAACTGTCTGTATCTATATATATATATATATATATATATATATATATATATATATATATTGTTATATATATATATAACAGTATAATATGATAACTAACATATAATTGCAAAACTAAAAATCAAAGGATAAGCTTTCTGACCTTTTGTATATTAGTTCGTGGGTAAGAATCCCACTTCAGTCTTGGAATAATTGTAGTGATTCACATAAACTTCAAACATTAAGTTCCGATCTAAATAAAGCTCATAAGCAAAATGTGACCGTTGCCATGAGCAAACAAAACCATGGTTCTGCTCATTGACGATAAGGAAATTACGGAAGATGTTGTGCAACATTGTATTACCTGCAAATAATAAAGATAAAATTAATGAACATATTTTCACACTTTGCAAAAAATATATAAATAAATTATAATTTATTCCCTTTCCCTTTAGATGAGAAAACTTATGCATATTTTGCTTGTAAAGGTGACATTTGATAATCAAAGAGGTAAGTGGTAGATTATCAAATGTCACCTTTACAAGCAAAATAATCGTTAAAACTACGTCAAGACATGAAACATTGAATATTTTTTAGAATTATTTCAAAAAATATCATGTCATTTCCGATTTATAATAAAGACAAAAAATAATGCTTATGAAGATATTAATTACTCCAAAAGCATTCAGATACAATTTACAAACCTTTTTTCACCTTGGAAAATCATCTGTCAACCCAGATTTTTAGGCAAATAAAGGTGGATTTAAAATTACGAAAACGCTTTCACTTCGAATCATTAAAATTCCGGGACAAGCAGCTTCAAATGATCACAAAACTGCCACGAAACATTAAAAATCTTGGAGACACTGCACAAGTTTTGAATGCGAATGAAATTGGGTTTTAATGAAAAGAATTACTCAAATTTTTATATCAAAATCAAATACATCCACATTTTATATAAAAATACTTCTGTGCAATAGTATGATGAATGAATTTATGAATAAGGATTTGCTAAGTAAAGACCTTTACCTTCTCCCGGCATTTAACATCCTAAACAGAAGCATTTTAGTAGAAGAGCAATTGGAAAGTTTCCTTGACGAGAACATAGTTTGAATATTAAAGTTTAAATTGCTTAAAGCGAAACAATTTATTTCAAATTGTGAAATATTTTGTTATATATTTCATTAAAAACAATTGAGCTTCATATCTTTCTTTCTATTAGAAAATGTGCTATGTCACTCAAATGAAATGAGATACCCAAGTGGTAAATTGCGTTTCTATTTCTTAATGTGACTATATTGCCGCAAACCTTGGATCAAGATATTGTTCTTAAATCTTATTGCATAAATTACTGTGACTTTTAGACATAACCGCAATTTGTCAATGATTCAATAATTGTGACATAATCTTGGAAGTAATTTTTAAAGAGGCTTAGCATCAAATTCATATTTTTGTCTCGAAAATAAATAAAAACACTAATTTTTAAAAAAGATATGACCATCTCCAGCAAAGGTAAGGTGACTGTGAATCGTTAGTGCGGCATCGTGCACAGAAAACGCTTTGCCCTCATACTTCATCGAAAACCGGCCCTGGTGTTTCCGGTGGTGACAAAACTTAATAGAGGGGATGTAAAGTATCATTATTTGTCCCTGGAACTTCCAAGGACACAGGTGGCCAGCAAGGAGAAAAGGAAGGAACTGTCGGTGAGTGAGCGAGTTAGTGGGGCCTATTTTGTTTGAGATATTTTATTATGTGTATTGCCTTTTTGTAAAATAGTGAATGCAAAATAATCAATTTATAAATAATCAAGAAGTGTGTGTAAATCAATAAAAGAAGCTACTATCCAACTTAAGTGTGTCTGAAGTTTTCCCTATAAATATATCCAGCTTTCATTCAGACTTGGTCTTCCAAAGCACGTGATAATAAGTCCTTCTCTGTTTAATTCATTACCTCAGTATATTGTTATTGTCCTTGGTGAGGATTATCAAACTGACACGAACTCTCAAAGAGTCATTAAATTAAAGAATGCTTATTTTGTAACTAATTATAAATCTCCATTGAAATAGTTAGAAAAGGTAATTTGTGGCCTAACAGAACTCGGTAAATCGATCGGTTCTGAAGTTACAAGGACATGAAAATGAAGTACGTTCACATCTCAGTAATCTAGGGCAGATTTTAATGGAAACAGCAAAAAGAAATCAACTCAATTCTGAGGTCAACTTTGAGAAGAACATTATAAAATTAATAATATATTATTAAAAACGCCTAACCTTAGTTTGAAACTATTGAATCATTTTTCTGTAATGCATATCCTTCAGCTAAAAGAAGCTAAGAAATCAGAGACGAAAACTAAAAAATCACTTATTTTTATATCGTGAACTTTTCTGTGTAAAAATCAGCAAATAAATCAATATTACAATTTTTTTTAAAAAAATGGAATGTTTAGATGACTTAATAGAAAAATTTCAAAAAATTAAAGAGATATTGTTGAAACAAATAAAGATCTCATTTATATGAACTAGGTAATAGTGAGAAATAATTTTATTAAATTAAGGTGATATTAAATATATTAATTTACTGTAGTGAATAATACAACCTGAATTATTATCATTTGACAATAATAGAAAATTATATAATGTTAGAGTATGTTGAACAATTTCGTGATGATGAACTTAATCACCTGGAAACTTCACTTGAGAAATCAGAAACTCGAAAATTTTAATTAAATTCCTTTTATTATCATACTGAATCACACACAAAATATTTGCTTAATAGAACGTTTCCACCACTTTCTTTTACTATTCCTAATTAGTATTAATATGTTATATTTAAAACAAGTATATTCTAATTATAGAAAATTATATGCTATATATAATATCACAACATAATTAACGATGCGCTTTTTATAGTCAAAACTATACTGATATATTAAAGGTGAGTATATTATATTTCTTTCGATGGTAGACGATAAAAATTAATTATTTTCGTTTTTATGTTCTAATTTAGAATTGATTTTGAAATCATCTAAAAACGGTAATGAATCCATGTAAAATGTAATATGTTATATTGTATGTTGAAAAATATAATCCCTTTAATTTAAAGATATAATGTGCATGTGTTTTCTAAAACGGGGTATAAAAAACAATACATATGATTAGCTCAAACAGTTATGTTTCATATCACTTCATATTAGTTTCTGTACTACATATATTATAGAAGAAGGTATTGTATAGTTAATATTTGAATGTAGAATTCTCTCATTATAATTTAATACTCATTATAATAAGCTATGTATTTGTGAGGCAATAAAATATAATTTATACAATATACTCTGTTAAAAATAAATTTAAATATTATTTATTTCATTGTTTTGTATGAGAAAACCTGGAAGGAGAAAATTTGGGTAATAAAACGTTTTTAGTGTATCGAGCTTGCTCTCATTAGATTTTATTTTTTAAAATCTTGAATATAGAACGGAACAATAATATACGAAATTATTTGTAACTTTCTTCTTAAAATTTTGAAAAATACAAAATCATATATAAATTAGACTAGTTACAAAATTCTAATAGACAACTCATAAGTTAATTTGCTGGTTAAAAGAGAAATCACAAATATATATTTGCAAGATCTGCGTTCGCATTCAATTCATAGTGCTTTTTGGAAAATTTTAAAAAAAATTAATACTTGTCAAAATTCAAAGGAATTTCATTAAAATTCTTCAGAGAGTAATCGTGATTGACATAATAATATACAACACAAATGTTTCGCATTCGTTAGGGCAATCCAATATCCACCAACTATTAAAAGCCTTTAATCATCAATACAAATACCGTAGTAAAAGTGTAAATTACGAAAGTAACATTGTTTTAAAGAAACTTTACAAAGGTAAAATTCTATCACATCAGTCATAAAAGGTACCTAAATTATTTTTTATAATATAAAAATATAATATTAAAATATGTGTATAATTTATGATTCCAATAAAACTAAGAACTTCACAGGATTTGTAAAAAACACATTTAATTTTTGCTAACAAAAATTTCTTTATTTCAAAACTTTTGAGTAAAAATGCTTTCAATTTTTTTTTTTTTTTTTTTTTTTTTTTTTACATTTTCTTTACTTTTTTCTATTCATAGAAATTTATTTTAATTCAAAATCCTTAATTATCTTACATATTTCTTTATATAAAATTTGCATTGAGATTTATAAAAAAACATAACATATTTTGAAACAATTTATTTATTTTCGAAATTATTAATCTTCATAAAACAAGTTAATGATTCAGACCAATTCAATGCTTTTATAGCAAATAAAAAATTCAATTTTATTTTTTCCTTCATAATCAAATATTTTTCGTAAAGCGTAATAATGGAGAAAAATTCAAGGGTAAAAACATCAACTTTTGAAATAAAAACATATTTTTTGTGTTAAGACCATTGTAAGCTCAAAACTCCAACTAAAGAAAAGTAAGCCTTTTAAATTAATATTGTCTTGAATGCTATTTTTTCTATGTGTAATACATTTATAAAAAATGAATATATCCCAAAATTCTGCCAATTCGATTGGAAAAAACAAATATGTAAAACAAATGTTTCCAAAAGGAATAAAAAGATCAGGATAATTCCTCAGTTTTCTTTTCGCTTCTATCAAAAACTGTAAGTCAATATACCCGTACAATGGAATCAAGCAAAAAATATTAGTTTACAATGTTATTATGATAAAAAATGCCTCTAACGGGAAGAAAGTTCTTCGTTCACTTCCCTGTCTGGGTCATTCGACGCCATTTATATTCAGAATGTTTACAGAAACAGTTTGTTTCAACAATCCCTTCCTTTTGCTGGACATAAGAATGAAACCATAAAACGTGTTTTCTAGCCTCAGTCACACCTTTATCACATCAGTGACTTTACACAATATAAATCTGTCTTAGATGGAGAATCATAAATTAATACGCACAGATAATAATATTTGAAAAGGATAATTGCAGATAATCATGTGATATTCAGACTTTGGGGGATTAATATTAGAAGCACATAATTCAACTTTAACAATAAATTTAAAGCAGCAATAGTTAATTTAAAATATGTTTATAAAAATTTATTACTATAAGATTTATAATAAATAATGAGATAACTTGTGGAATAAGGTAATAGATTCAAACACACACATACACACAAATCGGGTGTTAATTTAATTTTACTGAATATCAGCAAAATATAAATATTATGGATTTAGTTAATTTTTTATCCGTTAAGTAACAAGAGCAAAAGATAAACCTCGTTTATTTCAAATTAGATTTTTGAAGTATTTACTAAATATTAAATGTAATTTTTAATTAATATAAGAAATTGACGTAAGAAATAATTTACGAAACGTGTTCAAGACAAAAAAATATTACTAATTAATAGAAAATCTCTTTTCTGAATAATAATTTATTTATTTTAAAATTAAGAAAATGAAATTTGAATCACAATATTATTTTGGTTTAAAATATCTGGAAAAAATACCCATTCAGGTGACTTCATTTCATTTGAATCATGAAATCTAAATCTAATTAATGTAAAATATTGTTGTATCTTTGTTGTTCTGGGGGAAAGGTTGGGTCAAAAATATTCCTGTAAATACTAATAATCTCATCACTTGATTATTAAATCTAACTACAATATCCATGTAATTAATGTAAAATATTAATGCATATCCTTCATTGTAGTCTGTTAGATTTCAACAAAAATCCCTCTTCAAATGTCTAAGGAACAGTCACTCGTTTTTCAAAAATTATTATACATATATAAAGTTCGGCTACTAGAATTTTCACCTTTATTAGCACTTACAAAGGGCAGAAGTGATGTCATTTTATATAGTGGCGCCCCCAGAGATTGCACCATCAAGGCTTTAAAAGTGTCTTCGTAATTTAGAAGTAAGTACCAACAGAAAGCTTTCAGGTTTAGCCTGCAATTTCTAAAGGTATAGCTTTACATAGAGGATATTGCAACTATGATATATTTAACTTGTGTCTCAAATTCCATTAGTGAACAGAACTGATATTCCATTGCATCGGGGCTCTTATTCATTACTATCCGAGAACCAACGCCCAAACTAATTAGGCCACTGGGGTCGTTGTTCAAATATAAAACTTATTATTACGTGTTTCGTGGTTTTGATTAAGTGATATAGATAAAAGATAAACGGTGAAATAATATTATAATTTTTTAATACAGTAACGAATTACTGCAAGTGAAAACTTGTAAATATATATTTCAAAATCATTTTAATTATTTGATTAAAAAATACATTTTTAAACCATCTTTAATTTAAGTCCAAGATTTTTTAATAATGGTGACTCATGTGAACCAATACTTTTTTTAAAATCTAATTTCAAACGTTTCTAATCTTTAATAAGTTTTGATAAAGTTTTTAAGTCTTTAATTAACGGTATAAGAATAAAAGTTTTAAAAATTTCATTTCTCCATTGTTCAAGCATACAATCGGGAAAATATAATTTTACAAACAAATTCTATATTTATTTAAGGTTTTAGTATTTTAAAAATTTTATTTTATTTTTCGGTTGAGTATGTAACATTTCTTATCTAATAAGTCGATAAAACTATTTAAAAATTATAATAAAATGATTCCATTATTTTACTCAGTTCGTTACATATTTCATTTAGCATGAATTTTAAAAATAGTTAATCTTTTACCAACTAAATAAAAATATATATTTAAAAAAGCCTCGAGTTCTCCAAGAAAATCATTAAGTTAACCATTTATATACAAGCTAAATTTAAATAAAATTTATAAGAATTTGTAATAAAGCAATTTGCATATACATCTTTGAAAATGAATTTTGGTTAATAAAAGTTATATGTTGTTTATTTTCCGATTTTTCCCCATTGCGACAGATTTTATTTTTTCAAAGATTAGTTTATATTTTATTCCTCTCAACTAATGGACGAAACAAATAACTTAGCGGAAAATTAATTTTGAAACTTCACATCCTTTACTTAATAAAAAGATTTTCTAAAGAGTTCATAACTTAAGTTTCTCTATAATTACTTTTATTTAGATAAATAATTAATAGAGAAGTTTGCTTTTTGAAACTATAATTTGCAAAGTTTCTAATTAAATAAAAATTTACTGATTTAAAAAAATAAGATTTAAAATTTATGAGAAAAGTACTTAGGGAAATTTTAAACTTCTTTTAAATTTAAAATACAATGTACAAAAAAGAAGAACAACTTCAGATTATAAATACAATATTTAATGCTAAAAATGAGCAGAAATATTTCTAAGAAAATTTTTATGATGCTTTTGCATTTTTATGATTATTCAATATAATTGAAGGTAATAAGCGGATTTAAATAATAATCTAAAATAAAAGACACAGATTATCAATAAGTAATTATTTTTTTCATTAATAAGCAATTATATTTAAAAAAATTGTTTAAACTATACTGTCTATCACTTTTAAAGACATTATAATTTTTAAATGCATTAATCTTATTATCATGTTTATTTAAAACAAGAAACTATTATAAAAGAAAATTTAAAAACATACCGCAAGCTTATTATGCTTGCTAAACATACCAAACTTATTATTTTTCTATACTGCCTTAAATAATTTAACTTTAAAAATAAAAATTGCATTAAAATTTAAAAATTCTGCTGTAAGTTTTATACATAATATTATGTTTAATATATATATATATATATATATATATATATATATATATATATATATATATATATATATATATATATATATATATATATATATATATATATATATATATATATATATATATATATATATATATATATATATATATATATATATATATATATATCTATATATATATATATATATATATATATATATATATATATATATATATATATATTATACATATATATATATATAGAGAGAGAGAGGAGGTCGTGGTGGTTGGTTAGGGCATCGACCTTCTGTCCGGAAGGGTGGGATTTGATTCCAATACCGTCAAAGTACATTCTTATTAAGACTGTGGAATCAAAATTCCTCTGGTTGATCGTTGAGCATTTACTATGGGTGTAATGGTCTCGAGAAAATTTCTCTAGATCAATATCAAAAGTAAGAGAGTAGATCCTCTGGTGGTGCCATCTATCGGTGGAATTTATAGCAAAGTAGTATCTTCGTGGCGCTATATATATATATATATATATATATATATATATATATATATATATATATATATATATATATATATATATATATATATATATATATATATATATATATATATATATATATATACCCTTGATATGAACAAATAATTTATCATTTGTTAGATGGGTATAACGTTAGAAATAAAAAAATTTCTTTATTATTAGAATTGAAACTAAATTTTATCTATCATTACTGTTATGATGATTCTGGAAAGCAATTTTTGTTATCGACTATGTATCCTGATACTGGGCGTTACATACAAAAAGAACACTTTTGCACACACTTGTTGTATCTAAAAATAAACTATGTAGCTCTTCAGTGCATTTTTATACCCAATCGAATTTTACATATCTTTTCTTTAACCATTGGTGGTTGTATTTGCAAAGAAAATCCTTCATTTTTATTTCAAATTAAAATTACATCTATTTCCAAACATTTTGAGTTTACAAGTATGACTAGAAATAGAATAAGAAATAAATTTTATTTTATAATTTATTTTCTTTTAAACACTGCATTTCCAATGTGTTTTTTTTTTAAAAAAAAAAAACAGAAAACACTGAATAATTTATTAGTTTAACTTTATGAAGCAAATAATTTTGAATGATATTTCTTTTTAATGAAATGATGACATTCAGTCAGGAAGCGGGTACATTTATATACTTTTCTAATTTGTAATATTTTTTTATACATCTCTGACTAGCAAAAGAAATGTTTCTACCTAAACCTAATTTACTACAAAGAGAACTACCATGATTATTTACTGCTTTCTTTTAAACTGCGTTAAAATATATCATTAAGAAATAAATATGGTCACCTTTTGAAAACATTTTAAATTAAGTTGGTGTTTCTATTAAAAGAATCTGAATTAATTCTACTTGGAACTACTTTTGGACTGGGGATCAAATAGAAATGAAACTCAAGGAAGCTTGTATTTGTTAACATTCCTCCGACTTGTTATATAGATTGAAGTTTTACATTTTTAAGCATACTTTTTGAATAAAACATAAATATTTATAGAATTAATATTCCTTTTTATAATATTTAAAAATGCTTTTTAGTTTATTTTCAAGAGAATTCCGGCTCTTTCCACTAAAATTTTATCAAAAATGTTAATATTTTAGATGTGTAGAATTTAAATAAAGTATTTATCCTTATACTACCCAATAATTTTCCATTTTGCAAAACTACAGATAATGTTATCAATTTTGCTGATACAAATGGCACTTAAAGGCGAACTTTATATATGCATCATTACACATTTGAGAAATTAGAATCTGGGTGTTACTTCTGTTATATTGTTGTTGTTATTGATGACACTTGGACAAGTCAAGCTCGCTAGTCGACGGCTATACAAAATAAAAAGTCAGGAAGATACATCTTTCGTTTAACCAGAGCACCACGAAGGTGAAAGTACGGCTTTGTTCTAAGACCTTTCCGACAGATGGCGCCATCAGAGGAGTCACTCCCTTAATTTTGACTCTGATGTGGAGAGGGAGAAAATTTTTTCCAGACCATTACACACTGCTCAACAACCAACCACAAGTCTTTCGATTCCACAGATTTAATCAGCATATATATCGCATGTACTCTGTCAGTCTTTGACGACATTAGGAATCAAGCCCACCCTTTCCGGACAGAAAGCCAATACCCTAACTACTAAGCTACCACGGCCATGGATGTTACTTCTTATTAGCTTAAGCATATTTAATTAAGAAATTCAAAATTGATACTTTAGATTGATACTCATAGCTTTGATGTCACCTACAGTTTTTTTTAAATCCACTTTCAAAAGATATCCTGACTTACTGAAGAATATAATTGGCAGATTTATCTTAATATTCCTTGACTGAAAGATTGTAAATGATCGAAGATTATTTTAGGCATTAAGCTCATTTAAATGTTTTCAAATAATTCCAGGAGAATAAAAATTAATATTTTCATACAAAAGATATCCATTTGATTCAAATGATCTAAAAATTTCAAAAGTAACTAAATTGTACCAAATTTACAACTGTACGATTTTTACCATACTGCTCTATGCTTTTCTGATAAATTATGATTAATGTTTAATTGTAATTACAATCACCCAGACAATTTCTGAACAACGTACCTTGGAATATATAAATATAAAACAGTAATTAAAAATATATCTATTCAATCATTGTATGCAGCGACTCAAAAAAATACTGTTTTCTTGTAATAGTATTGCATAAATGTACTTTAAACGACTTTCTACCTTAAATTACATTGAAGATTTCAGACACTACTCTAATTACTTAAGGCGTTTTCAGCAATTTTATATGAAAAATGCATTTGTACAACTTATAACAATTTCAGATAATTAAAAGCTATTATTATTCTTAAAGATATCACTTTTTACCATCATTAAATGAGATTGGTTGACATTTGTATGGTTTCTAACAATGAAAAATAAATAACTAATTCCTATAATCTTATATTTTATTCAAAGGTATGAAAATTTCCTAAGAGATTTGCAATATCATATGAACGATGTCCTAGCTCTTATTAGATTTTGTTTTATTTCACCAGCGGCCGTTGTATTCAAAGTAGAAATTATTTCCCAGTTTACCAAAAATAATATATATGAAATGTTTGTTTAATAATATCATCTGTCATACAGTTTTTAACAATGAATCCCAAGTTACGGCAGTTGCTGCGGCAATCGTGGAGTTTCCACGTCCCAACCACTGCCATCCTGTTGTTGAAATATGCCATTGTTGACTTATTCTCGCCGGCATTGTCCAACTGAAGCATATAGTTCTAACTAATTGATCGAGAGATTACTTAATTCCCACTACTGATCTCATACAACCCTTATATTTCTCTTATATGTTGACACAAGCTCACTTCATTGCATGCAACATCAATGATTATCAAATGAACATCATTAACAATTGAGACTAGGTTTGAGATCTCACTCTCTTACTCTAAATGCATAAGCAAAACTTGAGTATTAGCAGTGCAAAAACTTTACTGAATAAAGAATTCTGAAAATTATAATGAGCTTGCTGTTTAACAATAGCATGAAATTAAATAGATTTTAAATATTTCAAACCACACATAAAAATACATGATAATCTGAAGATATTAACAAAAATGTACTTTATAGTCAGGAAACGGTTTTATGAAGTATTAAGAATTTAAGAGTTATCTATTTATAAGGGAAACCAAATAGTCACGCTAAATTACTTTAACCAGGACATGATTATTTAAAATCTATGTTAAAAAAAATTTATTAATTTTATTTTAAATACAATTTTTGAGAATCCCGGTGGCTTAGTGATAGCGCATCGTTTTCCCAAGTCGTAAATCTGGGGTGAGATCCTCAGATTAGGCAAAATGGCCTTTTATTTTTTCAGTAGGTCGATAAACTGAGCACCAAGCATACTTGAGAATTAAACAAGTGGGGTTTTGAGTTAGGCTGATCACCCAACCAGAACTTATGATTCGACCCCAGGACCCTCGATCAGGAAAACAGATATGGGCACTGTGTAGGCCTTGGCCCTCATTTAGACTGACGTACCATGGATTTAATTTCTTATAATATTTGAGAGTATTAATTTTTATGTAAAATTGATCAATTAAAATTTAATTTTATTTATATATAGGCTGTAATTATTATATTTTTCTTTCATATATTTTATGTATAATTTGTTCAAAAATGGGTACCAATAAGAAAATTTCATTTAAAAATAAAGTAGTGAGTTATTCACTAAATTTTGTTCTAAATGAAAATTAATTCGATGTAAGCTAAGGTATTTGGTTTCTGCATTAATCACTTGCAATTAGAAATGCTCACTGAAGCTATAAGAAGTGGAAGAAATACAAAAACAAAACTATAGTTTATATAATACAGCCATCGAATTTTATAGCCCTTTAAATAAGTCAAGATTTAAAATTTCGGATTTTAAAAGTGATTCAAACTCTTTCCTATATGAATGATCATAACTAAAAGCATTAAATTAAGGAAATACTTTCAACACTACGAATTATGTTTTTTAAATTAATCAATAAATTATTTAAGGTAAGATGTAGAAATTAATTAATTTTAGAGATTCGATCATTAAGGAATATTTATAACCTTGTCACTATCGACAAATTTTTTTTATCAAATAATCGGGTTTCCCATTCAACAAAAAAAAATGGATTTTGTGCTCTTGTCAATTGAACACTGAAGAAAAGGTACAAATTCGTTTATACTTAAAATAAATTGCATTTTTTATTGTTTCCTTCTGAAATTCTCATTTGTTAACCTCAAATAAAGTAGAAACTAAGACAAAAGGAATTTGTCTTTTTCCTGGAAAAGAATGTGTTCTTAAACTCTTCGCCTTGAAGGTTTGGATAAAAATGTAGGAGTTAAAAAAAAACGATAAATTCAATTTCTTACGAATTCATTTATGTGGTTGAGGATGTTCTTTTTAAGAAAAGTCTTAAACAAAAACATACATTCTGGAAATTCCATTTTTGTTCTTTTTTTAAGTGCGCATCCGTAGCTTGAACAAATGAGTAAAGGATAAATTGAAGGAGTAAATTGTTTTTATGAAAAAAAAAAACTAGAGAAACTATAAAATCTTCAAAGATAAAACTGGTAGGTTTTTGAATTGTAACTATATTTTCTATTACCGTAGAAAAATAATGAAAGGAAGTATAAAATAGAATTTTTCAGAAGGAATTTTGCAATTCAAGAATGTGACAAATTTGAAATTTTCATGAATTCAACCTTAATACGCCTAGTAGATATTTTCATTTTATTTCAAAACGATTTATGTAAAATAAATTAAGTATTTGAAACATTATTCTATTATATTGTATCTCATGTTATTTACTTTAAATACTTCTTCTAATAGCTATTATTTTGTATCAATTGCTACCTAAAAAGTAATAGAAAACAAATATAGCATATAAAATTCATCCATCGAAACATGATGATGATGAGAAACTCAAAATTTCAAAATCATTTTCTTCATCTCACGATGAAGAGATGAATTCGACATCTGAGCTAGATTTTTTCCCAGATACACTGGAGATAGTAAGCTTTTCTCTAGAAATATTTAATATTTGTACGCTCTCACTGCATAGCCCTCTATTATATGTTTCAAAGAAGATTAGAAAAGATAGATTTTTCACTTTTTTAGTTAGAATTGCGATGAACCAAGAGTGGCAGAATAAGAAAATGGAAAACACTCTCTGAAGTAATACATTACAATGATACATGAATTTGGCATTCGGTATGAACGCGAATGCCAATCATTTAAGTTATTCATAGTCCAATTTTAGATATTACAAGAAGCATGATATTAGTCAATCCCAGAAATTGCAATGGAATTCAAGCAGGCAGGCTAGTTACAAATTTCCAGACAGTTTTTTTTTACTTAACACATTAAGCATATAACCGTTAAATAAACTTCAATCAGTTAAAAAAAAAATAGAATCATTAATATTTTAGGGTCGGCTTCGGTGTAGAAATGAGTACTACTTGGCAAAGCAAGATATTTGTCCTTAAACTTTAATTTATACTTACTCTGGTATTTTCAGCGCTTTAATAAGTAATGCTTTATGGTTATCATTATGTTATTCAGTCTTTAGCCTATCTTGGTGTTAAAAATATGGCCAAATAATCAAGAGTACCTGTAAGTAAACTTTTACCAAATTTCCTTCAATTATCTGTCAAAGAAATATTGTTAAAAATGAAACAGAAGTCGAAGCACAATAACATTACACAAATATTAAAATTATAAAGTCACACATTTATTTATTTTATTTTGGAGAAAGTAAAAGTGTTTAATTAACTTCACTTAAGAGTTACTTGTATATTTATTTTATAATTATTATTTATTAAAAATATTTTGTGCAAATTCATAATTTACTCTAGATGTACAGATATTCATTTAGAATAAAAAAAATTTCAATGAGAAAAAATTATTTTATAATATATTTAATCATTCTTAATTTATGTATCTCAATTTATACAGAAAGTAAGGAAGTTTTGAAATGATTATATATATGTGTATATATATACAATCATTTCAATTATACAATATATTAATTATATATTAATTGACTAAAAATCATATATAACAATTAATTATTCATTTCCGAAATATGAAAATTAAGAATAATATTTAAAAACTATGAAGTTAAATAGAGAGAGATGAACTTAACTTATATGGACATTGAATATACGTAGATCTTATCTTCTGTTACGAGCCACATGGGATTCAAACATAAATTCATTAGTTACAACAGATTTTTCGATAATATACATACATTATATTAATATGAAAATATTTTAGTTACAGTAAACATCATTTCTTACTAAAGCAAGCAAAATATAGCTCATTAATGACATATAGCGATTCACAAAATGATTAATGTTGGGTTCATAGGAAAGAAATACCTTAATTTTTCATGCTTTTTATGTTATAATACTTTTATTTTACACTTGTAGTTTGTGTGGTAGTTATTATTTTCTTCTATTAAAGGTTTATTGTTGAATAAGCGGTTAAATTTTTTAAAGTTAGAAATAATTCTTGCTTCTCATTGGGAATCATATAGCATCATCTGCATTAGCACGACAACACTTTGTAGGTCTTGACCTTCTTTAGATGTCTCTGCCATTCTGCCCTATTTCCAGAAATTGACCTCCAGTTTTTAAATTTAAGTATGCCAAAGTCTTCCTTCAGACAGTCCTTCCATTTCCTCTTCGGTCTTCTTTTTGGTCTTTAACATAAAGAGGTGGCATTCAAGACCATAAGAGGTATTCTCTCTTCACTCATTCTCAGAAGGTGTCCTACCCATCTCATTAACCAATATGTCTAGTGTATAAGACTCCATCTGCTCTATCACCATATCCTGAATTTTGCTCGGATACTGATTCCGTATATTTCAGAATCCATATCTCATGTCCATTGTTCATTTCCTGGTCAAATTCCGTAAGGAATAATAAATAAACAAATTTAATTTCATTTTGAGTAGTAATTTTTATCTCTATTCCATTAAATATAAAATAATTAAAATTACTGCAGGTGTAAGGTATTTCAACAGCCAAAGTTTATAAATTTTTATATTTTGATCTAGTTGAAAAATTTGAAAAAAAAGAAATATATTATGAAAAAACCAAATGAATTATTAACGCTTTTACCTTACTTATAGTTTCATCGATTACAGTTTTGTTTGAACTTATAATGTCAAGAAATATGATATGTGTCAAGGTTTTTTAGAATACGGTGTCATAATCCTTAATTACAAAGCTACAAAATGTCAACGGAACTCTTAACTGGGTAAAAGATTATGAGCACAGATTTATAAAATGTTTATCTTATTTTCCTAAATTATGAATATAAATTAAAAAGTATGCATTATTTAATAGCTGTCCATTTCGCAGATATCAGAGTAATTTTTATAAATTTTCAGGCAACTATTTAAAATTAATTATTTTTAATGTAAGTGAATACAATGCTCAAGTAAGTAATTTTCTACACTCACAACATTATCAATTCATTTGAGTTTGATTTTCATAAAAACATATTTCCTTACATATGCATGTTAATAAATGTCTTTTACTTCTTGAATAAAATTTTTAAAATTTAAGAAAAATTTGTGGTTTTATTACAACATTTCTTCATGATTTTTTAGAATGTTCATTAACTAAGTAGGAAATATTTTCACACAACTCCAAATGATAATAAAGATAAAATTATAAATTTTAAAAAAGTTTATTTTCATATATTATTGCTAAAATTATAATTAAAATAAAATACATTGTTTTTAATCCAGTAAGCAAAGACTTCATATTTTATTTTTAGAAATAAATTAATATTAAAAACGCTTAATAAAACATTGAAAATGAGGAAAATATTCAAGAAAATTAATGTGAAAATTATTCAGCCAAATTATTATGCTTAATGTATTACAACTATCTATCTAAATTTTGATAATGGAAATAAATAAGACAACATTCAGCTTAAGTTACAGTAGCAAACTTCTGCTGTTCATGTTAAAAAATATAAAAAAAATTCATATTTGTATTAACAAAAATGTGCTTATTGTCATTCAAATATATTTATCAAGTAAAAGTTACTACATCTTAATCACAAGGATTATCGTAGTTGTTATTTTGGCGTGATAATGGTCATTCGAAATATTAAATGGCATTGTAATACAATTATATTTAATGCAATAAGACAGATTATATTACAATAAGGCAGATGTACTTTGAATCGAAGTAATGTTTTGATGAATGATTTATAAAACACAAAATTTCATACAATGCAAAAGAGTAATAAAGTAATTTCAGATTTAAGAAATATCCTCGATTTGCAATTCATAAGCAATGTGTTATTACAATCTTTCACAGACATTAAATGATGATTAATTTTCAGACTATTAATGTAGGCAAAATTAGTGAAAATGATTAAGTTAAATTAATTAATAAACAAGTTTTAATAACTAAATAAAAAAGTGCAAACCATCATATAAAAACTATTTTTAGCGGTGACACTTTATGTAAGTAACTTCATTAACAACTGATTTCTTTTGTTTACATGTACAATATTTTTATCATTATTTAGCATTTTAAAGTCCATAAATAATTATTAAGATGAGTTCGTTAATCTTTTATTATGCAAAATATCTCAATTTAATTACCTCTTTCTATGACATACCGAGAAGGTGAATGAACTCAGGAGATTTCATAATCTTCACGTTACAATTTGCACCGTCTTGGGTAATAAAATATGATAATTATTTTTATTTTTAACACTTTGTAAGATGGAAAATCTCCTCCGGATATAAAACCTCAGCTTCATAACACAACGATAATTTGAATTAATTTAGAAAGTATACATGTAACATTTATTTCCCTGTTGTTCTTGATTATTATTAACATCACAATTGGTGAATCTTGCAAATGCGTCATCAAATACGTTATTTTTGTTTATTTATATAATTTGAAAGCTTCTTAAAAACTGAAATAGAAATCAAGCATTTATTTAAACAGAAACATTTTATAACACCCCATAAATTAAATTAATTTACTTTGATCTGAATTGCATATTTAATCAGTCAAATATCAAAAACAAATTCTAGACGATGAAATTGTTAAGAAGAGAGGAGAAAGAATTTCGTAATTAATTTTAATTTAATTAAGCTGACACAAAAGTCATAGAAAGTGAATCTGCGTTTTCAGACTTAATATAGGGAAATAATAAAAATTATTAAAAAGTATTTCTGAAATTTACCAATGACATCTTTTATGATGGTTTATAATTCGCTTATTTATTAAAAACATGTAGATTATGAAATTAACAAATCTCTTCAATTCATAACAACTTTAAATTCATTAAAATTTAATTCATATTTACTTTCGTTAACTGTCTATATTTCATTAGGTAATATTCTCACAATTAAAATGGAATCTTTAATTTCTAATCTTTTATTTCACTAGCATTTTTTAAAAAATAAATAGAAATGTGGAGATAAAGTCCATTAAGTAATAAAAGCACTTTTTTATCAAATAAGATATAAAAATAATACAAGCTATGTTTTACAAAAAAATAATTTTATGAAAATAATTTGTCGAAGAAATATTTTAGATTATTAATAAAAAATGCAAGTAGATGATTAAAAAAATAAAACAATTTTTATCATATGTATATAATTAACAAAATCAATTATTCAGAATGGTTGCACTTACGGTAATATCTATATATATGTATGTATGTAAGTTTGAATGTGTGTGTGTGTGTGTGTGTGTGTGTGTGTGTGTGTGTGTGTGTGTGTGTGTGTGTGTGTGTGTGTGTGTGTGTGTGTGTGTGTGTGTGTGTGTGTGTGTGTGTGTGTGTGTGTGTGTGTGTGTGTGTGTGTGTGTGTGTGTTTTATATATATATATATATATAGATTTAGATAGATATAGATTCAGGAATTTTATCATCATAACTGTAAAAACTTTTAACTGTGTGTTACCATAAGTATGAATTTAAATCTCTAAAAATTTCCAAGAAGTAACTTATTATAGTAATTTTCTCAATAATTACATATTTAACACTTTAAGTTACTTTGATTAGTATTTACAAATTAATATATATATCATATAAATTTTTTCAAAAATTCGATAAAGAAGATGGTACAAAAATGATCACACAAACTTTCTTTAAAAAACTGATAGAGTTTTAAGAGGTTTATTTTAAATTTATCCATTTAAATTATATAAAAAAATAAGCTATAGCAAAATATCAGTTTGGGGTTAGAGTATATTTAATAGAGTTTGTAATAATTGTTCACATGGATTAATTTCACCTTGAACTTCCTATATCGGTTAGACGGTGACGTAGATTATGGAGCTCCAGAACAAGATTTCAGTCTTCTGTTCGATAAAATGCAACTGAAAAATTATAAATTATTATAATTTTTCAGTTGCATTTTATAATTTTGCAGTTTGGAAATAGCAAGATTTGTTTATTGTGCATTATTAATTTCATTGCTGATTTATATCCACACATCGGTTAATACAGATAAATTTCCCATGATTCCTTTGACTATAATCCTGTATTAGAGCTTATTAAGCTATCTTGATGAAATGCGCGCTATTTACTATTCAGTTAATTCTCGATTATTATCCGTACACTGCTACATTAGAGCATATAAGTCTAGCGCTATAGAAAAGCGTTTGAAAGAGGTGATGCTCCTTGAACTCAATTCATCTATTAAATATCTTTTTACTTAATAAAACAAAGTGTCAGTTTAAAAAAATAACTGCACTGGAGAAAACCAAAAAAGTGTTTATTGAATACAATAATGAAAATTCTTACCCCAAATGTCTATAGTGGTATGATATTAAATAACAAATGCATTTCACTTTCAGTTCAATTTAATATTCAATGCATAAATTGTTATGTAGCATTTGATAATTAATACTGATATGATTTAAGTAATATTAAAAATAATGGTGCACTTCAAAAATCTTACAAAGTTAAATTTATATCAATTATTTCAAAATTTACCTTACCTCGCCATTATTTATTTATAAAAATATAATTATATAGATATAGTGAAAAATAACTTTATATAAATATAAAAAGTTCTGTAAATATAAATTTTAGTAAACCACCTAAAATCCTTTCATTCAGCATATTTTATTAAATAAGCTAATTTCATTGGTTAAGATTTATTTATTTTGATAAAGAAACTGAATAAAAAAATCTATTCGAAAACAATGCAAATAATTGATTTAACAGTAACTTGTAACTGGAAACTTAATGTTAACTGGATTAAGAACTTTAAAAAGACAAAATCTCTTATGTACTTTTTTTAAATATTTAATGCAAAGAAATATGTAAATAAATCTTGTTTTACAAGCTTTCAAATAATTAATTATAGTAATCTTTATAGATGATGAAAGATAATCTTTATAGATTATAAAAGATTTAATAATTCTTTTTTTCCAATGAAGCTTTTATTTCTATCAATAGTTTAAGCCATTTTTAAATATACTGTAAAATTCAAAACAAATTTTACACAGATTTGCATTTCTTCCTTGTAAATATTTAAAAGATTTTTCTTTACTTAGATATAAATATTTTTCTCCCTTAATTGATTGTAAAATTTTAGAAAAATGTAAAAGAAATGACACTTAAATATTAATATAATTAATAACACAGGCCTACAAAAAAAATTTTTTTTTGGTGCTTAGGATTTTAGAGCAGATTTTAACTATATTTTTATTGCTGAATCTAAATATGAAAGCAGTTTTTCTGTATCAGCTCTAGATTTTTAGATAAATTCACTTATCTATCAATGCTTTTTTTCTATTTAGTACTTTCAAGTACAAGTGTTGTAAAATTTATACAGAGAAAAATTCTTGTATATTTGCCCTATTGTCAGTCTTCTTTTGTAACCAATTGAATTTAAAATAATAATATTTAGGAAATAACTAATTATTATTTTTAAAAATTATTATTTTAATTCATTTATTATAAAAAGAAGACAAACAATATGAGATATATAACTGATTAGTTGACAAATTCTTAATAAATGGGATTGAATCCTACTTATTAGTGCTATCCAGTTAGTTCCATAGAAATCCGATTGATGGAGATGTCTGTCCACAATCTGAAGTGACCTTCAAAGCTTCAACTGCAGTTGAGAGTTGAGAATAGTTCGTGAATTCCGGCGGTGCAGATAGATAGAGGTTAGCGTCATATGAAATTTCTCTTTAGTAACGAGTTGTTAAAAAGTAAATCTAAGTATTTGTGTTGTTGAATAGAAATAAAATGAGTTCAAGTAGAAAAAGCTGTGTACATCATCCTGATATTTTTTGCTACATATGCGGAGAATACACGCTACTGGAAAACAGAAACTCTATTAGTGACTTTGTAATGAGGGCTTATCTTGGATATTTTGGTGTTAAACTTGGTGATCAGGATAAAACCTGGGCACCACATTTTGTCTGTAAAACTTGTACAGAGCATTTACGACAGTGGACTACCGGGAAAAGGAAAAGCCTGAAATTCGGTGTACCAATGGTTTGGAGAGAACCAAAAAATCACTTTGATGACTGTTATTTCTGCCTAGTAAATATTACTGGAATCAATCAACAGAACCGTAATAAGTGGACTTATCCAGATTTAGTCTCTGCAAAAGACGCCCTATTCCTCACTCAGAAGAAGTGCCAATTCCAACTTTTCACCAGCTACCAGAACTCTGTGAGGACGCTTATTGTCTCTCTGATCAGAATTCTGATACTACTAAAGGTGACAGCGATTTTGAAACGATATCATCAATTCCTCAATGTTTCAACCAAGATGAGTTAAATGATCTCACTAGAGATCTCAATCTGTCGAAAGAAGCTTCTGAATTACTGGCTTCCAGGTTGAAGGAAAAAAATTTACTTGAACCAGGTACGAAAATTACATTCTATCGCACAAGGGAGAAAGATCTGCTACCTTTTTTCTCTGAAGAACAAAATCTTGTATTTTGTCATGCTGTTAGAGAACTCCTGGTAAAAATGGGTTTTCCTGAATATTTTCCAGATGATTGGCGCCTATTTATTGACAGCTCAAAGCGAAGTTTGAAATGTGTTCTTCTACATAATGGGAACAAATATGGCTCAATACCAATTGCTCACTCAACGAAAATGAAAGAGCAATATGACACCATAGCTTTGGTCTTGGAAAAAATAAAGTATCGTGAACACCAATGGGTGATTTGTGTAGACTTAAAAATGGTAAACTTTCTCCTTGGACAGCAAAGTGGCCACACAAAATATCCTTGTTTCTTGTGCCTCTGGGATAGCAGAGACAAAACGCAACACTGGGTTAGAAAAGAGATAATAATAGGAGAAAAAACATGGATGTTGGGGAAAAGAATATCATCAACGATCCTTTAGTTCCACAAGAGAAAATCATCTTACCACCACTGCATATTAAGCTGGCAGTTTGTAAAGGCTCTTGATAAGAATGGATCATGCTTTGCATATATAGGGAAAAAATGCCTCAGCTGAGTATGGAAAAAATTAAAGCAGGAATATTTGATGGCCCACAAATAAGACAGCTGATTAAAGACCCTGACTTCATAAATTCAATGAATGAGATTGAACAAAAAACCTGGAATTCATTTGTTTCAATTGTACAAAATTTTCTGGGTAAACACAAAGCTGAAAACTATGTTGAATCAGTCAATGAAATGCTGAATAATTTCAGATCCCTTGGGTGTAACATGAGCATTAAGGTGCACTATTTACATAGCCACTTAGACCGTTTTCCTGATAATTTAGGATACATTAGTGAGAAGCAAGGTGAAAGATTTCACCAAGATATAAAATGTTTGGAGGATCGCTATCAAGGAAGATGGGATACTCACATGATGGCAGATTACTGCTGGACTTTAAAACGGAATTGTTCCAAAATACATTCAAGAATGTCACGCAAAAGAAGTTTCCGAAATGTTCAGTGAGTAATTTGTTTAAATCATGACTTTTTCTGTTTTCTTTTGTATTTAATAAGCAATATCTATGTAATATAATAAAAATTCCCTGTTTAATTTGTTTGTTTAAACTATGGTTTTTCTTTTAAAATAGTGTAATGCATGATTCATTAAAATGTTGATATCTTAAAAATTCAAGCTGATAGGCAAAGATTAATGGCATATTTGGATTCAGCCCATCGAATTCATATAAAATCACCTCCAAAATCTTTGGCACCAAAACCACTGTTGACCAGTGAATCAACAGAATACAAAATAAAGTGATAAAAGCTCATTAGTTCTAAACAAAATACACAAAAACTTACAAATAATATACAAAATTAGTAAATATAAATTTGGTATCCAAACCATCTCTAAAGCAATTTAATATAGATATACCAAGAATATGAAAGATATAAATTACAAATCTAGAATAAGGAGAAATGAAATTTACACCCACGAAATTAAAAAACATAGAGCCATATTTTCACGAAAGAGGTTTTTTTGTCTCTCTATGATCATTTTTTTTTTCACATAATGGCTAATTAAACCAGGATTTATGGCTTAAAGTGGATTCTAAACCACTACAAATATTCCTGACAAATATGGGACTCGAACCAAAGATCTTTTAACCGAAGGCAAAAGTGCTAACCATACGGTTTTCATCTCGACCTAAGGCTTCTCTAACCTAGAATTTTGTTTATGTCACTCTCTTTTCCTGGGAAGGAGGAAGGAGGTGGATAGTTTTGCAACGTAGATACATATTCTTTTCTGATATGCACAAGGAGAGAGGTACAAAATGATTTTTGCTTTCTACCGTACAGTGTTGTTTGTTGAATTTACTTCAAAAATTTGGAATTCAAGAGTTCCTTTCAAAAATTAAAATCGCCAGCAAATTGGTTAATTTATTAGCTAAAAACCATAGTATTCTTATAAATTTTATTTTGCATTATGTGTAAATGATTCACTTGTTAAATTGAAATAATGTGCAGCTTTTACTGTAATAGAAAAAATAGTATTTATCCATTTTGCATAGCTAACCATCTCCCTCCTGGTTAAGATGTTATCTCTACATTTCCTAATTTCTTAACGTTTATATTTCATTTCTTCCTAATATTCGATTTGAAATTTGTATCTTTTTTATATTTTGACTTTCAAATTATATCTTATTTATGAATATGCATACATAAAGAGTGGCATTTTATCGACAAGCAGATAGGTATTTTACTATTTAAAAAACTAATGTATATAAAATGCTTGTTACACTTTCGGGAATAGAAAACTATATAACAGAAAGAAACTATATAATAAAATAAATATTTCCTTGTAAAATGCGTTGTTATATCAAAAAATATTTTTTTCTATACAATGTGCATTTGGTGACATTTATTTCTGGCTATGATGTTAAAGTCTGGGTAAAACAAATAAAGTCATATTTTATATCCGTTATAATTTTTTTTTTAATATTTTCTTCTTAATCAAATATCAACCACCATTTCCAACAATTTTAGACAGTTGCACACTAACTGATACAATTATATTTATTTCGTTACAATGTATTTTATTAACATAAAAAAATGTACAAGATTGACAGAAAGAAGCAGAGAATTTTAAAAGCATTTTTTCTAGAAAATTTATATTTTAAATCTACATCTCGTCAATTATAAAATTTAATTCAGCCTATTTTTTTTTAATCTTTACAAGTTATACGAGGGTTGCTATTTATATTTCTGGCCTAATAATGAAAAAACAAATATGTAGGATCGAAATTGGTTTTATTGTTTTTCAAAATATTCTCCATGATGATCAATACACTTTTGCATGCGTTTGAACCAATTTTCAAAGCACTTTTTCCAGTCCGATTGAGGTAACTCCAAAACATGCGTTTTGAATGCATCAACCGCTTCTTCGGGGGTCGAAAATCGTTGTCCACGTAATTTATTTTTGATGTGTGGGAATAAGTAGAAGTCATTGGGTGCCAAATCAGGGCTGTACGGCGGATGACCCATCAGTTCGATCTTTCGCTCCGTCAGAAATGCCTTTGTTTGAGTCGATGTGTGAGAGCTCGCATTGTCATGATGAAGAATGATTCGCCTGTTCTTCTGCTTTTTTCGAATTTCTCCGATGACTTCTGGCAAACAAATGGTCGTGTACCATTCAGAATTGACCGTCCTGCGTTGCTCTAACGCCACTGTTGCCACATGACCGTTAATGCCAAGAAACAGGCAATCATTTGTTTCGATGTGCTTCTTCCTTGAACAACTTTTCTTGGTTTTGCCTCGTCTTGGAAGACCCATACAGTTGATTGCTGTTTTGTTTCCGGCTCATATGCATAGATCCATGATTCGTCACCTGTGTAGATGTTATACACAGCCTTTGATGTACCTTGAATGTATTTTTCCAACATTCACTTGCACCAATCGACACGAGCCTTTTTTTGAGCGTTTGTCAGATTATGCGGGATCCAACGCGAACAAATTTTTTTTACGCTCAAATGTTCATGCAATATTTTATTGATGCTAGTCATACTAATGTCCAAAGACGCCTCTATCTCACGGCATGTCACATGACGATCTTGCTTTATCAGTTCACGCACAGCATTGATCTTTTCTGGCACAACAACGGATTTTGGACGACCTGCACGGGATTCGTCCTGGATCGAACATCGACCACGATTAAATTCGTTATACCAATTTTTACAGTGCTGTAGGATGGCGCTTTATCGCTGTATAAAGAATTAAGTTCATCGAAGCACTCTTGTCTTGACAATCCACGTTGAAAGTTATGAAAAATAATGGCACGAAAATGTTCACGATTCAATTCCATTTTTTGACACAGAAGAACTTTTTAATTTACTGTCAACAACACAAATAAAGCTATAATGGTAAATCGTCTGCTGAATTTATGTTTAAAAATATCAAACTTTCGATTAAAATCGTCTTCGGTCGCCTAGCAACACTTACTGTTGCCAAAGCCAGAAATATAAATAGCAACCCTCGTACTTTCCAAGATGCGAACACTTTAATGTGATATAATAACTCCAGTTAAATCAAGTTAATCGAACATTTTAAAGACATTTTATGTATGTAAATATGTCTATAAAAGAGTCTCATAAGAATAAATTACATTGTAACTAAATATATGGATTTTGTAACTTTTCAACTCATACACTGTCTCACAAAGTGATAGGACACTTGTGTTTTACAAAAGGAAACTGTAATAAAATTAATTAAAAATACATGTACAAATTTTTTGTGGGTGTGTCTCATACTTGAATTTAGTAAAAATTATTACATAACATACATTTCGTCAAAATATTAAAATGTTAATTAAATAAAAATACAATTGCTTAGAACGGAGCACAAATACCCCAGTGATGGGACACCATTAGATATTCAAAAAAAATAGTTTGAAATAAGCAATAAAAATATTTTGGGTGTTCTATTTTTACTCAAAAACAATTAGGAATAATTTATAGAATCGTCTGAACTATTTCTCTCCAGATTGTTTTGGAAATTTTGTGTTTTTTAGCTGTGTGCAGCCATGAATGCTAAACGAAAAGAAACTTCACCTGAAATTCCAAAATTAGTTATTAATTTGCATATTGAAGGTGGAAAATCTATTAGAGAAACAGCTGAAACAGTTAACTTGATTCATTCAACAGTATTCAATATCATTAAACAACATAAAAAGAATCATATGATTCAGAATAAAAGAAGACATGGCTGACCATCAAAGCTATCCAATGGAATAAAGCGAATTGGCGTTCGAATTATTAAAAAATGTCTAAGTATGAGTGCTCCTAAAGTTTCTGCTGATTTACAAGTGTTATATGGTGTAATTGTTAATCCTGAGACAATTAGAAGAGTTATTCGACTTGCTGGATATCACGGTAGAGTAGACAGGAAAAAATTTTTCGTAAGTGAAAAGAATAGAAAAGTCAGATTGGCTTTCGCAAAATCCAACATAAATAAAAATTCTGATTACTGGAATAAAGTTATATTTGCTGATGAGAGTAAATTTAATACATGTGGTCCTGATGGTGTAGAATCTTGGTGTAGAGAAAACGGAGGGAAGAATTTAGTAAACAGAACTCTTGGTGCCAACAGTAAAACATGGTGGAGGAGGAGTTATGGTATTAGTGTGTATGCCGTCCACTGGAGTTAGTAATATTGTTTTTATTGACAGTAAAATGAATCAGTACAAGTATATTTCTAAAGCAAAATTTGAAATCTTCAGCACGAAAATTGAACCTGCATAACGATTTTAACTCTCTGATCCCAAGCAGATCAAAAGCACACTGCTTTGAACGTTAGACTCTGGCTGCTGTATAATTGTTCTGAAATAATGAAAACACCACCACAATCTCCAGATTTAAATCCCATAGAGAATATTTGGCAAGAATTAGAATCAAGAATTCTCAAACACACCATTTCTTCAAAACAACATTTGAAATTGGTGCTTCAAGTAAAATGGGGTAAAATCACTCCAGAAATCACAAAGAAATTAGTCAAATCCATCCCAAGAAGATTAAATCATGTTTTAAAAGTAAAAGGAAATCCAACAAAATGTTAAAACATTCTGAAAAGTCAAATTTTTGGATAAATATTTGATAGAAAAGTAAGTGTCTCATCACTTATGTGAGTTTTTTTTTCCTCCGTTCTAAACAATTGTATTTTTATTCAATTAATATTTTGACAAAATGTATATTATGTAATAATTGTTACTAACTTTAAATATGAAACACACCCACAAAAAGTTTGTACACGTATTTTTAATTTATTTTGTTACAGTTTTCTTTTGTGAAGAGCACAAGTGTCCGATCACGTTTGTGAGACAATGTATATGATAACGACAAAAAAATAGAAGAATTTCACTTGAAGTAGCTTTCATTTTGATTTCAAACGATAATTTAATCCAATTTGTAAAGTAGGGTCCTTTTTAAGTACATACTTAAAAATAAATTTCATGCTTGAATACAAATATTGTTTTTAATTCCCCCTGATTATTTTTTGATGGATGCTTTTCAAAAGAAAATTACTTTTAATTCTTTCTTCATAAGTTATTTTCGGAATATCATTACGTAGAAGATTTTAAAGCGAAATAAGTGAAACGGAAAAGAACCAATAATCATCAATAAAGTGTAATGGACATTTATTTTAATTTTAAAATTAAGAAAAATTATAGTAAATTCATTAATTGGAAATTAGCATACGAATAATTAATTTTTTAAAGGATGAATACCACTGGAAGAGATTAATGTCAAAACAGAAGTACTCAAAATCGCGTTTAAATGTTTCTCTCGTTTTCATTTCAAAATGAAATTTTCTTATGCATACATTTCATACCTAAAATGATTTATAATAAAACAGTTTTAAAATATAGAAAATGGCTTAATGAATTTAATAGATGTAGGTTTCGGCATCATTATTGTTAAAAATAATTTAATAAGAGTTTCATTTGTAATTAATTCTTATTATATTTTTTTACAATAACTTGAGGTTAAAAGTTATTTGAGATGCTTATGCAACTCAATATTCTTTTTTCTATTTTCTGTGAAAAAAATAACATTGACTTATATTTATTCATAAAGAAAAAATAATGAACTGTTAACATCATATTAATTTCTACTCTTAAGGGACATTAATAAAAATTGTCTCCTAATTTGAGGCCACAATTTTAATTTTTACAGAATTTTAAGTAGTCATTATGTTACATAACAGTTAATTGGCATTTAAAAACATAAATTTAATATCCGTTTAGTGAGTTAATTATTAAGTCAATTGCTCTTCACCTTGTAAAATGTTTTCAGGAAACGAAATTTCTTTTTTTTATTCTTATTGGTGAGTATTATTTATTAAAGTATTTGTTACTAGTATCTTTTTTTAATTGACATGAATGTTAGGATTATTAAATATCTTATTTCTAATAAAATCTTTCATCATGTAAAAGACCGCACATTCACTTAGATGTTATGGCTCCTATTGAAACAAGATATATAATGTTCTTGGAAAAATAACTTGCAATATTTAAGAGAAAGTTATCCTTTTAAAAATATTCAATTACATTTTCCTAAATGTTTAATTAAAAAATAGTAAAATTGCTGAAACTATTAAGTTCTTGTTTGCTCAATTTATTAATTAATCAATAAATAAAAAATTTTATCAATAGATGTTAGTTTACAATTAAAACCATTTGATATTCATATCCATCAATCAATTCGGTTTATAAATTCGAACTATATAGTACGAGTTTCTGAATTATTTTAGACCTTGGTATATTACAGAGTAAGATGCACGCATTATTTTCTTTATAAGAAAATCTAAAATATACATGTCGATATTATATCTTTTGAAGTTCTTCAAAGAATTTTTCCAAGCATTCACACATTAGAATATTGAATTGACAGCAGATAGAGGAATAATATGAATACGATAGAAATGCTTGTGGAAATAAAATTCTGCAAATAGGGTGTATTGTATTCAATGCATGTAAGCTTAGGAATGTCATTCCAAATTTTCAAGAATTGAGACACGATTCGGAGTAAGAATGAACTTCTTATCTAAAAATTCTCGTAGAGCTAGAAACGCATGTATTCTTCTTTCCATTGATTTAAAGCCTTGAATTTAAAACAAATATCAAAGTCATTAGTAAACCGTATTTGTTTATAGTTGAAATATAATTAATCTAGTATTAGCCCTTTAGTATTAAAATAAGTTCCGCTAAACCTAATGAACACAATGCTGATTCTAATGTCAAGTCATTCAGTTATGTTAAGTAAAATGGAAATCCTACTGCAACTTATATATTTGGTTTTTTTTAATAATTCTGATCATGTAAATGAAAATTCAATTCTTAATAATAAATTTCTCAAATAATAAAGGGGTATAAAGTAATAGCGGAATTTCTTACGTTTCATATAATAAGATGGGAAGTGGCTCCTAAGCAACTAAGAGAAAGGATTGATTACAACTTTCGTTAATATTACTGTGGACGAAACAGAATGCAAATTAGAATTGAAGTAACAGAATTTATTTGGAATTGCCGAATTATAGTATACTTTGAAGCAGTCCATATATGGTATGAAATAATATATTTTGGTTAGCGATCTCAACTTGGCAAAGGGATGTTCCTGGAAGGAACGAGTGAAGAACGTTGGAAATTGAGGTTTTAATTTTTGGTAGGATCACATCAATTTTCCCAGCTAATACTAACAGCGAATGGTGCTAAGTCAGTCTTAAAACCTCAGATGCACCAAGCCTTGACCAACGGAAGCTGTTTCCTTTTCATTGCCCTCACAACTCCGAATAGGGGAGAGTAACGAGAATGGTTTCATCTACACTGAGTTGCATCTTATTTGAAAAAGAGATGTCTGGGCTATTTGGAGCATTCTACTGACTAATAGTTCTCTGGTAGGATGATGATTAGTATTCTATGATTGATCCTAGAGATTTCATTGCTTTTTAAAGTTCTACAGCTCTGTCCACACTACATATTCTAATTTTGCTATTGGCCATCTTCGAGACCTTAAATTTGATGGCAAACGTAAGCTCTATCCTACCTGTTTTAAATACGTTGTCGACGAGGATAGTCCTCAAAATCTTCATTTGTGTCTAGGATTTACTAAAGAAGATTTCCTTGTGTATATCTTGTTGTTGTTTTTTTTATTTTCCAAGGACTTAGGTGATTGGGGATTTTGTATAGCAATGCTTCTCCAGATAGGAACACAAACAACGAAAATAAATTATTTCTACAAGAAGAAATAAAACATTAGAAGTCTTTAAAAAGATTTATTTGATGAATTGATGACTTGCTAGGAGAATGTGATGACCAACAAAAGTAAACACATTACATGAAACTAATAACGAAAATTCTTTATTCTACATCAGTTCTTTCCTTACTCAAGGGACTTTACAATATTAAAAACCCTTGATTTCCTTTGAATGAAATACAGATTCCATTCATTTAAAAAATAATTCAGAAATAAAATTTCTCTAAAATTGTTTCCATTCATGTTCACAAGCAATAATGGATGATCATTGAACAATATCGAATAATTATATATTGAATGATACAGAGAAATTGGTGAA
The DNA here is from genome assembly GCA_030067965.1 of Latrodectus elegans. NCBI lineage: Eukaryota > Metazoa > Arthropoda > Arachnida > Araneae > Theridiidae > Latrodectus > Latrodectus elegans. Next base: position 51,945,137 of record CM057819.1, read on the forward strand.
AGAGAGTGTAACACAGGCATGAATTTTACTTCATCAAGTAAATATTATTATTTTAATTTTTAAATGTATCATTATCAAACCACTCAAAAGAATTTTAAAACAACACTGTGTTTGTCAGATGGTGAAAAGACATCCACAAAAGGAATTCAAATACGAAAAGTACCGTTTATAAATTATTGTTGACAAACAAAATAAAAGCAAAAAATAAAATTAAATTATGCATGCTTTAAGTATTTTAAAAAATACAATATCAAAAAAACTGGCTAGATGTTTATCTATTTGCGAAATAGATTAACAGTCATGCAGACGTTGAAGCAGGATTTTACAATTTGCCTCAACACAAATGAATGATGAATTTGGTGAATTTTCTTGTTTTCATAAAAAGCAAAATATTGAGCTCTGAGGAATGCTATTCCTTCAAAATAAATAATATTCAGAAATACATGTTGATATTCAATATTTTTATGCGTACTTTTCCTTATTATTCAATATTTTTAATTTTATATTTGCCATATAAAGTACATTCGTAAGATTTTATAACTTTATAACACGCATCCTTAAGTTTTATTCTATTTTCTGTTCTAAAAATGGAAAAAAAACGTTGAAATATGGGGTGATCAAATATTCTCACTTCAAATTTTCAAAATAATTTTAAATTGTTGTGCTTGCATACTAAAACAATTACTTTTAAATCATTTTTTATCATTTTTTGAAATATTTTTACTTACATTATATATAATATATTTTCAATAATATCCAATTTAAAATTCAAAGGTTCGCCTATATTATACTTGATTTCTCAAAAATATGTCCATTTGTCTTATAGTAAGCAATATGCTGTTATTCAATGTTTTTTTTTTATTTTATGTCTTATCACTGAATAAAAATCATAATTATCGGGAATATATTAGAATAAACTAAATAATAGAAGCTAATTTGTGATGCCTTATTTGCTTATGAAATATATAATTATTTAAATCACACACACTAAAATAAGGACATTTAAGAAAATTATGGATATAATTTTATAGGGCGCTCTAAATATCATGATTATCTTTAAAAACCATTTACAGAGACGCATTTTTGATAAACATTCCATATCATCATCATTTCTTACAATATTAAAACTTCCACCGAAAAATTTGGAAATAAATATTTATATTTTTAATTGGTAATTTGTTAATGAATATAGCTGCTGAAATGAAATTGTATATATTATTTAATGGTTACAGAAAATGCAGTATTCCTCGTATTTATCTTTATTAATTGATTTAAAAGAAAGCCTTGATTTACAAATTTTACATCGATACATTTTAAATTCTTTTAAAATCATCATATCATATCATAAAAATTTCAAATATAGTATCATTATTTTAAATAACTTCATAAAATTTGTAGTATATATATATTATATATTATATATACATATATATATAATGGATTAAAAATGCAAAGTCAAACATTTCTATTTTCTCTATTTTTATCGTATAATATTGCTAAGAGAATAATAAATTTTCAGACGCACACATGTACAAATATAAATAAAAAATCTTATTTTTATTTTTTCATTATCTTAAGGCAATTTTACCTCCTTTATCTATTAACCAATGTGTATTTGTTTTCATGTTTCAATGTTGCAACTAAATTTTAACTGAATTAATTATTAAATACATTACAAAGTATTTTTAATAAACTTCATCTTGCATAGTTTAGAAGCTCATATTTTTAATAAACAATTTTTCAAAAAAAAATCTCCTATTTTGTTTCTAGAAAATCATTAGTTTAATCAATTGTATATAAGGTAAAATTAATTACAAGTGAAAACAATTTATAATAAAATGCAAATTACATATATTCTTTAGAAAATATATTTTAATTACTTTTCTTTTTTGTAACATTTGAATTTTTCCAAATGTATATTTTCGCTAAATAATTGTTTTTATATTATTTCCATACTAATGAGCAAAATAATTATCCAGGGCAAAATTAATTATCAAATTTTGCCTCCAGCAATAATTAAAAACAAATACTTAAATAGATTCATGTTTCCTTTTTTATATGTAATTTTAATTTTAACAATGGTTGATGATTATCTTTTCAGATAATGGTTGAATTAAATTATAATTATATGAGTTTCAAGTAAGTCATTTTTTTAGCTAAATTAAAAATGTAATATTGAGGATGTCTTGAATTAATTTTTATTGTTTTTTAAAAAGTAAATTAAAAATATTTTAATAAAATTGCATGTGGTAAAAATTTATTAAAAGATTAAGCACAACATTTAATTTCTAATGATTATTTGTGTATACTAATGCAAAATACTCAAAAAATATAGTTTAAAACGAAGATTAAAATTATAGTAAATAATATTTCAAAAATATATAATATTTCAAAAATATATAATATAAATTATTATATTACAAGACAAATAATTTTATACAAAATAATTATGTAAGCAAATAAATAATTTTTTTAATCAAATTATGAAAGTTAAATCAATATTATAAAGATGTAATTTCAACTCTTCTTATAAAAAATTACATTGATATGTTCGCATAATTTGAATATGATTACACCTATTAAAAACCTAATTTATCCGTAACACTTTTGAATTTCTTTAACTGTCTACAGTTATTAAAATGAGTAAAAATGAAAAACATATATTTTAAAGACAAAGGCTTATTTTCTAAAACTTTCAATATATATTCCATAAAACATTGATTTATTGAATGTTAACACAAAAATATATAATCTAAATTGTATTTGTTACAAAATAGCATAGCTCAAATAAAAGAATATGTTATCCAATTTCGTACGAAGTTGTGTGTCAATGTATAAAATGCATAAATAAAAAAAATATTAATAAACTTGACTTAGACACATTCTGTAAAAAGAAGGCTTGACAAATTTAAATTACTTATTTACTTCAGATTTTTCTTGATATTCTTAATTAGTGTACATAAATATTAAAAAATGTGACAAACTAACTTAAAGGTAAAAAACATTTACAAAAAATTTATATTTTTATAACATTTTTTTTCATTTTCTAAGAACTTCCTTTTGACATTTCAAATTAAGGGTTGTTTTTTTTTGTTTAGTAAATGGTATTATGAGGAGATAAAATAAATTGTTATCTAGAAATTTGTTTAAGTAGAACATAATCGAAATTTTATATAAAATTATCGAATTCACGTAACATAAGCATTTTGACAATAAAGATCAATATTCTCTTTTTTTGAAAAAGTAAATTTCGCATATATTGTTGGTAGATGTACACTTTTATCAATTAAAAGAAAATGTACTGTAAAAATAATGAATTTACACATAAGTTTTTCTTTAAGAATCTTTAGTAACTTAATGTCTTAGAAAACTTTCATTGGCATACATTTCATCAAACATATGCAAGTAAATAACTAAATTATATTCGAATAAAATTGTGACAATCGAAAACTAAATTTATTTTAATGTTACATGCATATAATGATGATGACTGTTTTTTTACATATATCAAAAATTATTTTAATATGTTTTATTCAATTGAAACCTTAGACTTGGAGTTACATTTTATAAATAAATCTGTAAATAAATAAGGTAAAACTGAAGCAAAACAGAAAAGATATTTATTTGTTTATCTTATAAATAAATAATTATAAACATTAATAAAGCTTTATAAATGATAAAAGTTTTACAAAATAATATAATAATAAATCAATTTTTTTATACATTTTATATAAAAATATTATTTTATATAATATTGTTGTTGTTGTTTCTAATCCTAGATGATGTAGCCAAACTACATCATCTCCATGAAACCAAAAATGCCCAGAAAGTCCAAAAATAAAATCTCAAGAACTGTAAAATTTAGACAGATAAGAATATGATAGGGGAGGCTTGAACAGCTCCACACCAATGACACTCTGAAAAGAACTTCTCGCACTGGTAAATGGTAAGTGACTTAATATGGCCTTTCAGAAAGTGTGAGAGACCCGTCTGCTGTTTTCTCGATATATTTTATATAATAATTATAACAATGTATGAAACAAGAAATTAGTAAATGAATAACAGACAGCCTAATTACATTTGCTGTGTTGTGTGAAAACATCCAGAGCAGGTTGCTTTCCAAAGAAATTTTTCATTAATATTAAGCTACATATAAGTGCTAAAAGGAAGAAATCTTGAAACTCTAAGCGTTTATTCAGGAACATGGGAATACACAGAAAGCAGTTCCATTTACATTAATTCAGCAGTGCTGATATCAAATCCTGAACTTTTTTTCCAAAGAATGCGATCTTATGAGTAAGCTAGGATAATCGGACTTTCTGGAACAGGAATATCTCAAATGCCCTTTAGTTTTATAAAATCATATTTTCATAAAATATTCATAAAATGTTTTCCCTCCCTATTAAGCATATTTTAAAAAGATAATTATGACAACCATCTTACTGCCAGAGAGATGTCAGTACAGGGATCTGATAGATCAATCAGATATAAAAATCTTTGCTCACGTCAATAATACTCTAAGTAAAGTATGCGATAACAATTTGAAATTCATTAAATAACATTTTTCACAAAGCGTTATGTTTGTTTGCATTTCTAAAATCAGCAAACAATTAAAATTAGAACTTCTTGATCGTAAAACTCGATGGAAAACATTAATAGAAATTTAAGCGCATTCACTTTAATATTTATAAGGAAGTAGTTCAGAATATACATTAAACCAGTCTAAAATATCGCTCTGAAAAAATATCTTATTATTATGTTTTTTTTTTTCTACCATCAGACACTGGGTGACTAACCCTTCAACACAATGACGGAAACGGTTATTGTGTTGAAGGGCTTATCGTTTTATCGTTACCCAATGGGTACGTGTGAACCAATTCACAGATACAAGTAGCATTGCCCACGTCACTCCATTACAAATCCATTCATAGGATGGACAGCACATTCATTCAGAATCTCAGCAGAAAGGACGAAGGAACACAGAGAGGGAGAAAGAACAACCACGCCGAGATTCGGATGTGGGACCAACAGCCTAGTTATCAGAAGCGCTAAACACTTAGTCAGTGCTCGACCTTATTAAATTGTTACAAAGCAAAATAATACACAGTCTCAAAAGAAGCAAAAAAATGACGCGATTCAAGTTTTCATTTGAAAAATCAAATACCAATGCTACTGGACTTGAAAAATATTTAAGAGGAAATCGCTGTAATTATTGTCAAACTATTTGATTGAAGAAGCGGAAATATAGGCATAAGTTTAAGCACCTTTTTAAAACTCCATTCGCACATTATGGGTGAAACAATTATTCAATCTATTAAACAGATTTTATAAAATAATTTAGACATAATATGAGTGACTTGCGGTACATCTTTTTACAATGAATAATGTAATTGATCCTTAAACATCCAGCATAATGGTTATAAATTTACAAATGATATCAAACATGCTATTAAAATGTAACAATCTTAAATATTTATCTTAAAAATCATAAAGTTTGATCACTGACTCATTAGAAATTATGTTTCAAGTATCATAAATTAAATGACACATAATTTACAAAACATAACAATAGTAATTTTCTTGAACAATTATTAAATACAATAATCAAATAATTATTCAAATTCATAACTAAAAATACTTTTAATAGAATCTGGAAGTCCCAAGAAACGAAAATATTAATTATCAAATTTGGTAGAATTTAAGAAATGGTCTTCTTTGTAAAATAATGCAAAAAATATGATCTATTTTATGTATTTAAAAATTTTAAATCATGAGGCTTTAATTATAATTCAACTAACTATTGTTACACTTTGTCTCAGTTGTTTACATTCACTAGGTTAAATAATAAGTCTACATTTTCTTGAAATCTTCCCTAATTTGAATTACCAAGTTACAAATTATATAGGTATTATTTAATTTACAAATTTTTATTGATGAATTGATGTTTTTCAACATTACATCATTATGAATGTAATTGATGACTGACTGCATGCATATATATTAAAAAATTAACTAATTAGCATGAAAGTAAGACTATATTTTATGGTAAAACACATGACTCTTTTAATTGTCACACAATAGGAAACCCAAGCATATAATATGTCAGTAGAATCTAAATTTTAATTCATGTAAAATTGGAAATTAGTAATTTTGTGTGCTAAAATTTTATTAATAAAACATTTCAAATGTTAAAAATGAGAAAATGATTAAAATTAAATTCATATTTAAAGAGCGATCTTAGAAAATTTAATTGATATGCAAATTTTACCTGCATTATATTTAATGGCATTTGAAAATGTTCTTTTATATATTATCATAAATGAGAACACCTTATAAAGTAACATTTTAAATGTAATGAAAAATATCAATAATGACTACATAACTAAAACAATTTAATTTAATTACACAACAATGAATAATTATTAATAAGCATTGTATTAATGCCTATCACTTTTTTAAAATAATCAATTTATTCTTTAAGTCTGAAAAATCAATTTCTTGTTATTATAGAACTTGTACTGAAGAAAACGAAACTCATTTATTCTTAAAATATAAATTGCTTTATTTTCTTCTTTTCAGAAGTTTTTATTTATTAGCCTCAAACAAAACAGAAACAAATACGATATGAATTTATCATCCTGATGAAAAAGAATGCGTTTTTAAATTCTTCACCTTGAAGATGATGTTAAAAATGAAAGTGAAAGAAACGAAACAATAAATTCAATTTCTTACCAATTCTGAAAACGCATTCAGAAGATTGCATTTTATTTTTCATTTTTGTATCTTATTGTTCCGTAATTAAGATACAGATGAATTTGATGGACGAATTGTTTTATGGGAAAGACAGAAAAGAATAAAATCCACAGGAGATTATCTTTGGTAAATATTTAAATTTTAACTGTATTTGTATAAATAATGTGAAATAAAATTGTAAATGGAGAGTTTACTTTAAAAAAAAGCTGAAATTCAAAATTAATGGTATTTAACTGTTTCATGCTTGTTTTATAGTGCATGTATTTTTTAAGTGAATAAATTGTGAAGCAGAATTATTTTGACTATTCCATCAAATAAGTGATTTAAATTTTATTTCGTAAATAAATATTGACTTCATTGAATGTTACCCTTAGCAAAATTATTGATACATTTAAAAATATCTATTGATGAATAATACGTAATTATAAAGTGCATAAAGTAATTATGATTGTACTCGAATTTATAAATCTGGAAGTAAAAACAATACAGACTTCATTCATCAAAAACAATTTTACTGATCTATTTAAATTTAACTCATTTCAGACAATATATACTTTGTAATATAGTTATTAAGTATAAGCATTTTAGAAACACAAGACAATATTTAATACAGTTTACTTTTATTTTTCGATATATACTATCTATAACTGAAAACTTACTCATGCTTCTCTTTTTCAGAAAGGAATAAAAATTCTATTTATTTTCTGAAAATTAAAATATTTGCAAATTTTAGAAATTGATCACACATTGAACAGATAAGATACAAAACTTTATATCCTTAATTGGTTAAAACTAAGAAAGCACAAAAGAGCGCGCCCAACGTTTGTCACCTCCGTGATAAATAGCATTGTTTATGAAACTCAAGTGAATAAAAATGAATCTTTAGCTTATCACTAAATGATTAAACGATATTTTGATATTAATTTGTTAAAATAGAGACAACTTTTTAAGAATTACTTAAATCCAAAAAGTAGTAATTTCTAATTTCTGCAGCTAAAGGTAAATATTTCACCAGGACATATACATTAATTTTTGAGAACTTTTTGAGATACGCGCAGACGAGAATTTACAAAATAAAAATAACGGTTTAATTTTAAAATACAAAGTATTTTAACACAGAAGACGATTTTTTATTGACTTACTTCAACTTGTTTAGCGTATAATAAATTTTAAACAAAAGAGAAAATGGAGCCGACGCGAGAACATTTTCGCGCTATGATTTTCTACGATTTAAAAGCAGGATTAAATCAAAAAGAATGCGTTCAACGGTTGCAATTAGCATTTAGTGATGAATCTCCAGCTTGTGCTACTGTATTCAGATGGTTTAGAGGATTTAGAAGAGGTCGCAATTTTCTTCAGGATGAAGAACACACAGGAAGGCCGCCGTCGGCAGTAATCCCGGATAATGTGTCTGCCATAAGAAAAATGTTAATGGATGATACTCGCTGTACCTATCAAATAATACAGAAGGAACTTAACATTGGATCCGCAGCCATACACAAAATCATTCATGAAGAATTACATATGAAAAAAGTAGTTTGCCGTTGGGCTCCCCATAATCTAACTGAGCACCAAAAAGAGGAGCGTGTCAGAATCAGTAAAGAAACTCTAAAATTGCTAAATGATAGTGGCCACCGCATCATTTCTAACATTGTAACAGGTGATGAAACGCACATATCGTTTTTGACTTTCCAACACGTCAAGAAAGCAAAGTATGGGTCTCTGAAGAAGATCCCACGCCGACAATGGTGAAAAAACAACGAGCTATGAAAAAAGTGATGTATGCCGTTTTCTTCAGAAGTACGGGATTGGTCAAAGCTATCAAGTTGGAAGGACAGAAGGCAGTAACAGCAAACTGGTATACCACAAAATATCTTCCAGCTATTCTACAACAACTGAATGTTAGGGTACTAAGTCTCCACAATGACAATGCATCTTCACATACAGCCGGATTAACAAATGAGTTTCTTAAGCAAAAACAAATTAAAGTGATCGAACATCCACCGTATTCACCTGATCTAGCTATGTGCGACTTTTGACTATTCTTTAATCTAAAAAGGAACTTACGTGGACGTCGTTTTCATTCAGAAAAGATTGATGTGGCTATAAATGCATTTTTTTAATCTATTTAAAGAAAAAAATGGCTTGATGCATTTAATGTGTGGAAAATTCGTCTACAAATGTGCATTGATGCTGGAGGATACTACTTTGAACATACCTAAAATTTTGTAAGTATAACTTTAGGTATAAGTTCAGTATCCCCATATATGATTTCTCGCCAAATCTGGCGCCCTTTGTTTACATCGTAGTGTTGCCGATTTCAGCTTTTGTTTTTATTGTAGTGTTGACAAATTCAGTTTTAGTTACTATTCTTTTTTTTTGCCACTTTGCTTTTCTCGTATTTTACATAAATTTTACAGCTATTTAAATTTTACTTCGACTTTTATTCTCTAGAACATTCTTTGGTCCACGTTTCTATTGGAATTGGAAGCCATTTGTCTTTTGTTTGCTGTTGGTGCAATTAAGGGATTTCCCCTCAGTTGTGCTTCATTGTCGCCAGTGTCCAATCATCGTAAATTTTTCTTTTTTACAATTTCTTTTTCATTTTTTCTTTTTATTTGGTTTATTTATTATATATATTTATAATTATATATATATATATATATATATATATCTTATTAATTTAATTTATTATCTTATACATTTTTGTAATTTACTGTTATACTTCCATAATGTCTCATGCTCATAGCGTTGTTGAGAAATTTCAACAGATTATTTTAGCTAAAATTAAAGAAACCAATGAGACGGGTATTTTAATTTTTCAAACTCTAGGCCAACAGTTGGAAAACCCGGAATTGTTAATAGAATTTTTTTAGTATTTTTCGCATGTTTATTTTAAATTTTATAAAGTGTATATATTTAGAACAATATTTTTTGCATGCTGCTTTTTTTTAAATTTTATAAAGTAATTAATATTTAGAACAATATTTTTTGCATGCTGCTTTTTTTTAATTTTATAAAGTAATTAATATTTAAAATAATATTTTTTGCATGCCTTTTTTTTTTTTTTGCTTTTTTTTAAATTTTATAAAGTGTAAATATTTAAAAAAAGTATTTTTGTCTTTTTTTTTTTTTTTTTACTGAAATGTGACACTGGTGACAACGAACAAACTGTCGAAATAAACATTCCAATCGGCATATTAGCTAAACTTCATATCAAGTAAGTCCATCATGTATATTTATTTCCCTTTTTAAATTTTTCTAAAATGCTTATTTTTCGATCGAACTTCGGGAAATTTCCGGTGTTAGCTTGGCGACAAAAAAAATTCGCCGCGTTCGCCAATATATGGGGATACTGAACTAGTTCCATATATACATATATATATATATGTATGTATGTATATATATATATATATGTATATATATGTATATATATATATATATATATATATATATTTATATACATATATATATATATGTATGTATGTATATATATATATATATATAAATTAATAAAAATGTATCGATTGAAATTGATTACTCTCTATTTTATTAAAATGTGTCAAATTAACATATTTGTATTGAAAGGATTTTTCTAGAAATAAAATATTTTTATTAACATGCGTTATTTATTAATTTAAAAAATCATACATATAATCAAGTTACTTATTTGAATTACTTTTTTATTCGACAACATTCATTCTTAATAATATTTCTCCCAAAGCTTCAAATCTGGCAATTTTTTCATTTAACTACGATGTTGAAAATTTTCCTTTTCTCAATGTAGATTTAGCCACAAACTTTTTATGCATAAATGTGCTAGAGAATGAAATAATTATGAGTATTAATAATTAAAATAAATAAATTAGTTAAAATTTTAAATAAATGCACATTCATTATCATAATAAGATAAATATCACAAAATTATAATACAGTTAAGTAAAATAAATAATACTGATGTCTAGCACAAAGGAGCTTCAAATATGTTAAAACACTCCACTAGCAGTTGATAGGTCATTTGATCAAAATGCTATAGCAAGATGTGTTCTAAATGTGCTGTAGGACTAAAAGCTCTCTCGCCTGACAAGGAGAACGGGAGATAATCTTGAAATTTCATCTAGAAAATTAAAGTTGATCTCCAGAAGTCGTTGCACTTCAACTGATGCCAGTGAAATAAAAGTAAAAGAAGTGAAGCTAAGAAGGATTCAAGCAAATAAGCAAAATAAAAAGATAGGAACAGAAGGTAGAAAAACATTCTTGTTTAAGAAATACCCTTCCAATTTCTTCTAGAAGTCCAGTGTGAATGACATTGGTAAAAGCTTCATGACTTTTTTATTTAAAGAAAAAAAAACTCTATTTGAGATTTCAGAAGTTTTCCTTTAAACATACAATGCTTTTCTATGCTACAATCTGTTTTCTTTTTCTATTTTCGAAATTTTACAAAAATCAGGATAAAATTCTTTGCATTTTTAGAATGTTAGAAAACTCGCTCAAAATTTGTGGTTTTTAAAAATCAAATTAAAACTAGAATTTTCTTTCATAACTATTTTTAGTTAAAGTTAGTATATATATTAACAACACAACTTAAAACAAATATCAAATAAATACTCACTTTTACTATTAATTCTTTTTGAAATTTATTCATATCACTTTACTCTAATTCGTATATATATTTCTGTTGTCAGTATTTTCTCTTGTAGTACAAAGACGAACTTAATGACTAAAATATCAATGATAAAATTTATTTTATTGATTTTCGATTTCACCTACTCGATTAATTTTATTACAAGCTTTCTATTAAAGAAAAAATTTAGATTTCCTTCTCACGTTTTAAAAATTATTTAAAAGTAATTAAATTGACGAAAATAGTAGTTATTTTGCTCAAAATAAGCTTAAATTTTAGAAAGCATAGTAAATAAAAGAATCAGATATGGTAGTTCTACTTTGACATAATGGATTTTGTTCTAAATAGAATAATTTTTTTCGCAAAATATAATAATTTTAATAGAATTAGGAATTAGCAAAATAGAATAATTTTTTTCGTACATGTAAGATAAAAAACTAAATTCATTAGACACCTCAAAAATATTAATTAATGTAAAACTGTTATTTTTAAAATCTAACCAAATATACAATAATTTTTTTTGAACTTTCACTATTTCACGACACATCGTTTTATTTATCTCAGGACAGATTGTGCTGACTCGCTCGAACCAATATTTTGGGTTTGTCAAAAATAACTTATTCGGTGTTGGATTAGAAACCCATTGCTTTGGAGAAAAATTTGTTAATAAATTTCAATTTATGGTAACCCTGGTGTTTAGTTTTTGTGTTGCAGCACCGACCATCTTGTTATTCAGATCCTGGCGCCTATCTATGAGTCAAAACATTTTCTAAAAAATCAAGGGATACCCGATTGTAAACTTTTACCAAAATAACAGATGGAAAAACCAAGTTAATAAGTTTGCATTTGGGAAAGCATGATAATTAGACCCTTATTATCAGTCTTGTTACAATGAACAAAATATATTTTTACACCTTGCTGCTATTTGGTGCATCATATATAAATACACACTAGTATAACATGAAAATAACTGAGTAAAATATTTAAAAAATATAAATTATGTAACACCATGTACTAAAATTTTATGTAAAACTGTACAAAATGAAGAAATTGAATTTTTAAATCTTGGAATCATTTGCGCTCTAAAAAGTATAACAAAAATCGAAAATATTTGAATTATAAAACAAAGAAAGATATATTACGTTTTGACCTCTGTAATTATCTAGATAATATAATTTAAATAATTTAAGTTAATATTTGTTTTCTAATCATCCAGATTTTGATTTTACCAGTTTTAAATTGGCTTTTATTTTCGTCTATATTTCTGAACTTTTTACCTTCTTAACATCTGAACTCTGATCCTTACTTTGAAGAAAAATTTGGCAGTAAAATTTAATTTATGATAGCCTGATATTTAGTTTAGTTTTGTGTAGCGGCAACGGCCAACTTGTTATTAAGATCTTGAAGCCTATCTTGGAATCAAAAAAATTGCTTACGTTTTTTCCTCACTCGTTTACCAAAGATGTAGTAATTGCTTTGAATTTTTCTATAAATTTCTTACAATGTAATTTCATACATTAGCTTTGTATTTTATAGGTGTTTGAATGTTGAAGATAATGTAAACCATTAATTTCTAATTTCAATGCACTATTAATATATTATTTAGAATTTCAATGCACTATTAATATATTATTTAGAATTTCAATGCACTATTAATATATTATTTAGAATTTCAATGCACTATTAATATATATTATTTACAATTTCAATGCACTATTAATATATTATTTAGAATTTCAATGCCCTATTATTATATTATTTAGAATTTCAATGCACTATTACTATATTATTTAGAACTACATAAAATTCCATTTCATTATGTGCCTACTACTATTTTTGTTATTTCTTCTTACACACTTCAGGTTGTTCCTAAAAATACATATAATTTACACCAAACAAGTTTCTTATAATTTTCCCTTAAAATATTGAGATATATATGAGGATCATATAATATGAGGATCATATTTCTTTAATGAACCATTAGCTTTAAATTCGTCATTATATGATGTAAACTAGAAAAGTTTAAATCTTCAACAATTTTTAGGTTACTAAATCCCAGGTTTATTACTATGTAATTATAAGTTTTTTTTTTCCAAAGAAAGTATAATAATATACGTTTTGGTATAACTAATAAAATTATAAAAACACACTTTTACGTCTGTGCTGTAATGCTTATTTTTAAGTCTATGTTTTCTGACTAGCTTCCCACCCTATCAAGTGGCCAGCGTACCTCACTGCAGATAGGGAAATCCTGGTTTTGAAAGTTCGGGCATGGATGTATTCTCTCTCTTTCTCTTCCGTCTTTGTCCTTTCCTCTTATGAATGGGTTGTGAATGGTTGCCTACTATCTTCTTCTTCTTTCATATCCTCCATAATCTGATGGAGTCATACAAGATCTAGAATTCCGTTGACTCTTAAAAAGTCCAGCACAAGAAAGGAAGTTGCATAGATGTCCTCCCTAGAGAAGCCCGAGCAATCCAAAATGTGCCGTGGTGAAGCCTTGTGAACACCGCACTTTGTGCAGGAGTCGTACTTCTTTCTTCCCTCAAAAAACAAGAGACACTTAATTTGCCCACTGGCGAATCTTGTTAGCGCAGTTGAGGAACCTCTATCACAGTTCCTCTCATGTCCTACTGATTGCCTCAATATGGCGAAAGGATGCCCCTGGGCGGAATGGGTGAAGTACGTCGGGAGAATATTCTCCTGGTAGGGCCACCCTAGGCATAAAGGCCATTCCATTATGCTCAGCTAAAATCAGTAGGTGAATGGAGCCAAGACAGTCTTCTACCTTTTGGTGCTCCGGTCTATTGACTAACAGAAACTGCATATTACCTCCTCATGAATTCGTTGACACTTCGTTGCCTACTCTATAAGGGGTTACCTATGGCATGTAAGTACTGAGGAAGTCGGATTCCACAACGAATTAAGATTCAGTAGGAAAAGTGGACCGGCTCACTCAATATTGCTGATTTAGCTGGCCCAAGACAACAATAGCATAACTTTGACTATAAATTGAAAAAAAGAATCATATTATAATAAACAAAAGAAATTGCATTTAATATAAATACTTTAATTACATAAAACATGTTTTTTACCAATTTTTTAAAAAAATTATATTTTTAAAAACAATTAATGCTTTTAGATATGTGTTCTTTGAATAAAGTAACGCATACTCATGAATAAATTAAATAATATCAAATAAATATACAAATACTAGTTAATTCTAGCAAAATAATTAAATGTAGAAATACTTGTTATAAATTATGGCATATAAATATGATGATTTCAAATTATTGTATCTAATACTATATAAGGTCATTGAATATGAATGAATTATCCACTTTTCTTTCCTGACTATTTTACATAAATATTACTGAAAAGTCCTAGCTTACATAGAATTTTGGAGTGCAAAATATATCAATAACTTCTTAGAAGTAAATATTTATAAAATTGAAATGCAAAAGAAGTATTATTCCTTTATAAACACTACAAGCTTTATTCCTTATGAAGTCTTTTTTAAATAACCGTTCATATCATTTTTCCATTCACTAAATTTATCAGTGTTTTCATTTTCTTTATGCTTACATGTATGCGTAAATAATATAAAAATTACAAAGTCTACAATGAAACTTTAAGAAATACAAATTTTTCTGTAGATTTCAATATTAAGCAATAACTTTGGTGCATAAATTTTTTTCATTAATAGATTTTATTGGAATTTACATGAAAATATGTAATTTCTCTAAACTATTTTATGTTAAGTTAACTGAAATTTGAAATTTAACTAATCATAACAGCTACATTTTTCTTTTTATATGAAACAGTACTTAGAAACATATTTGTCATCAAGATACAAAGATATCTTCAATTTCTTTTTAATGATATGTTGAAATTTTAACTCAATTCATGAAAATTTTAGAATACTTTTTATGATGATGTTTCAATAAGTCAAATTAATATAAAATAAATAGAACTCATTAAATTTATTTTGCATTTCTGGAGCAGTTAGTTAAAAATGACTTTCGAAAAATGAAAAATTTGATGAAGATTTAAAAAACAAAAAGTAATTTTTTTTTTCAAAATATTAATGAAATCTTTTTGCAGTGTATAATTGCTTTTTTGAAATTTTAATAAATACATGAAATCATATTTCATTTATTATTATCAAATTATGAAATTATATTTAATTTGTCAGTAATTTATCACTATCAACTAAAGTTCGGAAAAATACGATAATAATAATATGAATATTTTCTAATTTCATATTTTGTAAATTAAGCAATTCACAAGAAGGAATTGAAGAATTCGTTTCATAGTAAATAATACTGTTGACATTTACTTAAATAAAAAAAATACCAAGTAATTCAATTCTTACAACTATATAAATTATCAATTAATAATAGCATTGGATTATAAAAAAGAATCTGAATATAAATAAAATGTTTGATATATAACTATATTGTTAGATTATATAACTAAATTATAAAATCTGCATTGTATGTTTAATTCAATTCAGAAATCATAAAGAAGAAAACTACTTTTAATTTTGTCATTATAAAATAAACAGCACTTAAAATAATCCAAAAATATTTGATTTTAAAAATGGGATAATTTTCAAATTAATTATTTGAATGAAAAATCAAAATTTTTAAAAAAAATTGGAAGACGTTTATACGACGTGAAATAATCCAAAAATATTTGATTTTAAAAATGTGATATTTTTCAAATTAATTATTTGAATAAAAAATCAATATTTTTAAAAAAATTGGAAGACGTTTATCTATGAATTTTAATATATAACATAAGAAAGAGCTACTGAAATTTAAGTTGGTAATACATTAGAACTGGTTTTATGAAACAAAAAATGATATTGTTGATGAAGTTACAAGTAAAAAATGTTAAAGATTTTTTATTGAGTTGTCAAAATTTGCTTACTTATTTCTTTCATGTGCAGCGAAACTATATCATAAAGACATGTAAGAAATTATTTGATCTAAAAATTTAAAACTTTCCTCATTTAATTGGAAAATATATTTTAAAAAAATATTGTAAAAGGCCTATCGACATTTTATAGATTAATTAGAAAAATGTCAATATAACATCAACAATTCAACGTAAAAGTAATTGAACAGGACTCATTTTTTAATTATTCTTTGTGTAGTAAAGGGAATAAATTATTCTTTCTAACGAAATCTTTTTTCTTCACCATAACCGTCACTGAACGATTACAATAATAAGACCTGCAGCAAAATTGAACCTTTGACGTAAAGAATTAAAGGATAGAGAATTATCATATAAGATGCTAAGCGTTTTATATATATATATATATATATATATATATATATATATATATATATATATATATATATATATATATATATATATATATATATATATATATATATATATATATATATATATATATATATATATATATACAAAATTAATATCAGTAAAGAAAATAAAGTTTGTAACATACATAACAGTTAAACACTGACATTGAGACTGAACCAATTTACCTTCCTTATTCATAAAAGTATTTCATTATTGATATAAATTTATTAATTATAAATAAAATGTAAATATATACTAATCAAATATTTCTACAAATGCAAGTTATTTTGAAATAATTTCATGCTGTAAGAAATAAAATTTTATTTGTCAGCACTGGGAGTTTGTATTTAAAATTAAAAAAGTTCAAACTATAAGTAAAAACTTTGAAAAGCAAAGGATTCAGTGGATTTAAATATTTCATATTCAATAACATTAAGTAAATTAACGCTACGCATTTAAAAAAGCGTACATTATACTAAAATAGCAGGAACATATGATATTAAGATGGAATTCAAATATTCCGTTGAAAATTCGATGTTAAAAAAAAATAAAATAAATTTGAGGCATAACATAACGACATATGAAGTTAAAATATCTAATAATAATACAAAATACTACTTACCATAAGCTTTATATTTTTAACTAGAAATATTCATGTTTAAACATTAATTTTATTTATCTTTTTAAATAATATAAATTTCCTTTCCTCTAAGCTACAAATGATAAACGAAATTTATCTTAGATGATCACTCAATGAAAAATCCTTATATTGCTTTTATTTTTTAAATTATCATTATTATTTTTACCTTCATTACAATAATATATTTAATTTATCATTTTCCTCTTTATAAAATTGCTGCAGTGATTTAATATTATATTTAATATCTTTATTTTATTAAATAAAAATATTCCAAGAAATTCTAGATTGATTATTTCCATTAAAACCTTTAGTTAATAATTAAATATAATAAAAAAATTAGATAAACAAAATATCGTAATCTAAAAAATCTAATGAAACTTGATTATTTTTTCCATAGCTTGCTTATTTTATTACTTTAATGATTTTAAAAGTCAAAAGTTTTGCATTAAATATAAATACATCATAAGGAAAACAACACTGAAAATCAAACATTTATTTTTATCTGAGAAATGAATGTCACTGAGATGTTCAAACATTTCTATTGTAAAAGACATATGACCTCAAAGGAACATCGGAAACAGGAAGAAAAAGGTAATTCTCAGCTTTATTTTTTTCTAGTAAGATCTAGAGGACCACACAATATGTGCTGGATCAGCACATGGGAAAACTCGAGTTCACCAACCAAATTCTTATCATAAAAAGATCTTTCTAAACCGGAAAAGAATTCTTCGTTCACTTTCCTGACTGGGTCGTCCGACACCATTTATATTCAGAATGTTTACTGAAATAGTTTGTTGCAACAATCCTTTTCTTTTCCTTGACACAGGATCAACCCATGAAACATGTTCCTTTCACTCAGATTCACCTAAAAGTGACTTTACACAATATAAATTTATCTTGCGATGAGGACCATTAATAATTCCTAGAAGACCTCTTCATCCTGCTGCCATTAAACATGTCTACCACGGACATGAGATAGAAGTATTCTAACGGGATAGTAACAGCTGAATTATTTGGTAGAGAGATAAAAATACATAACATTAGTGGAAGTTGGTTATGATTATAAATTCAGATAAGGCAAACGTAATTAAATTAAAAGATATAGTGGATGTCTCTTAAACACATAGCTAGAACTGTAGAAATTATAATTTATATTAGTTTTTAAGTAGATTGAGGAACTTATCTTTTATTTAATTATAATGAAAAATAAGCGTTTTATTATATGTTAGTAAAAATTATGTCTTTTGTTGCATAAGAAATAAGTATACCAGATTTATCCCCAATAACCATAACTTTTCTTTGTTTTTAAATGCATTTTTCAATAAAAAAATCCTATTTTGATCAATCAATTTAGGGATGCTTCCCATATAATAAAAATGGTATTATTTATAAATATATTATTAATTACTAACATAATGTATAGTATATTATGAACTTTTTAATTATTAACATAACATAAGAATTTCTTTGGCATATACTATCAGAAATAAGAAATAATTACTTATTTGACTAATGAAAGAAATTAATTACTGATGCAAATATTAAAAAAATTCAAATTTAGAAGTTGTAAACAGCACTTAAAATATTTTTGCATAAAAAGTTAAATTTGTTATGAATACAAGCTATGAAAAAGTCTAAGTTGAAATTGACATATTAAAATAAGATTGAATGTAAAAACCTAATATTTCATGGTTTGAAGTTAAGTTTTCATCATCAAAGAGAGGCATGCATAAAACCATGTGTATTTCAGTCAAGAAACATACACATACATATTTTCCTCTTCAATAAAACTTTTTTCTGATGTAACGCTATTGAATTCGAATACACTTTGTTACCTAACCAAAACTTTCTACTTCCTATGAATCTGAATTTCATATTCAAGCAATCAGGCAACTCATCTAAATTACCACAAAATTTGATAATTGTAATTGATACAAAAATTAAATTATAAAGTTAAAGGAATTCAGAAAATTTCTTTAACTTTATAATTTAATTAGCCTTTCTATCAAGATAATTTTCAGAAGCCCGGTGGCTTAACGTATTCTCAGACTTAACTCTATTACGGAGTAAATCTGAGATTCGATTCTTGGGCTCGGCAAAATCGACTCAGCCTTTCATTCCTTCGATGGGTTGATAAAACAATGATAATGAAATTAATAGCAGCATATTATTTTCGCCCAAGCAACTTAAGTGAAGCTAACTATACACATGTCTTAACCTTTCATCCCTTCAGTAGGTTTATAAAACACAGGGTACGAAGCATGCTTTAGAACTAAGCACTTGTGGGTTTTGCGTTAAGCTGACCACCTAATTGGGACATATGCTTCGCATCCCAGGGCTCTCGTTCAAAGAAACAGGTATGGGCACAGTAGTCCTTTTGCCCTCAGAGTGGGCTCTTGTGTCACTGAGTTTATGTTATAGAGAGCATTTTTTTTTAATAAATATTTCAAACTTCGCTGTAGAATGCATAATTTATCCATATATTCTACATAATTTCTCAACTAGAGCATTAATTTTTCAAACAAAATCTAATTAAATTCGTATTTGACTATTTCTTTTTACCTTTAAGTAAAAAAATAGCTTATAAAAACTTTCAGATTTACATAAATAGATGAGCATTGAATTATACTTAATCAAATGATAAATGTCATAAACTTGACGAAATAATCCGAAACTTTTCAATATGTGTTTAAAGTATACATATACGAATAACAATTTATTAATTTCTAATGTACTAATATTAGTTAATAGTTTTTTTATCACTAGATGACAACACTATTATTCATTTTTATATGTTGCGTAACAGGTTCTAGAAAAAAATATCTAGCCTTCCTATAGTAAAATGAAGAATGGATTTTAAACAAGCAGTAGTAATATGTGGCCAATGAATTCAATGAAATTTTGTGTTGAAGATGTTATGTAGGTTAGAAGAAATTGAACTTTATCATAACTTACTCTAAAGCACAATTTAATGGCAATGAAATCTATTTAGGAATAGGTGAAACCTTATAGGTATGAAATAGACTATAGGGAATGGTACAGCACTGAAATTTAAGGTATATGAGTCTCGAAATCTTAATATAATAACATTACACAAGTACACAAAAATCATTATTTTTTTAAAAAAAAATTGTTGGTACTCTTGAAATAAAATATAATATAAAGGTTCTTACTGTACCAAATCTAAAATTACACTTACAACTTGTTGTTGTCGAGTTGGAACTTAAAGCACTTCTCCAAGATGTAAGATATTAGGAACAAAAATTTTGAAAAAAATATTCTATATATTTTATTGTTCCTTCAATTCTCAATATTCCATAAAGTAATAAATAATAGAATATAACAAATGTATTATTTAATTAAAAATATATATTGTGCTCTAAATTAGGAAATATTTTTCCTATATTTAATTGCCAATGCAAAACTCATAAATTTGCTTTAAAAAAAAAAAAAAAAAAAAAAAAAAAAATTATGAAATTAATTTTGTTAATTGGCAATGCATGATTAATATTCTTCAGCAGCAGGGCCTTAACAAAATATATCGTTACAAATAAAAACTTTTCAACCTATATTTTTACAAAATATATTAACACTTATTTAAGTATTTTTATTACTTAATATACTCTTCCTTTATTTAATACATTGTAATTTTTTGCAGCTGTGATGGTAAGAGACTAAAATGAAATATAAGATTACACACTACATTATAATAATATTTAACTATCTTTTTTGTGCAATTTGAAATTGCAAACATTCAAAGAATACTCTGTAGTTATACATAAAAGATGTGTGTGTATAATTTATCATCATGAATAAAAACTATTCCCACCTATATTTTTTTAAAAAACATATTAACACTTATTGCAATAATTTTATTATTTTATACTTTACATCTCATATTTTACGCGTCATAACTTTTAGCAGTTCTAATGGTTAAAGAATAAAACGAAATACAAAATTACACTCTTTATGATAATAATTAGCAAATATCATTTTTGCCAATTTGAAATTGGAAATATTTAAAGGATGCGCAATCAATCACAGAATTGAGTGATATTAATATTTTCGATCAGTGTGGTAAAATTTTTTATAGTAATAAGTGACGCACGTTTCTTATATTTAGTATAAGAGCATTTATGATAATTAAACCAAATAAGAACATTTATGATAATTAAACCAATTATACTTTAAAAAACAATATTAAAAACATTTAATATAATAGATATCACTAGTCTCTTAAAATGTTTTTTATTTTCGCATTCCATCTTAATAAATTCTTAAAACTATTAATGGAAGGAAATGTATTGTTGCAAAAAAAATGCATGATGTATATAAGTGAGAGAAAATAATATATAAAATAGGAATTTTATAGTTAGATAACAGTTTGTTGTCAAACTTAAATGCTTTGCAAATCATCTGGTTGATAAAAAATAACTCTGATGTGAGCATAATACTTTACAATGTAGAAAAAAGTAATTGACATTAAAAATGAGCTAATTTACAATTATTATTTTAAGGAAAAAGTAAAAGCTCATCACTGAATTTATTTTTTATTAAAAATTCAATGGCACCTTTTACCTATATTCAATGCTTTTTAATAATGATAAAAATAAGAAGCGAATAAATTAATCATTCCATTTTTTAAAAAAAATTTAAAAGTACATTAAATGAATCATGAGATAACAATTTTTTTTTAAATATTCATTTAAATGATGTCCGAAATGTAATCATAATATACTGTAAGATTTTCCCTTGATAAATTTAAGCAATTTTCATCTGGAAATGAATTTGGTAGAAATAAAGAATAAACAAAGAAAGGGAAGTTGACAGTGACGTTAAACTTTGTAGAAAATTTTGCAACACACAATCAAATGTTTGGACAATAATGTTCATTCAAGTCTCATCAGTTACAAATTTTAAAAGGAAAATAATCGTTCAAAAAACATGAATCAGTTTATTTAGCTTGTATCGAAAGAAAAAAGATGATCTCATGGGAATTATTTCAAAAAATGTAAATCCATTTATAATGAAGTATACACATATGGCTGCGTATAGAAGACTTGATAAATACATTTTTTTAATTTAAAAAAATTTACTTTTTAACCACTTTAAATACAATTTATTAAAATATGTATATAAATTGGTGTAACTCAATGACTCTAATGTTCTTTTATATTAAATATATATATATACAGATTATTATTTTAATTTATAAACCAGTTCACTATTAGATCGCTTCATTTATCAATAAATTCCTATTTATAAATAAAAGGATATGAGCTTTATTTTAATTATTCATGCATTATCTTGCTCTATGATTAAAAAATAAATTAATTAATTTAGTACCATTTGTTTTTAAAACAAATAGCATCCAGAAATTATTTTTTTTTCCTTCTAAAGATATGTTTTTATCATTTTGGAAACAAGAACAATATACTTTTCGTTTCATTTTATAATATTTTTTATCTCTTATCCAAAAATCCTAAATAATTACTGAATAAAATATTGTGCCTTATCCAATTAATTTTCTTTTATAACAAACATATTTTTATCTGTATTAAGCGACAGTATTTACATAAATAATTGAATTATAATTAATCCGCTAATTAAATATAAGAGATTATGTATGAATTTTTATTGCATCTTATTTAATAATAAAATTAACAACAAAAAACAATCAATTTTTATTCTTCTTCATTTAATTTGCAAAATTATGCAACAATAATAAACATATAAGAAAAACTAAAACATATATGAAGTGATTCAAAACATGATCAATTTAATAATTTATTTACAAGATAGAATTAACTTCTTGTATTACGCAATTTATTATCTGCAAGATAATTCAACTTATGTGTACTTCCTTAAAAAATATATTTCAATAATTAAGCATTTATTTTTATAATTTAAGAATTATCTCAAATTCTGAGAATTTTTTTAAAGCAATTGCAATTAAGTTTTGATTATGAAAACATATAATAAATTTATGAGATAAAAATTAATTTAAATATTTCTTCAACTCATTGACTATAATCAATAAATATATAATATATGTGCGTGCGTATATATATATATATATATATATATATATATATATATATATATACATACATACATATATATATATATATATATATATATATATATATATATATATATATATATACATATATATATATATATATATATATATATATATATATATATATATATATATATATATATATATATATATATATATATATATATATATATATATATATATATATATATATATATATATATATATATATATATATATATATATATATATATATATATATATATATATATATATATATATATATATATATATAATCACTCACAATTCTCTAAAGAGAACTGGAGAAATAAAGTTTGACAAATATTCTAAGATTAAGATGATTAATTCTTTTCAAGATAACTAACAGCAAATGTATATTTTGCTTTGCTCAGATAATATTATTTAAGTATCTTAAGTATTATGTATAACATAAATTTTAAAATTATCTACTATTCAATAAGCCTGGTTGAAAAAAATTAAAAACTAATATTCATTCGTAATTTAATTGTAAAAAATAAATTTCCAATCTTCCAAATATTATTTGATATAAAAAATGATTTTTAGAAAATGCTTAAGGATTTTGAAATATTAAGGAATATTGTTTTTAAACATATAACAATTTTTCGATGTTTGCTCCTTACAACCTGTTAATATGACTCACAGTAGTCATTCTCATCATTTTATCAGAACATTTATAATAAACCAAGCGTCTGATGGATTACATGAAATATATTTCATGAAGAAAAAGAGGTTTTCCTATTTATAGTCGTGTAAATTATGTTACAAGTAATAATAAAGTACATAATAAAGTTTCTCAAGCAATTTTTAATGCTACGATGATTTTTAAATAACAACAAACTAACATTTATAATTAAATCGTTAAAATAATAAAATAATATTCAAGTCGTAACTGGATTATACTTTACTAAAGAATGTCTTATTTCACATATCATGAAATGGTTTTTCTATAAATTTAAATGTTGTGACTGAATTTGTAAGAGAGAGGAAAACACATTTAAAAAACACATAACACTATTTACTATGATCATGCCGCCAACTTTGTTTAGTGGTCAGGGTGCCTGACTGCTGATAGGGAGTTCCTGGGTTCGTATCCCGGTTCGGGCATAGGTGTATATAATTTATCTCTCTCTATCTCTTTGTCTTTTCCTTGTATGAATGGATTGTGAAGGGTGGCCTACCCTATAAATGAGTACCTATGACATGTGTGTACTGAATAAGTCGGACTCCATCTCAAATTACGGCTCAGTTGGAAAAGTGGTGCTGCACAATCTATACTGCCAGACTAGCTGGCACAAGACAATAACAACTATGATCATATTTGAAATCACTCCCTGATTCTTTATGTGAACTACATACTAGATAATCTCATTTAGTTTGATGTTATATAGAAGAAAACTGTTGCCACATGAAAGAATTAAAATAAACTAATATTACATTTTTCACGCAACAAAGAAAGCTATTAGAATTTGGTCAGAACTATAATAATCAAAGTAAGTTTTTTAAGCATTTATTCAGTGATGCTTGCATAATCTAACTGTTTTAATAAAAGGTAGTTCCATTGTGAGGAAGATATACAAAAATTTTAAAGAACTTTTGTGCAAAATCTGTGGAGCTAAATAATAATTTTTTTAGACTTTTTTGCTAAGTTTCGGTGTTTTTAGAAACAACTAAAATGTTTAGATTAATTTTCTCAATATTCTGTTAAATCTTTAAAAAAAAGTCCTTTTTTTAACGTTAAGATCTATGTTTTCAAGTAGATTAATCACATCTACTAAACACATTAAGAGCGTGATTAATGCATCATATATTTGTTTATATATATTTTATAATATGCTTTCATTCAATTGCATGAAATTGCTTGCAATTATATTTTTTCTAGTTTTTGAATTTGTAGATAGTATTGTTTGAAGCAGTGAAAAAAAGTGCTTGAAATATTCCCAAAAGGCCATTTCATAAATCAGTTTTATACCGTATTTATTTAATTAAAAGTAACAATAACGATAATAATTCAATTTACATGTAATTTTTCAAAACATAATTTTACTACTATTTTTACTGCTTATTTTAATTTTCTAGCTGTGGGAAATTTTTAAGAACATTTTCTACCTTAAGGAAACGATATTTTTGTTTTGTAAATAAGAAGAGAAATAGATTTTAAAAGTGTTTATATATATATATATATATATATATATATATATATATATATATATATATATAAAAGTGCTTATATATATATATATAATTATATAATTATAGCGCATTTAATAAATACAGTCAATACTTAACTAATTTCTGTTTAGATTATTCTATGCAATTTTAGTTATATTAATTATAAATGACTTTTTTAAACATTTCAATCACCAAAAATGTATTTAGTTTAAATTCCATCCTTAATGCAAAAAAGGATTTTGATCTTGGAAAAACATTTTTGCTACTTGAATTATTTTAATAATTTGAAATTTTAGGTAGATAATAATATTATGAAATGATAAAAACTAAACAAAGATTGAAAATCCTTAAGGCTCCTTTTATTAAATTTTTAAAATATCAAATTTGTCGCGTGATTCTAAGAAGGTTAGTTGTTTTAAATTATTTAAACTACTGATTTGTAAAAAGAATTGTTTGTAAATATATAGCTATTATTAATTTATCTACTAGATATATAGTTTTCCTTTTTACATTATTCAAATTTTATAGACCTGCGAAAAGTGAAATCATTTTCATCATCTTTCAAATATTAAACTATTAGAATTACTTAGAACATGTTTCAAAAGCAATTTTTAAATTCTATTTTGTCCTAAACAGTCTTTAATATAATATTCAATGAAAGTTTTAATATCAATTTTATTAATATTTATTTTTTATAATATTTTTTATAATATTTCATTCAAAAATATTTTACTTCAGAGGAATAACGGGCATAATCAGAAGATCCAAATCAAAATATATTTCATATACATATTAATCTTAATGAAATGAAGTGTATTTTCACTTCTCTCTTCAAAATAGCATAATAATGGCTACATTTCCCCCCGTTTGTGTTAAGATAAATCAACTGGTGTTTATTTCGCATATTTTTATTTCAAGTAATAAAAAATGTATTTATATCTTCACATCCCCTTTCATTTTAATAATATTCTTATAATACATTTTGCATAAATATAAAGTTTCTAAATTTTGTCTTATTCGATCAAGTCTCTATTATGATTATAAATTAAATTAAATCTACTATTTTTTTCCTTCACTTTGTATATATACGTATGAATATATATATAAATATTATCACAAATATTTATGAATTATCAGATAACTTATTTCATAAAACAATAACTAATTATATTTTTAAACAGTTTCAAAAACATATTTATTTATCACTAAATATAATACGATTTCATTTCTCAACTATGATTAATAATTTATTTTCTAGCAAATAATCTTTGCATGGACTTTTCAAAAATGAAATAATTCGATAAAAGCTGTGAACAGGAATTCTCTGTAATCTTTCTCAGATATTATGAATACAAAATAGATTTACAATAATAGATGCTGATATTTGGATACTTTAAGTCTACTTTTTTAAGATAACCGGAATTGGTAAAATTAGTGTTCAGATTACTCTTTGAGAAAGATAAACTGACTCAAATTGTTCTTGTGAATTATCATTGGTTATTAGGAAAATGTATCTAGTAAGAAAATATTTTAAAACTAAATATAATATGTCTCAAGTCAATAATAAATTCATTTCTATAAGACAATAATTGAAAATAGACTTTTTATGTCTTAAACTAATATAAATATTGTCATAGCTGATTCCCGAGAACTTTCACAAACATTGACATAAAAATATATTTTCAATATCAATCTTATTTTTAATACAATTACGGAAATTTTCTAGATTTTTCTAATACCAAAAAGAAAAAAAACTTAAAATAGCGGAAACATTCTTGTGCTATGTAGTTTCTAAATTATTCCTTTAAGTGATTTTAACAAACCAAAGAAATGAAAATCGAAAAATTTAATTGATTTCATACTTTAATTTACTTTTATAAATGTTTCACACTGTCTTTTGTTAAAAAATCAATAATCCAAATAGTTTTTTATGACTTAAGTTATTTAAATTTAATTAACATTTATGATTCAGATTTATCTGAATCAGATTAATCTCAGAAAATCTTTGTTATATGAAATTGGCAAAGGGATTAACAGATGCTATTTTAATAAGATTACTTAGAAAAAAATGCACAGCTTTTACAAAATTAGTTTTTTCTATAAAAATCATTTAATATATTTATTGTTAGTCTATATATTTATTTACAATCAAATGCATGCTGCTATTGAACCAGCGTACCTCCTTTCACTAGCTGTAACTGTAACTAGCCTAAATTTGGCCCTATTATTTTTCCATAGAATAATTAAATATTACAACTTTTTTCTCTTATTATCCCAATAATCCTTATTCAAATCTCTGCAATCGTAACCCTATTAAAAATAAAATCTCTATCGAACAAATGCATGTCCAAGTTCGAGAGTAAAATCAAGTTCAAAAGCCAAGAAGCTTCATGAGTAAAACGCATTCAAATTATATTAAATTTCTTGGTTCTTTTTTAGCTTATGGTGAGTAAGTAAACATCGCACGAACATAATCTTTCACAAGCGTGATGGGAGGAAAAATCCTTTTATTATTACTAATAAATTATTTTCCAATTTAAATATCAAGGAAAGGAAAATATAATCCTTATTATGATTGGAAAACAATCACTTCTGATATGAAGACTTGAAGTTAAATAGTCTATAACATAAATTGAAATGCAACTCTCGAGAATAAGTTATCATTACATCATTTTTAAATCAATATTGTGTTTCGTTAGTAAATTTCTGCGAGAGAAAATTACGTAAAATTATTGAAGGGAAAATCCTTTTGCATAGAAATCTATTAAATGTGTTTCATCAGTTTTGCCATTCTTTATAGTTTGCTTTATTGTTATTAAATCAAGACCAAAGCTATGTATTTTTCTCCGAAACTTTTGTTACTTTCTTATATAATTAAATAAGTTTCCAAAAGCATTAAAACTGAACAAATTTATTAAGATATACTATATAGAAAGTGAAGAATATATTAAATTATTTTCATTTTAATTAACTTTTGTTTGAAGTTATTGATTTTTCGCTTTCCTAGCTCAATTGACATAAGAAATCTAATTTGAATTATTAAATTATTAATAGAGATCCTTTTCGCCTCCTTTCATTATTTTATGCTTTTTTAAGGAGTTTTGATTATATAACTTACTTAGATGTCACTGACTATAGACTTTAATAAGAAGAGGACAATAATTACATAAAACAATGAAAATTAAAACCAACAATAAATTGCTCTCAATACATTTTAATGTTTTATTTTTAGAAATCTAAGTATATAAAATCCTGATTCTGCTCACTAAATTTTAACTCAGAGTTCTTATTGAGAACAGCAGGGAGGAATAAAATAAAAATGTTAGCAGGATTTTGGTATCATTCTAATTTAAAACAAAGAATATGTTTCACATCAAGAAACCATAGATACTGCTGCCAAAATTTCGAAATGTAACATAGGCTATATTTTAAAATCATCTAGAGAGTAACACCCTTACATACATTTCACAATATTCCGTACAGCCATCAATTAATTTGAACAGTAATTAAAATTTCTTATTCTACAAATAATATTCTTTATGCTTCGATATATATTAATATAATAATCTTGCTTCAAAAACGTGGCATGGGGATTTCTTACCCTTTCCAAAATTATAATTTATGTGACCACAAAAGGTATGCACTGCATCAGATACCATTCTATCTGTCTACAATCCCATTGTATAATTTAAAAAAATAACAATATTGGATTTTTTGGCATTGGTTTCTAGAAACGTTTTTGACCATCGCAGCGAATTGTTTTCCCAATACGCTTCCTATCGGAAATGCATTGTAACTCAAGTGACAGAAGCCCGGGCTTTAATATTTAATAATTTAGTAACTAAAGTGTTAATTTTCAAGCGTTTTACACTTAATCGGATTTTGTTTTAGCATTCCAGTGCGGCATTGGCTGAAATAAATTACATTAGCCTTCTCTTCATGATGCGAAACAAAACTAATTAAATGACTGCCTCTAAAAAGAGTAGCTATCGTTAAAAAATGATAATCATTGCTATGGTCACGTCTTGCACTGCTAAAGTAGGCTGCTGCATGTTAAACTAGGGCTTGGTCGCAAAGTCCTCCAAGTGAAATGGTACCTCTAGTGGTGACAGGCCAAGTATTGGGACTCTTCTGCTTAGTGCTTGCTTCAAAATTACAAAGACTCCACCCGGCTTCTTCCGCATAACTTTTAGAACCAACTCAAGGCTAGGCTCAGGAAAACATGCTGGTGCAACAACAACAACAACGACTGAAACTCAGTTTCTAGAAAACTGACATAAATTGTCTTCTAATGGCGAGTATTAAAATTTTAGAAAATGAAATTTCAAACGTTAGTTTGAAATCAAATATTTTTTAACAGCTAGTACAATTTGGAGAGTACAAATAGACAAACTACAAATTACTTCTATGTTTATAAACATATCAGTGAAAGGAATAATATATTTCAATTATGTAAGTAAAATTTATTTGATACTTCGGATACAAAAATATATATATTTTAGTACTCCATATAATAGTAATCTAACCAATATGATGATTGATATATTGTGAAAGAATCTGAGGTAAATTTGTAAATACTAACTTCATAGGGAGTGACTGAAGATAATGTTGATTGTAGTAGGATGCGCAAGTTAAATTTGGTATGGATTGCCCATTTTTGGACCTCGAGGAAACCCGACAAACCAACCACAAGTTAAATATAAAATTTGAAAAGTACGATATCAAATGATTAACAATGTTATCGTCAAATAAAATATTATCAAAGGTTAAAAAAGTAATCATTTGAATAATTCATCATTCTGGTAATTAATTAGCAATTGTGAGCATAAAAGGGTTTTAAAATAATATCTGAATTGAAATTCATATTTTAAAATAATTTAAGTAAAAATAAATGAAAAATATAGGTAACTAAATATTTAAAAAAAAATAATAAAAAAAATTTCAGAAAATCTATTTCAATAACTCTTATATGTTAAAATATACGAAACTTAAAACTTATGAATCCTTTAAATTTTATCAAAAATTTGTATGCTAATTTTTAGGAATAATGATTTTTAAATAATCAGCAATACCTTTTTAAAGTCATAAAATTATTGAATATTTCTGAATTACGTCTTAAGTCATAGACATTTTCGGAGATTTAAATTAATTAGATTTAAAATTTACGAAAACATTTTGTAAATTTGTAAAACTTTATATAATACTTAAATATTTTTATAAAATTAAAACAAATCGTGACATTATTTTTATTTAAACCAGTAGAATTCCTTAAAATTCAATAATAAATTACACAGGAAAAAACAATAAAAATTATTACCTCTAATCTCTATTAGTATTATTGAAATTTAGTGATTTACATAAGCTAGTTATCTGTAATAGGAAAATCTTCATAGATTTAAAACACTAAA
The DNA here is from genome assembly GCA_030067965.1 of Latrodectus elegans. Classification (NCBI taxonomy): domain Eukaryota; kingdom Metazoa; phylum Arthropoda; class Arachnida; order Araneae; family Theridiidae; genus Latrodectus; species Latrodectus elegans. The sequence continues at coordinate 51,976,168 of CM057819.1, forward strand.
TTTGAATAAAAACTTTAAGAATTGAAGTTTAACGCTAACAAAATTTTTATTGAATTTTAAGCTATTCGAGGTTTGTATTTTAAGATAATTAAAAAGTTCTCACATATTTCCAAAGCTGCCATGAACAAAAATACTGAGTAAAAACTTCTCGGAATAATTTAAATAATAGGTTTCAATAACTTTTTCAAGAAAGGTTATTAAAAAGATTTAGTTTTAAGCGCATTACTATACTCTATTAATACCTTTTCTCATGTCTAGACAACTATTTTTACTGAATCGAATATTTATCGCACGAAATAAATCAGTTTTGTGCCCTTTTTAACATTATACTTAAGGAGCGGTTTAAATTCTCTTATACTCGTACTAAGAATGTATTCTTTTATCTTTCATTCTTTTCATTCTGATATTGCCATTTGCAAACCACAAAGTAAAAACAATCAAAGCCTGTATTTGTCTTCCTATTAAAAAAGAATTTCTTTTGCTTTTAAAAACTCGATAAGAATGAAAAAGGGTGGGGAATGACAAATTCGTTTCCTTACGAATTCATTTGTGTTGTTGAAACTGTTCTTTTTTTAAATAAAACAATAAAGAAGAACACACATATTCAAAATTCTTTTCATATACTTCTTAGCTTGACATTTGCAATTTAAACAAATGGGTGACGAAGACATTTGGAAAGTAAATTGTTTGGCACAAAGCATTACGTATACTATGAAATCTGCAAGCAAGAAACTGAGGTAGACATTTGAATCTTAAGTATATTATTTTTAGTTTCTTAATAAACAAATCATATTTTTGGGAATATTTTCTTGACTTTTCTGCAGACTTCTACGCTTTATTTGTATATTTTTAGCAACTCAAATTACAGAACAAATTGCATAAATTTTACTTACAAAACATTTTGAATATCATTTTAAGTAGGATAAAATATCACACATATGCTCCATTTGCACTAAGAATTTCAAATCTCTATTGAATTAATCAATGCTGATCCAGAGAAGGTAATTAAAACATCCAAAAGCGATGTGGTAACAAGAATTGTCACATAATAGATGTGATTCATATTATGAAATTTATCATTAACTTAGAAAATAAGCAAAATTTTATTACTTTTATTTCTTTTGTCAATGCATTAATATTATTTTCTATAAAGACTTGATATATGAAATACAGCAATTTGGTTTTCTTGTTGATTATATATACCTTATTAAATCATGATTTTGGAATAGGATGTTTAAATAGGATTATTTTAAAATAGAATGATTTCTTGTGAAGAAAGAAAGTATATCACAAGAAATCATTCTTTTAATTATTATTATTTTAAATATTATTTTGCACGTGACTAGAATATATGTAAAATCTCATATCTTTTCAAAATTTTTAGTGGTCGGTTTTGCTTATTTTATTTCGTCGAAATGGCTTACTTACAATTAATTTCATTTAAAAATTTTTTTGCTTCTTTATTGTACTAATACTTTATGGAAGTCGCTAATAAATATAAACATTATTATGTAATATATAAACAGAGACACAGAACATTTCAATGAATTTATTAATTAATTTATCCAATAGATTAATTTTGTATTTTTAAATATAAATGCGTTGTATAGTTATAATACAATGGAGAAAAATGCATAAAGAGTGATGTGAGAATGTTTCACGGGTTAAAAGATTTTGAATTGAATCTTAAAACAATGTTACTGTTGTCATTATTGCGTTTGCTTATCAATGGAAGCGGTTGTCTGGTGTGTGGGTGAAAGCTTCATTCTCTCTCTTTCGAAATTTCACGTTTTCAATACTTGCATCAGTTAAATCTCAACAAGTCCAATGTCTTTTCTTTGAAAATGTCAATTCCATGATAAAAAACACCAACTCAGGTGTCGATTTCTTTTCTACGCCATTGCTTGACCATGAGAAATTTAATGATTTTGGTTGCTTTGGACAGCAAAGACAAGCAATCCGGAATGTATCACCATAATCAAACACACATGTATGGAAAATTATATACACACACATTCGAAAATTACAAACACATACAATCCCAAAAGATTATTGCGCAAAAAATTATATAAATTACTAATATCAAATTTTTAGAAAATGCTTCAGATGTTTAGGAAAAATTTCAGCAGAATTGCAATTTCCTTTGTATAAATAATGTATTTTTAATAAATGTCTTCAGATTACAATCCATTGATACTAACGTTGCAGAAAAATTTAATATTTCTATTTGAAGCTAAATTAGCTGAGGGAATACATCTTCAACACTTAAAAGAAAAGAAATTTTAATTGATGAATGTTTCTTGCTATTATGTTCAACAAATGGAAGCAAATGATGAACGTTTCTATAATTTTAGACGAAGAATCTGGAAAACCAACACGAAAATAGTGACATTCGATTTGTTATTTTACTTAAATTACATGAAAAGTACACTGCTGGCCACCCATACTGCAACCCCAAGAAAGACAAGATATGTCACATCAAATTTATTTTGAAGATAACATGTTGACCAAGTATCAAATGATTAAATTTATAGACCTGTGTGAAGTGTGATTCCTGCTAAAATCACTAGCTAGAGTAGCAGCCATTGTTGGAAGCCACCTCTGCCACACGCCTCGGCATTGATTCAAAGAGAAATGGGATGTGTTCTTGGGGTACATATGACATTGCAGCTTCCACACGTTGCCAAGGTTGATCTGATGTGGCAGATGAGGATATAATCTGCGTCAATCATTGATCAACCATAGACCACATGTTTTCTATCGGTGAAAGATCCAAAGAGCAAGTTGACCAGGGAAGCAGTTCTATCTGGCAATTGACGAACAACCCTTGGATAATGGGTGCCACGTGTGCTTGGCAGTGGGTGAACTCTGAAGGTAAGAAAGGACATCTGGCTCCAACACCTCGAAGTAGTATGGCTGATTGGTTAAAGTACTGGCAATACGTACTAGAGGAGAGAGAAAGTGTGATATGCAATACCACCCCATAGCAGGTGAAGAGCAAATGTAGGGGTTCAAAAGGCAGCTGTTCAGCATCCTCTCTCTCCGGTGTCTCCAGATTCGAAACGGTGTTGCAAACAGAAGGAGACAGAGTCGGTAAAAACAATTTCATTCCATTCTGTCGTCCACATCCTCTTTTCATAGCACCGTTAGGCGGAGACGTCTGTGGCTCTGCGTCAAGGGTAGAAGAAGTAATGGACGTCTTGCGGGCAGACCACTCTGCTGTAAACGGTGTCGAATGGCACTTGCAGACACTGAATGGTATATTACAGACTGAATATGCTATGTAATGAATTGTGATATAACTGAGCAATCCGTCACTGCCATGCACACAATTTGCCTGTCACCACCTGAAGTGGTGCACTGAGGTAGATGCGATAGGACACGTCAGTCCGTCGTACCTTCATGCTTCCAACGATCACATATCCGCATTACAGTTGTTTGGTTTCCTTCAACACGATTACCGATTTCTCTGAAAGATAATCCGCAATCTCGGTACGCCATTATCGTTCTTCTGTCGAACTCGGATACTTGATCAAAAAATGATCGCTGTTTTCTATAAGACATAATCGATTTTTTTTATTTTTTTAACAACAAGAACTTGAAATAGTCGAAATTTCCAAACCTTAAATAGTGCTTTGCAGATGCGGCAAAAGCTCGCGTGTTGTACGTCTGCGCTGAAATTCTAATCATTTGCATGTCTCACCTCCACTAATGCATGTTGTAAATTTCATGTTATTTGCATGCTTATTTCGGGTGTTGCATTTATGGTAGCCAGTAATATATTTACTTGTCATCAAAGTGCTTCTGATTAAACGTTCAAGTGAATAAACGTTGTGATTGGTGCGAAGGACATCATCTGAAATATAATGACTTGTTTTTCACATTACAAAGTGTGTATTCACCATAAATATAATTCTGTCATTTATGTACTTCTTCCTTACATCTCAATATTAACTTCCATTACCAAAATTACATTTACCTTTCAAAGACAACATTTGTTTGTCCTAATTGTTTTTAAATTTCTTTAATGTATTTTTCAAACATATACCTAATATTTTGGTACTCATAAGCAGAATTTATTAATTAATCTTTTCTTCGAATACTTAAACATTAATACATTCTCATACATTTTATTGCAAATATAGTGAAATTAGAAAACTAATTCCTTTTCTAATTTCAAAATTCTTACTTTACAATTCTAATATTATTTTTCAGTTGCATTATTATTTATTCAAATTAAATTTAAATGCTTATTTCTTTTCATTTAAATTTTAAGAAGCAATCTGAAAGGTTAAGCTTAAACATTTAACTGTATCTCTTGCATTAATTTTATTTTAAATTGTAAAATTAATAACATCCAAAATATTTTTACCAAAAGCAACATTACGGAATTAATTAGAAGAAATAATTTGCAGAAATATTAGAATGCTATTTAATCATGTACTAAAATAAAGTATACAATATCATTTACCCAAATTGTGCTTTTAGTTAATTAAACATAATATAACTTTACTTTAAATGCAATTATGTACGTTCTCCTTATTTTCTTTAATATTATAGGGAGAAAATGTTCTCTGAGAATGTTATATATTACAGTATTCAACGAGAATATCTTAAAACACGTATATTCTCAAATTTCTTTCTCTACTGAAAATGGAATTAATTAATAAACATAATATTTTAATAGAATCCATTATTTTTGTAAATAAAGTATACAATATTGATATGACTTCATGCATAAAATTAATTTCCGGATTAATTCCTGTATAAATCTAAATAAATTTTGTGATACTGTTAACCTATGGTCAATAATTACATCCATAATCATATGGAAAAAGAAAGGAAAATAATAAATTTAATTCATCGTCATCAGTTACTTTATATACATATATATATATAGCATATAATTTTATCTGTAAGAGAAGAAAATACAGTAAACACACACACACACACAGAAAAACTATATAAATACATATAATAACGTTGCATTTATTTTAATTTTATATAATCGAAAGTGCATTTCTTTACAAAGTTATATTAGGTGTAAACTAGAAAATATGTGAAACTAAATATTGAAATTACTTTTTTAAAAAAAATGCAACCAAAAAAATAGCATTTTTATAGTCAATATGTTATTAATTATTTATCGGAACCTTATTTTGCATTTTAATTAAGTAGTGCGATATTCTACACAGACATGAAAAAAATGCCATTTTACTAGATATTTTTAAATATATATTTATTTCTTGTATCCTATCTTTATTATATTTTTTTTTTCAAATTCCAAGAAGCAAAAGCTGAATAATAAAACTTTTTGAATTCTTTCCAATATTTCACAATTCTGAAAAGAAAAATAACTTTAGGATTTTCCTTACCATGCATCCAATTGTTGTTAAGGAACAAAGTATTGAATTCTCTTTGTAAACGAAAATATGGCAATGCACATCGTGGAATATTTCAACAATTTCTTTTTTTTTTCCCCTCAACTCGCTTTTTGTTGAGCTTACTTAAGAACATGCCATCCCTTCCCACCGTCTAAGAAAGAATAAACAACTTTTGGAATCCTATTCCAAGTTTAAGAGTTTCTGCCTGATGTTGAGAAAGTGAGAGATAACCTTGAAATTTCATCAAGAAAATTAAAGTCAACTCTTCTGATCCAGGAAAATTCTTGTTTCACTTCAGAATGAACCAATGAAATGAACGTAAAAGAAAAAAAAAATAGAGTTCAGAACAGAGAAGATTCGAACAAAATCGATAAAGAAAAGAAGCTACCAAAAACGTAATACACACTTGATTAGGGTATATTGAACCAAATTCTACTGGAACTGAGAGTGAGTGTTACTGCTAAAAAATATACTGTCGTTTACTTTTCTTTAAAAAACTGTTACTTGCGATTTCAAACTTTTTCAATCCTCGTTTCTTTTATTATCTCGTTAGCTTTTATTTATCTCAATAAAATCCTCTATATTTCCCATTCTTAAATAGTATTCATTATCAGTTCTAGAAATCTCAACACACAACTGAACTACTTTTCACATTGAAATTTATGTATGTTCAATGTATTGTGATAGTTCTAACAAACAGTAGAGTTGGAAAAACAATAAGATGACTTAAACACTTTAATGGTGAATAATGGATTAACAAAGTATTTTAAGCACTAACCCCCCTTTCTTAAAGAATTGACCATTGCTTTAAGAAAGAGGAAAAGTACATGCATTGTAAGAAAAAGGACAAATATTTAGTTTTAGGTTGATATGCTAAAAATAATGTCAAAAATAACATCAATTCGATTCAAGACACATCTGAGGAAGGTGTGTGAGGGTTTAATTTATCTCAAAAAAAAAATCCTTCGTGTCTCATTCTTAAATAATATTCATTATCAGTTCTAGAAATCTCAACACAATTGAACAACTTTTAATATTGAACTTTTTGTATGTTCAATGTATTGTGATACTTCTAACAAACACAGTAGGATAGAAAAAACACAATAAGATGACTTAAATACTTTATAATCATGAATGATGTATGAACAAAGTATTTTAACCACTATCCTCCTTCCTAAAGAATTAGCCATCTGCAATTTCTTTAAAATAGGGGTATTGAAAGTAGAAAAGCTTGAGGATTTTAATAAATTCTCGAATAACAAATATTGTGATAAATTTTTATTCAAAGAATGAGAGAAATAACAGCATTTTTGATTATATATAATAATCTCAAATTTAAACATTATATTTCTATTATATCTCACTTTAATATCTAAGTACATCACATTGGATTTCTTTATCAACAAGTATGATGAGGTATGATTTCAAATCAAACATGTCATCATTTTCTTTGTTTTGCTGGAATCGTAATAATTCGATTTTAAAAGCAATAAAATTTTAAAAGAACTAGCTACCTTTATATTTCAAATTCAAGTAATCATTTTCAATAATTGCTGTGGTTTAAAATTATATAAAATTTTGAATCCATAATTATACTTAATTAAAAAAATCCTTAATTGCATATTAAGCTATTTTTTAAGAAAATATTTTTCGGAAAAACAAAATTCTTGCTAATATTAAATGTTGTTAATCAACATTTAATCGCATAACTAAAAACTTTCATTCTAAGACTATTTAAATGCACTGGTCTCTATTTAAATGTATTTTAAAGGTATAAAAATTGAACTTATTTAATGAATATAATCTCTTAAATTGTAGATTTTAATGCAAAAAATCAGAAACATTAGAGCTTGAAGTCATTTACAATCATTTAGAAAAACTTAATTATTTTTAGAATCAATGCATCAAACTTATTTTATATTTAGTGCTCTATTAACTGATGAAATAAATTACACAAATAAATCAAAATTTGTTATTAAAATAATAAATATCGATATAATTTTATGCAAAAATATTTTGCTTCTTATCTGAACACTACAGAATACAAACTAAAAATGTTTATTTTCGTCGAATTCATGCAGGATTTATTGTGTTCAAGTTTACTTTTAAAAATATATGGTAATAAATTCATATGGAAAAACAAATAATTTACTTTACGTTGATTCATAGCAATCTCTTTCACGCCTTCTTGAAAATAAGTGTCTCTAAAAATATTTTAAATTCTTTTTAAAAATAAAATTCTCAATTCGTAAAATACTTTATGCATAAATATGCATTGCATTTTCTCAAACGAAGGTTTTACTTATAAGTTGTCAAGATATTTTCAATAAAAATGAAACATTGTACTACAAAGAAAAGCAGAATACACATTACATTTCCCTTTGAATAATTTTTCTAAATAATTTTATTTTTCTAAAAAATCCTCTAAAAATTTTTATTTCTGTTTTAGCTCATTTTAGAAACAATGAACGAATAAAATATTGTTAAAGTTTAAAGCAAATTAAGTAATAAAAAATTGTTTTTGTAAACTCTCTGATGAATTATCTATATAAACTGACTTTATTTGGAAATACGTAAAACGGACTTTTTACAAAAACAATAAAACTTAAAGTAAATAGGAATTTACTAAATCTTATTTATTCTAAAACATTATATAATTCTATTCTTTTCCAGTAATAGAGCAATTATCTTTTCTATACATACTATCTCTTGAATTCCAATAAAATAAAAATGTTAAATAATTAAGTTCTATTAATATGAAATAATAATTTTTGTATTGAGTTTTAAAAACATTCTCTTCATTCATAAAGCTATTTATTTTTATAATTGTATTCAATATCATTTTAAATTTATAATTTTTGTAATGAAGTTCAAATAATTAGTATTTCACTTTGATTCCATTTTATGAAAAATTTTTAAAATTTCAAAAGTATCTTCTTTTCAAAAAGATGCTTGCGATAGCTATTAAAAGAGACAAAATAATCAGTGAGTTAAAGCTTGAATTTTGCATGATGTTTTTAATCATGAAAAATTAAATTACGCAATAAAAAATTTAATTATTGTAGAATGTGTTTCACATTTGGTAAAGAAAATAATTTGTGATAAACATTATTGTGAAAAAAAATTTGAATGTGCTTTCCGTTGTATTTTTTTATTCATATATTTGACCTGTGTGATGTATTTATTTTGTCAACGTCTAAATAAGGGCATTTTTATTTTCTCCATTTCATTTACCATATATGTGAAGTAAGAAATACTATGTAATATGATTTACGTACAAAATGATAAATATATTTCAATTAGAAATAAGCAACTTTTAATATCGTGCATTAGAATATTGTTGAGGAACACCCTTTGGGAGGACATTTTATTTATAATTGATTTTATATGACAATAAGGAAAGAAGGATACAGAAAACTCCCAAATATTTACTCTCACAGATGAATATACAGGAAAATAAAGGGGATCGAATCAAGTACTCGTAGAACAGTTCTCTAGCAAAATAGGTCATTTTCAATTTTTGGTTGAGTGGTTTTATAGCGTGTTGTGAGGATATCATAGCAGATGGAAACCATTGTAAGACTTTTAGTATCAGCAGCGTTTTATCGTATAAAAAACCTTTTCACAGATGATGAGTCATATTCAGTTCTGAAATGGAGGAAAACAGCTATATTCTGCGGAAAACAGCTATATTACCGTTCCAGAGTGACTGGATTCAAACCTAAGACCATCCATTCTAAGCAGCTCCTTGCTATTAGGATGAGGCCATGATAATTAAGGCGTCTTGATAGCGTGATACTAAAGAAAATATAAATCATGACATAAAGTAATTGAAACAAGTGCGGTTGAACGTATTCAAGTGTCTAACAAAAAATATTTTGCAATATAAATTACCTAGTTTGTTTAAAAAAAAACTATTATAGCAAACCATTTAGGTATTTAAATCACTCAAGCAAACCTCAAACAATTTATTTAGTAAAGTAATAATTAATGAAGTTTTTACAAATCTTTTTTTTTTTAATTTTAAGTTGGCAACTAAGTAGTCTTCACTTCAATAATTAATGGATTTAGTTCTTACATGAAATGCAAATACATGTAATAAATTAATTTTAACAAAACTGAAAAACATATTCAAGTTAGTGCGCTTAAAAATCATTAGTGAAGAGAAATATTTTTTTTTAATTTCTTCAATTTCGAATGCCACATGCATTGCTTACAAACATCATGTAAGTATAAGATATACCTAAGCAACTTTTTCACTGAACAGCTTTAAAAAAATTTTATGGATTTAGAGAAATTTCCTTTGCTTAGAAACTTTTTTGCAATGTGATATCAAAAGTTTCAAAAATATTAACAACAAGAAGTGATGTGAAGTAAAATTCACACAATAGGAAAAGATATTATTGCATGATTTTTCTCTTTCCTTTTCTTTCTGATTAGTTTTTCAGCTCATCTTTGCAAAATCTTTGCTATTACAATGTATTTAAATAAAAAAAAATGTGTAGCAGGTTTCTGAAACACAAAAGATGTTGGTGTTTAGTGAGAAGTTTGTGCGAGAGATGCTTCTTGTCAGAAGAAGAAACACTTATCATCAGATTTCTCACTGTAGCGAAGTTCTCTCCCACAGTGAAAATTATAATTTATGAGATTGTTAAAGTTTTATGCTAGATTCCTAAAAAATTACAACCTATGTGAAGTCTTAAATATAGCCTAGGAAACTGTGATCTATAGTATTTCTGTATTGCAGTTCGAAATCTTATGACTGTCTCTAGAACGTGGAATTTATAAATTCTTCGTTTTGAATTCAAAAGATACAGAATCATCATCAGGAACTCTGCGTAGGATTTCACTAGACTGTTATAACTGAAACAGAAAACACACAAGTTATCCGCATGGCCTTAATAGGGGGTACAGTCAATTCCTTAAAAAAAAGCACATACGTACCTGGCAATTTCTACCTGGATCAACAAAGAAAAATTATATTTATTTATTCAATTTTTTTTACTTTCTGTTGAACCTTTTTTTAACAGATGAAGAAGTCGACAAAAAGCTTTGGTTATTCATGTAATATCTGGTCAAATATTTCTGAAAAAATATCACAAAATATTACAGTTTGAATATTAGTGACTGCACTCGCATATTTTTAATTTAAGATTAATAATCTGAAACTGAAGTAAACAAATTTGCTTTTTTCTCTTATTTTGAAATAATAATTAAAAATTACAATATTTATTGACATATTTTTTTTTGGTGAAAATAGTTATTGGGATAACTGTTTTTTATCCTACGCCCGTCCTCAGCATCTCTGCCATTAATCGACGAGCAACCCAATAAAAAGACGAACAAATATAAAATCAAGAAAAATGTCTCTTAATAGACTCAAAAGAGTTGTCAGTCATAAGCTTTAAAACTTCAGGACAGTTCTTGAGATGAGCAGCGTCTATATCATCATGATTGCACATTGGACAACGAGCAGAGGCAATCACACCTATACGATGGAGATGCCTTTGTAGATAGCCATGTCCAGTTGTCACCCGGAAACAAGCGACACCAACAGCTTGTGGTAAGGAGCCAGGGATTTTACTCTTCCCATCAAGTAGTATTCCATTACCTGTAAAGTAAAGTAAACACCAGCAGAGGTCCCTGTACCTAACCCTGAAAGAGTTTTACCAGATTTTATGGACCTGCTGGAGAGAAAAGAAAACGGAACACAGTACATACAAGACTATACAATTATGCTTGCAATCATATGGAGACTCTAAAAATTATTACATTTACACAGTTAATTTCATATTTTTAAATTTCTGTAATTAATGTATGCGATGATATATAATTAAAATCATTTGCTTTTGTCTTTTAAAAAGTTTTTACAGCAAATGTTTGAAATTTAAGATAAAAATTATTGAAGCTAACTGCGCAGCTGAATATAAATACGGATATACTTAAATTATATTTACTATAATTAGTTTTCAATAAAAAACATTTAAATGTGATTTCATATTATATTAAATTAGTTTTATTGAGATAGTAAAAAGCTTAAAAAAAAGTTCACATTTCAATATTTACAATTTAATACTTAATTTAACATTTCTCGAATGAGTAATCTGTGTTATAATTTTACGATAAAAATTAACTGTAGAAGTGAAAATTTTAGTTTCGTTCATATTTAACTTTAATTTCTTTATTTTAAAGAATGATCGAAATCCGGCCAATTTGTCTAGTGGTCAGCGTGCCTGACTAAGGATAGGGAGGTCCTGGGTTCGAATCCCGTTTCAGGCATGGATGTACTTTCTCTCTCTATCCTGTTTTTGTCCTTTCCTTGTGTGTGAATGAGGTATGAATGGTGCCTACCCTATAAACGGGTCCCTATGGCATGTGTGAAGGTGCGATGGTGGCCCACCCTTTGTGATGTACCCGGGGCAACGCCTCGGCGGCTAAGAGGTCGCTGTTTCTGGCCGGTTCCTTGGGTATAAGGGGACAATACATCCCGATATACCCCGACCATTGGGGAAAAAAAGAATGAACAAAAGTAAGCATTTCCCTATAAGATAAGATTTTCTGAAGTTAACATCAAAAAAATTATATAAAATAATAGTTGAAATATAGGAATTTTCTTCTCATCTAAAAGGTAAAAGCCAAAGTATTTAGTTTTCATACAATAACGTAAGTGAAACTACGTTACTTACGTTACTGTGAACGAAAGATTCTTCTTTAATACAACAAAAACTACTTCGGGCACTTCGTTTAATTAAATAATATCTGATAGTAGAAATAGTAATACTCGCACTTAAGCAAAAGTCAAATAGACAGAGATGCCGTATAATCCAGGATATCAAATTCTGAGTTTGTTGATTTTTTGGCGTATTTTCTTATGTATTTGGCAATCTGGTTTTTATTACGTCATAAATATGAAGACCCCTAAAAATAATGTAGAAAATTCTATTTTGTCAAACCTAGTATTTACGTCATCGCACACATCAAAATATGTCATCTTGGCAATATTTCTTTATCTCCAAGAAAATTCAGAATTTGGCATCCTGGGTTATACAGCGTCAAATATTAATAATTATACATTTCATATAATCAGAAAATACTGAATTTTTAAACTTTGTACATAAACAATGAATTATTTTGAATCGATTCTATAGGACGAAAAATGCTAAACTCAATGGCACGACTGCTCTATGGGGCCAAAGCCTTTTGCCTGTTTTTCTGACTGACAGAGTTAGCCTAACGTGAAGCCCCCAGTGTTTAAATCCCAAACATGGTTGGCACTCAAATTTTTTGACCCACTGAAGGGATAAAAAGCTTGTATGGACCGAGAGTCGAACTTCAGATTTGTCACTTGGGTGCACGAAACGCTACCACAGGTGCATGCTAGTATAAAAATAGTTACTTAAAATTTGTGCTGATCAATCGCTAAGTGGTTAGCGTTCCTGACTCTTTTGCTATTGGTGCCAGGTTCGAATTCCGGTTCGAAAATGGAGGTTTCTTTCTCTCTGTGTTTCTCTGTCTTTTCTTTTATGATGATGTATCAACGTGGCCACCCAAAAAACGGGTTTATGATAATATGGCAAGAGTAATGCCACTCACCTCGGTGTCTGGTTCACATGTGCCCGCTGGGTAACGACGAATGAGTAGCAGTTTCTGACCATGTTGTGGGGAAGGGTAGGCACCCAAATGCCCACCGTTATCAAAAAAAGAAAAAGTATCAACTAATTGCTTATGCTAAAGTAAAAATGCATTAATTTTCACAATATTAGATTAAAATTGACAAACTCCAGAGTTACATGTAAAACTTACTAAAAACACATTAGCCTAGTATTATGTAAGTCTTTATTTCAATTACTGTAAACACACACACACACACACACACAAAGAAGAATATTATTAATTCGACATCAGGAATTTAACTAAAACTTTTCTTGTAAGACAGCTGTATTATTTTTTTTTTCTACAACATATTTATTATTTTTTATTTTATGATACTCTGCTATTATCTACAAATACTTAAGAAATTAAATATAACAAAGATTTCTTACATATTATACATATAAAATTTTATATAATAAAAATCTTTAGAAATACAACAGAAATCTCATAAGACAACTTTCAAAATCATCAAAAGTCATTGCTTAGATTATATGAACTCTTTTTCTAACACATATTCAATTGTTCGTCTCAATCAATGTAAGTTTGAACTCACTAAATATTTTGAGGATTATTCTGTTGCAAATCCTTATGCTTGATTACATATTCAAAGATATTTTAAAATACATTTATGAATGAAAACTTATTTTACAATCATAAATTATCATTTTTATCTACATTTTGTAATGATCGCATACTATTTTTCAAGAATTTTTTAATTTGTTAATTGTATTAAAAAATTCACATTTTTAATGCATTCATAAAATCATTATTTCTTTAAAAATGATGTCACGCCTTAAATGTGACGTAATAGAGCAGTTATAATATCAAAACGGTTGGACAAAGTTGATAATAAATCTGCAATTACAAAGTTCTGAAAATTTTTCTTTTTAAATTGGTTTCAAATGCATTGTTCACTAAATGAAACTAAATCTTATTTGTTTTATATTCGGCTTTAAAATAACAAAATTTAGTGTTCTTTTCAGAAGTATTTTAATAAACCTGACATGTAGTTGTTTTGAAATTTGATATATATATATATATATATATATATATATATATATATATATATATATATATATATATATATATATATATATATATATATATATATATATATATATATATATATATATATATATATATTAGTTTTAAACCCTTTATCAAAGGTACAAAGGTATTTAATTTTTTCCATTGATAATATAGTACTGAAAATAAAAACATTTTTACCTAAAATTGAAATATGTGGTAGGTATAGTATTGAAAATTTCTCTACTATGGTAAGGCATTTGAGTAAAATATCACAAAAATATTTCATACATTTTTTTAATTCCAATATATTTTAATTGAAATATTCACATTGAAGTTCTTGCTCAAGAAACAAATAAATAACATTCTTTGGTTCATTTAAGGCAATATGTATTTCAAAAAGTTTAAGTTTAATTCCAATAGACAAAATTTCTTCATTTTAATCAATAACTTTTTAGATGATATAAAATTTAATTTTTAAACAAGTTCTATATTTTTATTCTATATTTTGAATCTGACTATTGTATAGTACTTATTAAATAGATAATAAGGATTGTATTTGAAATTCTTTGTTTATTTATTTTTAAATTTTAATTTTTTTTAACTAGATATCTTCCTTTTAAATGTACATGAAAAAACTTCATTTTGTAAGCACTGTGAGTAGGAGTAAATGAATGAAATTCTCTAGATCTTGTAAGCTTAGAATACTTAGCGCCATCTTTTGGTGAATAGTGGTATTAATTGCATCTTACATTTAATTGAAATAACAAAGAAAGGAAAAACAATACAGATTCTAAAAATATATTACAATTTTTTATTAATGCGAAAAATATATTTAAGTATCTGATCTCAAAATATTTGAGAAGTATATTTCTGTTAACCTGCAATAATCTTGCTTAAAATTCAACAAAAATTGCAATTCGGAATATTTATTAATATCAGAAATGTGACTTATTAAGTGAGTAAATATAAAAACATAAAGAAATTTAAATTACCATTTCAAAATTTATATTTTAATTAATAAAAACGTTTAATATTGAAATTATTATTTATATTTTTAATATAATTATATAATTCCCACATATGTTTAACTAGTTAAAAAATAATCTTTAAATAAAAAAAATTTGATTCTTTAAATCAAATGCTATATATATATATATATATATATATATATATATATATATATATATATATATATATATATTTGATTTAAAGAATCAAATATAATACATATATATATATATATTAAAAAGAAAGAAAAAATAACTTATAATAAACTGCGTGTGAAAAATGATTTTTCCACTTTTAAAAATACTCCATCATGTTAACAAGTATTTTTTTAATTTTCTGTTTTTTTCTTTTCTAAATACATACATTAATTAAAACATATGTGTATATAAAATGTTTATTTTAAAATTATACTGTTTATTTTGTGCTAATTAAACGTTTATTTTAAATGGATTTAAATCATTTTATTTAAATCCAATAATTAATTGAAATGTTTATTTTACAAATATTTTCTTACGAGGATGGCTAACAAAATTACGAAATCTTCAACATTTTTTGACACCCAATTCAAATAACATAATCATCTGATTATATTAAAATAATCAATTAAAGAAACTAAAAATTTAAAACTGAATTCCGAGAAAAAAATTTAAATAAAGAAACAAATTTTTGATACACAATAACAGAAATATCTAATTAAATGTAAAATAATTTAAAAAGGTTGCTTGATAGGCATTAAATATTAAGCATTTTATTCTTAATAAGCCTAAACATTTTAAAGCAAATGCAAAAATAAGCTAAATGTAAAAATATATTACTTTCTACTGAATTACTATTAAAAATAAATATATAATTTAAAATTAAATTTTAAAAAAAAATTTAAAAAGAATTTATTTTATCAAAAAATCCAAAATTTTAATTTTTTTCAAAAATTTACTATTTACATATTTTTATAACTATTTTTTTTTTAAATTTTCATTTAATGTTTTTTGTATAATAACTGAACAATGTTTGCACTTAATTATTGTATGAAATATCCCTTGTTGTAAAAAAAATTAACTTTTTATAATAACTATCTCTTATATTTCATATAAAAAAGTAATAAAAATATTTATAAAGTAATTATATTTTATTCTCTATCATGTTATTAATATTATTTAATATAAATATATAAAAAAAATTAAATTCTTTGATCCATTGGCATTTTTAAAAGTACAAAATGTTTGCATATAATATACAGTAGATTGATAATAAAGTATTCATGCAAACATTATTTAATAATTTGTATAGTTTTTTAAAAATATTTCATTAATAGTCTTTCATTTAGTCTTTATAATATATTATTACAACATATTATTTTGAAAAAGTTTTCATTTTTTTAAATGAATTTTGCTGATATTTATTTGATTGAAAGAGATGCATAATTTAGACACACACTCATTAGCACACGAATTAATTCATTTTAAACAATTGAATAAAGTGAAGAAAATCGTTAGTTTTTAAATTAAAAGAATTTATATATAACACCTTCACACCGTAGATAGTTAAAAAAAAATACAAATGAAATTGTAGTTAAATCTGATTATTTACTTCACTGTTTTAAATTTTAATTCATTATTCCCCTATAATTTAAAGAAACAATAGCACGCTAACTATTTCAAATACTTCACCGAAGTAAGTGAAGTGAAATGACATTTAACTATTCATGTAAGAGATCAATTTAAGAGAACATGTTATTTTACTCTTCACCATTACATTTTTGGTGAGTACATTTTAGTTAGTTTCATAATTAACTTTATAAATAAAATCATTGAGAATTTTATAAGTTTGAACAGTTAAAAAAAATATTTTTACATATTTCTCAATAAATACTATTCGTCTTTTCATTTCATTGAACACAAATGATTAATCTTTAGTTTGTTGTACAATATAATTTTAAATAGCATATTTCCATATTCCTTCTTATGATAGTCAAAAAACAATAGTATATTGTTTTATGTATATATAATATGCTACTATATGTGTAATAATATAACATATATATATATTATACTATTACACATATAGTATAATATATATATATTATACTATTACATAATATATATAATAAAATATATATATTACTAAATGTGTAATATATTTGGGCGATTTCTTCTTTATACATAAGAAACCGTTTCCCATGAGGCCAACGACGTATTCAAAAATTTACAATCAATTCATTATATCAAATGCGTTATTGTAGCATAATTTTTTAACAAAAATTTCTGAATTACAAAATAGAATTTAATAATCACACTATAATTCTGAACTCACAATATAATTCCTATTTCGCCATAACTCCTTAAAAACTCTTAAACTGCATTTTATATATATATATATATATATATATATATATATATATATATATATATATATATATATATATATATATATATATATATATATATATATATAAAATTTTACAATTATAAAGTTTATGGTCTGAGAATTTTAAAATTTTATGCATTTAAAATCCTTACATCTAAATAATTATAATACAGAATGATTAACAGGAAAAAATTTAATTAAAAATAACTATAAGGATTGCGCTGCATTTCCTTTTTGCTTAATAGAAACTAAAGGCAATTACGTTTACTGCTATTAAAGAATTCATAGGGTAGGCAACCATTCCCACCTCATTCACACACAAGGGAAGGGCTAAGATAGGATAGAGAGAGAGAAAGTACATCCATGCCTGAACCGGGAATCGAACCCAGGACCTCCCTATCTGTAGTCAGGCACGCTGACTACTAGACAGGTTGGCCGGCAATATATTGCTCGTTAAAATAATAGTTAGAAATTAGATAATTTGAGTGAAATTTGTAGGAAATTCAAACCAAATACGGATACTCAAAAAATTATTTTTATATGTTGATCTCCAGAAAACTCTCCGTAAGTTCTTAAATGAACCCTTTATGACATTCATTATTATTAAGCAAAAAAAAAATATACGGAAATGTATTCATGGTATTTCATTTCTGGAAATGAATGATTAGAAAAGAATTTGTATCGTGAAGAATATATAGGGAACTTTTGGAGGCTGCATCTTCAGTTTCCATAGAGGTAGATTTTTCTAATGTTAAATCATTGCTATCATAGAAAACCAAACCCACACACAAAAATTTAACTCCCAAGCAATGTATGCAATATGACATCACCATATATTGAGTCACCATGTGACGTCACCACCTCTCGTCTTTGTGGAAAGGTACACCACACAATACCCTCCCTCTCGAAGACAAGTATCAAAGCATACTTACAGAGGTATTTACCATAATCTGTTCCGGTGATTCGTTTGCGTCTACTACAGAAGATTCTCTTGGCACCGAACCAACGAAGTCCCTGATTACAGTAAATTTACCATCTTAACCAATGTCATCCCTATTGGCAATGGTCCTTTCTCAGATTTAATCTGTAACATAATAATGAACACGTTCCCTTGGGATACTTTTATCTATAAAGCTTATAAAGTCATCAATATTTGACAACTGAAAAATAATTTCTTTATCTTAAAATTTACCTTAATTTTTGTTAAATATGATAAAATAAAATGTATGTGGGTAATTGTATGTCATAAGTTTTTTGTAAAATCCTGATAGATTTTTTTAAAAAAAAATTCTGAAGAAAATTTAATTTACAACAAAAAGAAGTTTATTTATGAAATTCAAAAACACAAAAATTTCTTATATGAAGCTATTTCCTATGTGCTAATTTTAATCATTATATTAAATAGCATCATATTTCTTCATGAATTTAACCTTTCTTTTTCGTTAAGCAGGTAAACTTCATTTACTTACAGATTTTCATCAGATCCTTTTAAATGCTGATTTTCTTTTAATTAGCATTTACGCACATTTATCTTTATTAGATATTTTATTTTAAATACTTTTTAATTTTTTATTTGTCTGTTTTAAAATAAAAAGGTTTTAAAATAAAAAATGTCTCTTTTTCATTTTTTTTATTTCCGTTAACAAGAAATAATTTTTTGTGATGAATATTTAATAAGTAACATTAATTTTGTTGACTTCTAAATGTACTTATAAATTTAGAGAAAAATTTCTAAATTCGAGTATAACCCCACGATTTCCTTTGATTAATTCCTAAGTTCCAGAACAATACATGGATATAAACTATTCTGTCAGAAAAATATATCGAATAATAATACAACTTTTTTTTCAAAAATAAAAACAGATCTATCTCCAGAGAAAAATCTCCCCATATTCAAAATAAAAATTCATTTGGCCGGTAGAAATGTCAGGAAACGGCTGGTAGACTGCAAAACAAATGCTTATGCTGTCTATAACGTCTCAAAATAGAAGATGAATGCTTTTAGTTGATGTATTCTTTTGTAAAATCTTTCTGACAAAAAAAAATTCCGATGCATTTCGGGATATGCAGCGTAAAGAAAATAGAGCTTTTCAACTACAAAATTTGAATATAAAGTAATATTCGATAGGTATTATTGTCCTTCTAGATGACAAGAGCAATTGATCGCAACGAAATTAAACCAAATATAGGCTGACGTACATGGAAGATTTTGAATAATGTGACTTGCGTACGTATTGAATAAATGTTTGAATTAAGAGCAACTTTATAAAATATACTTTCTAACTTTAATGATGAAGAACATATTTGTAAGTTATTTGAATGCTTCTCTAAAAATGTATTTGAAAAGATAGATTAAAAAAACAATATAATGAGGAAATGTGGACATGGTGGTAAGAAAAGAGTTCTTTACATGTTTCTTTTAATGTTTCTTCTCGTACATGTAAGTTTCTTTTAATATTTTGAATAATTAAGAATAAAAATGTCAAAGATCTTATATACACATAAAAATAATATATATGAGACGTAATGTATAAAAATATACAGGTATTTTTTATGTAGTTTGGAAGTTATTCAGTATTATTGAAAAAGTGTTTTTTTATAATACTTTTGTTGAAGACATTCATCTTGAATAGGAAAGAAATAAACTGATCTTTCTAGATCAGAGAACTCTCTAGTATAATACACTAAATTAGACGTTAACTAGATGTCTCTATTTCAATATGAGTTGGAAAAGTAATTAGAAGTATCTGAAAGCCAATTTGTAGTCTTTATTATGATTCAAAACTATGAAGCATTCTCTTTCACTATAGTGTAAGATCTATCCGAAACTGTGTACTAGCGGTCTCCCGCAGCTCTCTACTGCAATTTAAATGTATTATAATTTACATTACCCTACCGATTTCATGTATTGTGTAAAGAAATATTTAGCCAATGATTTTCTATGGGTTCAAATTATCAATCAAATTATGCAGCATGTATATTACATAACTTTATATTGTATTTCTATTATTCTGCGAACACCTTTTTCTTTCTCTGAGATACCTTAACATCAAATTAGTTAAATTAAATCATCTATTATGTGGCACAAGCACTCTGTTTCCATTATTTAAGAATACTTACTCAACAGTCAATGTTAGTCAGAATTGAATATATTGTTTAAGATAGGATTTTTTATTATATTTTAAATGTGTATAATACTCTTTTATGTGTTATTATTTTACATTAATACATAAAAGACAATGGATTTAATTTATAAGTAACAAAAAAGCAATATTGTTGGCTTAAAAAACAATTTTGGATGTTTATTTCTATTTATATAAAAAGGAAACTTTAAAAAAATTACATTTTATTTAGCTTTCCTCAAATCTCGACAGTATTTCTTTTTTTTTTTTTTTTTAATACGCTCTCTTTAAAAAATAAATTTTCCTTTGTATGCTAGAAAATTGAACAAGTCTTCGTAGAATTTCTTGTTAACAGTAATCTGTCAGGATAAGATTTCCTATTACATAAGAATATTTCACAGTACGTTTTCATAAGAGATAAGTTTCAAATGAAACTCCATGAATTAATTATTAAATACAGATTGACTTATCGTCAAATTTTTTAACTTCCCCCCAATATTTATATTATTAAATATGTTTTATATTTGAAGAAAATAGGGATAATTTTTTTAGATTATATTTTATTTACATTTTAAATTGATAATTTTATCCAGATTTTGTTAAAAAAACCAAGTTTGTAAGTGTTTTATAATAATCCTAATTGAGAGAAATTCTTCTATTTAAGATATTTAGGAAAATTAGTATTATAGTTTTTTATAAACAAATATAAAACAATTAATTTATTAATTCTCCAAAATAGTGACATTTGCAAATAATTTATGTTATTATGTTTTGGATATAGAGTTTCGAGGACAGGCAGGAATATTTTAGAGAAAATTTTATTAAGGTTTATAAATAATAATTAAGTAATTCTGATTAAAAATAGAAGACGTGAATTGTTGTAAAAAAGAGATAGGAATTTTTGAGAAATTGCACGCATTTTATTAGAAATTTAGGTTTAGAAGATATTTCTATAGAATAATTCCTTTGTTAAAAATGCTTTATGAAATTTATTAAAAATGCCAACGTTCTTCAAGAATAATTTAGTGATTTTATTAACTGTAAAATGTTCACAGTAATATCAAAATATATTAATTTTCTTCATTCTGCTCAACTCGAAATGAATATGCTGCCTTAGTAATATTTATTAGTAGACAAATGTACTAAATATTAAATTATTTGACTTTTAATAAATACAAGTTTTAATTTTTTTCTCTCTAAAATAATCCAAAAAATTTATGCATATATGTAAAATAGTGCATCAAGAAATGGTGAATCAAAAATATTTTGAATTTTAGAAAAAAGGAAAACAAAATAATTATTGATATTTAATTGTTATTAACTAATTCAGTTATTATATTTTAATTCACAAACTTTAAATTTAAGAAATTAAATATAATTAAATGTATTTCAGTCGTTTAAGCTGATTTTTTATTTTATTTCATTTATAGTCAAAATTCAAGTAAAAATATAACTAAACAAAAGTTGAGAAAAATGTTTTATAACTAGATTTATATGATAATTTGAAAAAATTTTCTAGTAATGCCATAGCTAAATAGCTAATTTTTTTTAAACCAAGAAATTGTGTGTACCTAATATTTTCTTTAATTTATATTTCATATTATATTCAAGTAAAAGTAAGAATTTTTGCCTGTATTTATTTCCATACAATAAATTAAGTAAATAAGTATATGCAATACTTTTATAAGAAATTAAAGACTAATTAAGAAATTTATGGTATTAAAAATATTCCGCTTTTAAAATAGAAAAATTTTCTGAAGCAAAAATAAATCTAACCCAAATTGTTTTAAACCAAAAAATTATAATATGAAGTATCTTTTTCAAAATATATCAATTTTTATCTAAAAAAAATTAAGGGAACACAATAACAAATCAAAAATCTCTGAAATTATGCCCCTATATAAGAATTTTTTTTTCTTTTCGTTTCCTATAACATCTTTTTTAACCCAGCAATTGCATTCTCTTAACATTTACTTCAATATTTCTTAGGCATGTTTACCTATCCCTTAAAAAAAGTAAGATGGTCATATTTAAATTTTTCTCTCTTGCCCTGTTTGACGCTTATAAGTGCAGCAATAATATAAAAGTACCTCTTTTTCTTTTTGATTATATTTTTTTATGATTATGTTTTTACTATGAGAACACTTACTCAAACATCTTCTGCAGGAATTGTATGACTAACTTTGTAATTTTACTATAATAACTAAAACTTTGATGGAGATTTCATGTGATTATAATTATTATAAGAAACAATCATAATTTTTATCCCACTTATAAATTATCGTAAGGTCATATAAATAATCGAAAAACATTTTTCTAAAATTGCTTATCGTATTTCTATGTTGTATATATAGATTTATTTGCAATTAGCGGGTATTTCATATTAGCTGTTACTTAAAAGACAGCTTAAATTTAAAATCTACGCACATTTTATATTCAAAATCATTATATAATAATTGTAATTATTTTCAAAACTTTTGAAGAAATATATTTTAAATTTTCATTTTCTTGATACTTTTAAAAATAGATTGCATTCTATCAAGTAAGATATTTCCCAAAATAATCTATTTATATTTTAATTGATTCAAGAAACTAATATTCAAATTTTAATAATTATAAGAAATTAGCATTTTGAAATTTGATTAATACTATAATTTTAATTCCTTTTCCAACTAAAATGTAAATCTCAGATATGGAGCTTATTTGATTTAAATACTTACAGTTAAATAAAACTAGTTGGCACCTACATTACAATATACCTTTATTATAATTCTACCAAAAATATAATATTTTTTTTACAAATTGCTTTTTTCTGATGCCATCAAGAACTAACAAAACAAAATTCAAATAGAATAACATAACTGAATAAATAATTTCCACTGCTTTAATTAAATCAATCAAATTTTATTCATTACGAACTATTCTTATTTTCACGTACCTACCTTTATATTTCTTACATTTTTTTCAATAGTTGGTTACTATATTATTATTGGTTATAGCTTGAATTTAAAAAGAAATTGAAGTAGAAAAGGTAAAACTAAAAATCCTGCTAATTCTTTAAATATGAATAAAAAATTATTTTTTCATTTTCCAATAAAAATTATTTCAAACCTTTAAAGAAAAAAAAAGCTCATATTTAGATATAACTTAATTACGTAACTACTTTCTAACAAAAACACAATTTAACCGATAATAATTTATACCATACCTTGGCATCTAACCACAATACAGTGTCTATAACACAAAAGGAAATAATTATCGGGTTTTCTAACTGTTCAAAGGCAACTGGAAAATTAATTGAAACGTTTGTCCAATGTATTGAATTATGGGGCAAGGTGGAAAGGCCCTGTCCAGTGATTAATCGATTGAGGCTGAATCGGCCGCCTAAAAGCTTGATAAGATAGTTGAACTTAACACGTAGCAGTTAATTTTAGAAGCCCTTTAAAGAGATTATTTGGAGAAATTAAGCAATTGCGGATAATTCAACGCAGATAATTGAAACATGTTAAGGACGCTACAAATTTTATTGACTTCAATATTCGCTCTTTATAAATTGCTACTGTAAGATCAAAATTCCTTTGGTAATTATGAAATTATAAACTCTCATTTTCGTTAATCATATTATCTATACGTTATTATTAATTAGCATTTTACATTTAATTGAGTAATTAAATTTGTAACTACATATTGTAATTTATATAAAAAATTATATAAAATTTAATGTTTTTAATAGTTAAATATGTAATATTTTTAATGATTACATATGTAATAATTTTAACTAAATTTTAATGCATACTATTTCAAATAATTCTGATGTGTGTCAAAAGTTTCTTTGAAATTCTTATTACAGTTTCGATAAATTTTCTTACTAATAATTTTTGTTCTGTATATTTTAAGAGATATAGGAATGTGCGTATTACAAAAGAGAAACTGAATATAAATAAGTTACACGATTTTGGAAATGAATATTTTTTTAATATTTAATGAAATCTTCAAATAATGTCAATAATTTTGTTATTTTAATATTCAAAAAAGTTTCAAATGGGATACCAATCAGGAACTTCACTTTTATCAGAATACATTAAACCCTTTTAATGAAATTTATGCTAAAACTATTCGATTGATATGAGAATGTAATAAAACGATGTACACATCAATAAAAATACAGTTAGCTATCTCAAAAGTTTTAAATATATCATTAGTAAATAATTTATTGTTATATGTTTTTTTTTCTTTCTTTCCAATGGCAGTTTGTAGACAGTTACAACTGCAACAGAGTCTATTAATCTATTGTTCCCTGATACCCAAGGAACCGGCCAGAAACAGCGACCTCTTAGCCTCCGAGGCGTTGCCCCGGGTGCACCACAGGGGGTGGGCCACCATCGCACCCTCACACATGCCATAGGGACCCGTTTATAGGGTAAGCATCATTCATACTTCGTTCACACATACATGGAAAGTACAAGGACAGGATATGGAGAGAGAAAGTACATCCATGCCTGAACCGGGATTCGAACTCAGGACCTTCCTATCCGTAGTCAGGCACGCTGACCACTAGACAAGTAGGCCGGCTTATCATTATATGTTATATTATACATTATACACTGGTGTGCATAACTTAAGCAACAGGTATTTTTCACCCTAATTTCACGAGAAATTCTCTGAGAGACTAGAAATTAAGAAGTGCAAAACAGCATTTTGAATTAAAAAGATGACGGAAGTATAGTTGTACTAAAATAACGCACATAAACAAAAAAATGATTTATTGAACTTATAGTGTGTTTACAAATGATTGTCTGCCTAAATGGAAGAGCAATAAGCGGTTATTTTTATGTATGGGATATGCCTTTTCCTTACTACGGTGGTTGCTTAGTACTATCTGCTTTACTTAGATTGTTAACAGTTCTTGAGTTGAGAGTACCCATTCCTCAATTACCATTTGCTTCAACTGTTGGGTCATCCAAGAGGACTTAATCATGCCTCAACACGTCTCCCAAAAGCATTCCACATGTTCTATGGGATTTATTTTAGTGTTTGTTCAGTTGTTTGTTGTTCCTGACGAATGTAATCGTGCCTCAACTCATTTCCCCAAAGCATCTCACAGATGTTCTATGGGATTTAAATCAGAGGAGAAAGCTGACTAAGCCATTCTAAGGATATCTTTCCTTTCCAGTAGATGCTGAACTGCCGGAGTCCATTGTTACCCTGTATTATCATCTATAAAAAAAACATGTCTGCTCCAATAGCCTCTTGGAACTAACGCACTTGAGGAAGGATCACCTCCTTACAATAGAGATCTGAATTACAGAATCACCTTCGAAAACATTAAGCGCAGTTCGCCAGTTCTGCACAATACTCAACCAGATGAGAACTCCTGGGCCACCATAATAGCCTCTTTACACGATGTCATTGCGACGAAACCGTGTCCTGACTTCTGTCCAAATCAATTGGCATTAAGAATCACTAGTGGTACTGAAACGATTCTCGCCCGTTAAAAAAAATCTGACACCATTGATGAAATGTGCAGCTTTTGTGCTCTTTTCACAACTCTGGTAGCATACAGATGAATAACTTTCAAAGCAGGGTAGCATTCAGGAAGGCTGGTGAATAAGCCACCTTTGAAAACTCCTCAGGACACAGTAAACCACAATACTTGTCACCGCGTAGCTGTACATATTTGCTGATATATCGGTCATCCACTGCAGTCGTTTTCTTGGGGTGGATGTAACTAACCTTTCTAACACCTGTACTTATGGGTTGAAACGCTCAATAAAACCACAAAATGGCACTTTTGTTGATTCCAAACTATTCAGTTACATCGTTAACATTAAACCCCAATTTTTTTCTCGTGGGAAGCTGTCCATATGTTTTACTTCACCCAGTTTTCTCGAAAGAACTCACATTAGCAGCAAATGTATTTAACTGTGTTCCCGTCCTTCCTTTTATTGTAGTTACTGACTTGGCGTAGACCACATGTGCACGCTTATGTTGTCTGCGGAATTTTGTTCTTGACATCTGCAGATATATCACCTTTCTAATTTGTGTGTTCATTGTATTGATCGCAAGCCCCCTTTATTGAAACTGAATGGCTATCTGCTTAAGATTGACATTGTTGCCTAAGTTTTTCACATCAGTGTATTATAAAATATATATATATTTAAGTATCAAGAAACTAATCTATATATATCATATACATCTACTGAGTATGCAGAAGTATTACAATACGATGTGGTATTGACTCCACTAATGCATAAAGGTATCCTTGACGTAATCCACAATTCTTTAGGAGCTCTGATGACTAAGATCTTTACCAAATGTTACGCGTCAGGGCTTAAATATTCAATAATTTTCATGTCTGCGAATTTAAGTAGCCAATAAAAATGTCTGAGATCGAAAACTAATCCAGGAACTACTCGAAAGCAACTCTCGAATTATGATGCGCTATTTTGCTGCTAGAATAGTCCAAGTCCCTAAGAAGCCACAGTGAATATGAATGTGGCATTTAATCAAACAGAATACTTTTGTATTTGCCACCTGATAGATTCACATTTATTTTCATTTGTCACATTCATTCGCATATATCAAGACTCTCATACATTTGCCACAACATATCTCCAATACAGTCACAATCTGTAGTTTAAGTATTCCCTTAAGCTTTGTAGATTCTTAAGATATAGGGTCCATAGGTGTTTCTCCATAACTTCATACATTTATCTATTCAATATAATTGGGAACGAAATTCATTAAATGAGGTAAAATGCTTCAAATCATCGACACTCCAATGGTTAAAATTCTCTATGATAAGGGGATTAAGGATTCATGGTTTCAGACAATGTAAAAAGCTTTGTGGCAGTCAACAGCCATATATAAGTGGGTCTTCATCTTTTAATACTTGCATCATCGGTAATCTACTCATTAGCTTGCATATAAATACTTATTGACGTCACATCACAGAAATCTTTTACATTATATATATTTGTGCACATATTTTTGTATATGTATGTATATAATTTCTCTATTTTTATTTTTATAAAAGAATTTTAAAAGTTTAAATTTATATAATACGTATTTGTAAAATAAATCTAATAAGTTTATACATCAAATAAAAATAACATAAAAACAAAGCACACAAATATAAAAAGTTATTATTTTCTTTTTTTATTAAATAAACCATAATGGATTTTACAAAATCAACGAAAGAAACCGAGTTATTTCTCTCTATCTTTGATGTGATACATATGAAATCATAACTTATCAGAATAATTTCTTATAATTATTTAAACTTCAATTTTTCATCAAAAATATCAATATTTAAAAAGAAACTATGTTATACAACAATAATGTGTTTTAAGTTATTACTTATTTGTTTTAATCATCGAAATAGGAAAAGTTACTATAAAGAATAAAAAAATCAAATTCTAATTACTGAATAAGTAAATGTTTATTTAAAAATGAGAATATCGGCTGTAAAGAATATAGATATTTAAAATTAGCTTTCAGTTCACCTCTTTCATATAACATGAAAGTAACAGCATTCAACTAAAGCAAACAGTAAATTAAAAAGAATTCACCTCCACGTTAATTATTTAAAGGTTCTCTCTCTCTCTCTCTCTCTTACGGAATTAAAAAAAAAATGAACTCTTTTAAGCAAAATTAAATCTGAATCGGGATCAATTATATAAATTTTCATTAAAGACTCTGCTGAAGGTACACTTTTAAATAAAATCATGCTTTTTCACTAATCATTAAATATTTACACATTTATCTCAAACTTTCGAAACAAAGAAATGAAAAAATTGAAAGCTACTAAAAAGAACAGGTTCTGTTTTGGAATAAAGAGAGCGTTAAGCAGTTTCATTTGCCTCATTAATTTTCCTTCCTAATTTGGCTGATTAAAGTCTCTCTTAATAAGTGAGTTGATTAATTACTTTACTGTTCAATTAATTAATTGTTCACCCACGCCCTTTTTGCACCTAATCATGCCTTTCAAGTTCGCTGTTTCCTCTACACTGATTTTTGGAATACTTTGTTTTTAAAAAATAAGACTTCCAAACTTTACACTTTATTTTGTTGTGTGTTTTACATTAAAACAAGACACACCTATTCTAAATATATGGATTTTTACATCCTCAAAAAATGATAAATTTTAAATGCTTCTTAACATTTTTTTTCATAATTTTATTACAGACCATTTTTTGGTTTTTGATAAAAACTATTAAGTTTAAAGTTTTGTGAAGATAAAAATCGGTGCATTTTTATCGCAATTAACATTTTAGATCTAAATTTGAATAGTTTTTAATTTGGAAATTCTCCCTGTAGAAAAAAAGTCCAGAAATAATTTTCAGAAAAAAATTCAGAAAGAAAATAAGTTTTCGACTATTTTTCGCAGATTAATTTGATCATATTTTTATAAAAAATAAGGTATACTAAAAATTAAAAAATTTGCATTAACTTAAATACATTAAATAAAAAACCCAAATTTATTTGAAAAGTACTATGAAAATTGTGTTTTTCTATTTGTTCATGCACTACAGCTCTGTTCATATGAACAGCCGTGTAACGGATGCGCAAAAACAAAAACACATTATTTATCATTCACGCACAAAATATTATTTTGGCTGAAAGTAAATTCATTTTTTAAATAAAAAACGTAAAATTTTACTGAATTGTATATTATCAATAACAACTGGTCCAGTACCTTTTACCATCTTTCTGGTAGTATCGTGATTTCACACTCATAAAATGGTTTTTTTCTAGCCCAAAACTTATCCAATTGGGAAAAACGAAATTGCTTTCCGAACAACCCAAGAAATAACTAGTAATATCATGCAAATTGTACGAAAAAAAGAAAGACTACATTATTCTCTTTCTTTATTACTGATACGAAAATATACACTTTTATTTCAAGTAATTTTAATAAATATGTGTTTTATTCCAATGTCTTAGTTTAAGCTCATCTTAACAAGTGATAAACCCATGATCTTTGGAATGGAAAGCTGTTGCTGTTACACCAGCATGTTTCCTTGTACCTAGTCCTCGGATAGGCTCTATCAGTTAGATAAAAACAGCCAGGTGTCATCTTCGTGACTTTGAAGTAAAAGGTCCCGATGTTTGGCCTGCCACCATCTGATGTATCATTTTACTTGGAGGCACTGCTTTAACGAGTCCCAACCACCTTTAGTGTACATGACGTATCTTAGGTTAAGCGAGGATTAGAACTCACTGCCTTCCGATTATAAGAATGATTCCTTAAACAACCAGGCCAACCAGTCCCCATTGGAATGGAAAGTATCATATTCGCATCTATTTTCAGTACAGCAATAAGACTGAAAAGTCGTCCCGAAAAACGTTATATGAAAGATATTCAAGTATTTTAGAAAAATTCTGTTATTTTATGAATCACACTTAATTTTAGTTTTTCATGTTTTTTACAATAAATACATGTACATCAAGATAGTAAATAATTCGAAACAACATTTGTCAAGATTCAGATTTTTTAGTTCATCTCTATAAATTTCAAGGGATTCGACGGTTTCTGAAAAAGCAAAATAACTCTATTTATATAAAAATGAAATTGAAAAAATAAAAAAGATTTTTGCGTCTTTATAAATACATCAATTTTTAACAATACGCTTCACAGTTTACATAAGTTCTCGATACCAGTGGTTCTCAACCTTCTTTTTTTTTTTCAACCAAATTTTATAAATGTATATATAAAAAATTAAAAGGTTTTTATTATTACTAGTAAAGTTAGTCTAAATTGAAGAAAAATACGTAAAAGAAAACTGGTTTTAACAGTTAAATGCTATATTTTTACAGTTATTAAAAACTGTTTTTATTTTCTATAATTGTGACCTTCTGTAAAGTTTCTATCCATGTGAAGAAATTTCAAGATTAAAAAATGCTATAATAATCTTCTATGCCTTTTTTGAATGAATTAGGATTTTTCAGTATTAACTAACACAAAAACATAAAAAGAAAATAATGAAGATGATTATATAAATGTAGAAGATGATATGAGAGTAGCGTTGCCATTTTTACAAACAAATATAAAGGAAATTATCATAAAACATTATGCTCAAATTTTTCATTAAAAGTATTCTTAATAATACCTTTCAATTAATACCTTAATAAACGTACTGTTGTGTTTTCCTAGTACATATTATATTACTTTACATTCAAAATTACTATCATAAACCATCTTACTTAAAGTATCATAGGTAAGTCAACAAACTTATATTTTTCTTTGTAAAATACCAAATTTTGAAATCGTTAAATATGCGCCACAACAAAAAAAGGCTCCGTATCACTGCTCTGTACATTTCACATTTCATAAGTCCACTTTCAATCAAAATATTGATGGAAAAGAATAAGTTGAAATAAAAACGCATTATGAGGCTAGCAAACACAAAATCGCTCTTCACAAACTCCCTATCTCACCTCTTTAACTGACAGCCTAGTACTAAACTTTTAGGACGGTTCTTTTTTTCAAATTAAAGCAGAGAATACGATAAAACTGTGGAGGAGATGCCATCAGACTGGGATCATTTTAAGTGCTCCATCTTAGAGGAAGCGAATTACTATTTCTTTTATTCAAACAACTGATTTCATTGAATAACAAAGCGGTAAAAAATGGACTCACTTTAAGTCTTAAGCCTTAACCGAAAATCTCTTCATTATACCAGCGAGCTTCTTCCACGGGAGACTTCTGACCTAAATGACGCTTGGAATGAAGAAAAAATCACATTTGGCATAACAAAAGCTGGAGAAGGTTATCCATCAAGAATCTAATGGACCAAATTTATTGTAATGTTCTTCCAAGAATAAAACGAGTTTTCTTTCCAACCGTTTGAAAAAAAAAGCTGCATTGAGCTAGTAGCTACCAAGAGATGTATAAAAGTTGATGTCCTTTAAAAGTATAAGCTGGTTTTAACCTCGATAAGTTATAAATTATCCCTTTAAAAATACAGTTCTTCAAATGGAGTTTGAAAGTGTTGAAAGTAGTCTTTATTTTTCATATTCGAAAAAATGTTTGATTCATTCGATATATTTGACAGACGGAAATCAATTCGCTATAATCTGCAAATGAATATTTTTAATTATTAAAAATTTCTATTTTGTTGGTTAAAAGCATTTAATCTTTCCCGCAGTTGGGATAATATTGTTGGTAGGTCGGTAAGTAATGGCCATCAAACTTTTGGAACTTTATGCTAATTAAGTGCTTACAACTCATATTGATAAAAAAAATTTTTACGAATTTATTCAATAAATAGAAGTATTTAAATGTGGTTGAGTCTTCGCATTTTAGAAACACAAGGACCAAATATAAGACTGTAAAAACTTAATCCATATCCCCTAGAAGTATCATTTCACTTGGAAGACATTGTGATCAAGAGCTATTTAACACGTACAACCACTTTTAGGCTGATCTTCAGTTAAATCGAGAACCAAATTCTCTTTCAACATTCAATCAATAAATTGTCTTTTAAAATTGCTAATGATTGATGCAAATTGATTGTATTAATAATCTTAAGCAATATGCAAATTTTCACATGTCTCAAAAGTAACACAAAAGTAGTATATATTTTAGTTTTTTTTTTCTAAATATTTTCTAAAAGCGTAAAAAATTATTTACTTTCAGTTTAAACTAAAAGAGTTATTTAATTATTAACTTAATATATTAAAGATTTTAATTAGTATAAATGGGGAAATTTAATATTACTTAATTTCCAAATACTAAGTTTTAAAAATTGTGAACGACAAAACTTTCTTGTAGGTGTCAAAATCTTTCAATTTCCTGTAAAGAAAAGAAACGGTTTTCTATTTCTGTTTAAACATTATTTTAGCAAAAGTATTTTATTAAAATATATAAAAAAAGACAATTAGAAAGCCCTGAAGAGCCGGAAATGTAATATGAGCTTTAGAAATAAATGAAAAATATTTTTGAAAATATTACACTACGGCGTGCGTGAATGTTTTCATTGGAGATTTTTTTTTCAAGTCATAAGTTATTATGGGGATTAAGACGTTAGAAAAATCCGAAAATCTATAGTGAAAAATATGCTTTTCGAACTTATCAGACTAGTCTCCAAAATTGAAATTGAACATTAGACTTTGAAACAAATGAATAAACTATGAAAACATAAATATAATTTCATAAAAGTTTTCTGTTTCAGTTTTATTTTTTATGTAAGTATGTTAAGTATAAGCAACACTCTTTATTTGAATTCAAATCAATAATGAAAAAAATAAAGTGCTAATTATCCCTGCAATTTATAAAACCGAATATCCTAATGTTCTTATGTATTCAATATTAATGAATTGTAAGTTATTTTTGACTATATCAGAAAGAATGTATTCTTACTCCATACTAATAATTTTTATTTTTTGTACGTAATAAAAACAATCAAATTAAATGACTTAACTATAAAGAGAAGAGATAAAGTTTGGAGATTGTGCCATACACAGTTCACATGAATGTAAGCACCTGTCAAAAGTCTG
Organism: Latrodectus elegans; assembly: GCA_030067965.1. Classification (NCBI taxonomy): domain Eukaryota; kingdom Metazoa; phylum Arthropoda; class Arachnida; order Araneae; family Theridiidae; genus Latrodectus; species Latrodectus elegans. Next base: position 52,009,229 of record CM057819.1, read on the forward strand.
AATAACCACCCTTCACAAAAAGGACTGCTGCGAGACGTACAGGAAGTGAGTCAATTAAATTCTTGAAGGTGTTCACTAAGGTATTGAGCCATCTCAACTGCTTGTCAGCTGCACTAGTTTACCCTGGTTGGAATCCATGCTTCAGACAACTTGATCGAGATGTTCCCACAGATTCTTGTTTGGGTTTATGTCAGGTCAGTTTGCTGGTCAGAGAATAACGATACACTCTTTCTGGTGTTCTCCGAGACATACAGCGTACATTGCCAGCTGTATGACACAATTTAATCCTACTACCTGAGGAAATACAATGCGCATGTAAGGATGAACATGGTCCACAAGGGTAAATACGTACTTGAATTGACATTGTTCCTTCCCCAATGATGATTGAGCCCAGAGAAACATATCTGAAAAAAGCAGAGAAAAATCAAGAAAACATCCGCAGACCATAATACTTCAGCCTCCAACCTGGACTTCTCCGGTTATTGTTTGAGAGTGTTTGCTTTCAAGATTTCACGTTATATACGCCAACGTCAACCTCTTCGATAGAACATAAAATTTAATTTATTGGAAAATACTACCTGTCGCCATTTAGTGAACGTCCAGCTCGGGTATTCGAATGCAAATTTTGTTAGTCCCTTAGTTCATCGAAGTGTGAGTTGCCGAACGATAGCACATCATTTCCTTGGAACGTATCTCCACAGCCGTCGTTCACTTCTGTCATCAATGAACGAATTTATCTATCTAATTACATTATAAAATCTTTATCTAATTGTAGTGATGAAATTAAGAAATAAATTAACTCTCAGTCGAAGTTCAGAACTCTTAAGCAGTCTTCTTATATATTTTTAGAATAAAATATGTGTCACCTTCACTACTTATTTTGACTTTAATATTATATAAATTTCAACTTATTTTTAACTCAAATTTGAATACTTAAATTGTTACTTTAAGATCCTTCTCTGCGCATGATTCAACAAGGTATTCAGACATAAAACAGAATTCAAATCCCAATTTCCCTGCCACAAGTATTAATCGCATCCATCATTTGATGAAATGGCGAATATACATCAATCATTCTACTAAATTTGCAAATTTGCCATTTTTCCATCAACATCACACTAGAATTACATCTTGGGTTGTTAGCAAAAAGTATAGCTTTTATAAATTATCTGATATTGCATCATACTGATTAAAAGCTATTCTGTAATCCAAAGTTTGAGAACAATCCTCATAAACACGTCAATGGTTATAAATTCAAAGTCATACAAAATTATTTGGGTATGTTTTTAAAATCGTTTCTTCAAAATACTCTCGAATAATGAATTTCCTAATTTTGAGGAAAAAAAAGCATATTGGACAACAATAAAAAAGTACTTATACACATATATTTTCCAACTGTTTTCAGAGTTCACTTACAATTCACGTTAAGAAATCATTAAAATTATGACAGTATGTAACGAATTTACTGAACCTCAATGGTTCAACCACGCTCTTTTGAGTGGAAGTTGTTGAGATCGTTTTCAGCTGTTACTGAACAACCGCAAATGGATGATTCTTTCTTGCTTTTTGAGTGGATATTTATTGGGAGGTTCTTTGATTTTCCTCGTTTATGATACCTCGTCATGTAATATCTAATGGCATAAGCCTGTTGTGAGGTATTTTAATTTTCATCGTGTATTTGTCTTCTAATAGGACTTCTCATAGATAGTAGGCCATAATCACACATTTCTAGGGAAAAACTAGGAAAGCTCTCAATCATTTATCCAGAAAGACGTGCATGCGGAAGAAGAAACGCAATATTCATCAGCCATTGTTCAACAGTGACTAGGATCGGACCTATCGATCTGAAAACAGCTGTCCTACCACGAGGTCATTGTAAACCCATGGATTTGCTCCTTTGCAATTTGTGGCTTCGGTCAGCTGCTGTTGATATAAAGTTATTCCTAAAAGCAACATAAGATGAATCATCAAATATCATTGAATGGTCTTTGGTTGTTACACTATCCGATGTGTCAGCAATTGGGTGGCAAAGCAGATAGCCTAACAACCAAAGCTATCCGCTGAATGACCTGGTAAATCGAAAGTGACAAGGGTAATCGAGTATCAAATAGTAAATTATATTTTTCAAAAGGAAAAAGGAAAATGTCCTAATAAAATGTACTTTAATGCACTGAATAAGTAGCTTAGAATTTCTTCCAAAATGTTGATAGATTTTAAAAGGAAATTTTCGAATAGCATTTAAGGTCTCAGTGTTACTTAATTGCATGCATATTTCATTTATATACATTATTTAGAAAAAATTGAAGTACAAGAAAAATTTGATTGATTATGATGAAATTTAATAAGTTACGTGCATTTCTGCTGATCAACTATCAAAGTATAAAACCGGCAATAGATGTGATTCATCTTTTTTCATTTTCTCCGTTGTGATTCCATAAAGAAATAAAGGATTGTGACATCATGATGTCTTAGAAGATCTTATAGGCAACTGAATGACTTCGAACTCGGTCGCATTGTCTAAATACCTAGAGCTAGTAGTTATACCAAGCAATGAGTCTTCACTTACAACGTACAGATATAGCTGTGCAAAAGTGATATAAGCAACAACTTCTCAACGAAAGGGAGGTTCTGAGCGGCCAAAAGGCACAAATCCAAGGCAAGATCGGATGATTCTTCATTAGATCCGAATTGCTCCAGTGATATCATTCTCTATTATTCAACGTAATACAGCCTCTTCCATTACGTGATACTTTTACCTTCATTTCACCGCACTTGGCTCAGATGAGGTTAAGATCACAGTGGCCTTTAAGACGTCTACCTTTGACAAAACAAGAGCAGAGGGAATCGTCTGGAATGATGTAGCAGCATATCATTATTGTTGCCCTCTAACTGGCATCGCATAGTGTTCATCGACGAATACCACTTTATTGTTGAAGAAGATGACTGTTGTGCTTGTGTTTGGAGAGCCAGGGCCAGAGATCTTAATCAGCCATAATTCCTGGTGTGACAGTGTGGGATGATATCTCATACAATAATAGGTAATGACTAGTAGCCCTTCGTACATCTTTAACAGTTCAACGATATGTTAATATTATTTTGCGTTTGCTTCGATTACCTTTCATGACACATCATCATCCGGAAGATGGTTTCCAACAAGATAAATCCATACTCTAAATCTCTTGACTCTCTTTATCAGTAAAAACAAATACTTCCTTCTTTGTGCGCCAAAATTTTGGAAAAGTGTATTTCAGTAAATAAACTAATGTGATAAGCATTATGTATGCAAGCTTACTATTCATAAAATAATATACAAATTATATTTACATATTTTTTCCTAAAAATGAAAATTTATTCAATTTAATGATTTCAAGGCCATGCTTACAGTCATTCTTTTTCACAAATATGCGAAGGATATATTCTCCAGAATCTGTTTCTAATTTTTTTTAATATGTATTCCTCATTCGAACCAAAATTTAAAAGTAAAATTCAAAGAAAATATTCAATAATTAGAAAGAAATTTATCAAATAAAACCTTACGCAGAATAAATTTAATACTCACTTTTTAATAATTCAAATTATTTAGCATTACTTAAATTTATGTGAATTTTAACAAAATTATTAATATTTGTTAAAAGGGAAGGAAATTAATTTCATAAAAATACTTTTCCAAATTTAAGTTTTTAATTCACAAATAAGTAATGTATGTCTTTTTTAAGTCTCACACATATATGTTAATATAGCTTTGTTAATTATATATATTATACATTTTTTTAAGTCTCAAACATGTTAAATAAGTTTTAAAGTCTCAAATAAAGTATGCTAAATCAAAACTCTTTTCCTCATTTCAATATAATGATTTAAGCATTAAATTGCTGCTATTAGAATTTAACTAGAAAAAAAAATGACATTATTTATATTAGATTAAATAAATATTTCATTTTTCACTGTTTGAAATACAAACATTTCTATTTTTATAATATTTGATTCTCTTTAATATATTATTATTATATAATAAATTATTTTATAAAATGTTGGTAATGGTACCTAGATTCATAAAAAAGTCCAATTTCTTTCCACATATTTATATGAAATAGCTGAAACAAATAAATTAGTAATAAATACATTCATACATAGATTATTTTAATATACATCTAGCCAAAGTTTCATCTGTTTCAATTATGTTTATAAAAAATAATAAATTAAATATCAAAATACTTCCAACCTATTTCAAAACATAGTATTATATATATATATATATATATATATATATATATATATATATATATATATATATATATATATATATATATATATATATATATATATATATATATATATATATATATATATATATATATATATATATATATATATATATATATATATATATATATAAGAACGAAAAAGTATATTAATATATAAAAATATTACTCAAAAAAGGGAATACGAATTATTATTTTAATAATGCGTCTTAAAACATCCGATAATTTAAATATTTCTCGTAAACTGCATATATATTCCATATAAAATTATTGAAGAGGCATTTTACCATTCTTTTCAACTGTTCTTTATTGTTTAGATGCATTCTTACTTTTCTAACAAAATTTGAAACGTTCTGAAATTCAATTTTATAAAAATACGTAAGTCGCATTGAATATCAAATTCAAGATTATAAGAATAAAAAAAACTTGTGTTACATAAACATTTTGCCTGATAAATTTTTCTACATTTATTCGATTGCATTCCTTTCCTCTTTGTTCTTATACGTAAAGACGAAATACAACAAAAGAATGTAGAAACAAGTCATGACTGACTAAACCGAATGGTAATAAACAGATTATTGTTCCAGCTTTATTTGCTTATGCAAGTCACAACTGCGTATCAGGCATACTTTTTAAATGAATACACTTTGCTTTGTCACAAATGGATAATTTGCGACAATTTTAATGAAATTTAATAAGTTTTTGTGTTGATTGGAAATATTTTTACTCACAAAATCAGAATACTTGAGTAAATATATATTTACATATACATTAAAAAGTTATATATAGATTATATGAGCATTACAAGAAAAAAAAGATTTATGCAATATATATAGTGGGGGGGTGGCCAAAATTGTGGACACTTTTCGAAATTTTTATGTTATTGAACTTTGTATACTTATAGAAAATGTCACGTAAAGCAAAATACAAACTTGCATATATCAATTTAAAGAGAATTTATTACTGAATTCAATACAAAACACAAAATTCAATTATTTGCAATACAAAAAAGTTATATGTACTTTAATATAAATAAAAAACACAGTTAAGAAATGGTTTGTGGTGTCTAGCTTTCCAGACCAAACACTGTTCTTGTTCTGAGAACCAATCACAAATGTTAGTAACTGCCAGTAGAAGGTGACATCATGTTTACACTTGAAACACTTCATCATTTTGCTTTGTTCTGTAGAAGGAGGACCTGTTTCTTATACATTGCCATTACAAGTAGGAATTTTTGTAAAAAAAATTTTATATTTAGTCAAGAAGCAATGTCATCAAATAAAAGAGTAGATTGGACACCTAGAAAGAGATGTAATATTATTACGAGAAAGTGGTATTTCCTAAGCTGAAATTGCAAGACAGGTGGGTGATTCACTGACTACATCTGGAGTCCGAAAGTTTTGTTTACGATATCAGGAGACAAATTCAATAAAAAAACAAAGAAGTAAAATGCCGAAAAAGGTGCACCATATCCATTGATGGCAGAAGAATGAAAAGACTTATTCGGTAGGAATGGGCGAAAATATGTAAGACGTAGAATAGGAGAAGAGCTACATCCTGACTGCATTCAAGCAACTATGAAGAACCCAGTTAGTGTTATGATTTGGTCATGCATGTCAGCATGATTGTATTGGTCGCTTTCATGTCACCGATGGGACACTGAATGGCAGAAAATACACTGACACTACTCTAGAACCAAAATTTCTACATTCCTTCCGAGATCTCTTTCCCAACAATGCTTCGTTTATTTTTCAGCAGGATTCTGCTCCTTGCCATACGGCCAAAATATCGAAAGAGTGGTTTCGTACAAAGAGCATTAAATTGTTGTCATGTCCAGGAAACAGTCTGACTTCAATCCTGTGGAAAATTTGTGGCACCATTTGAAAACCCTTGTCCGAATGAGGCACCCATTAAATAAAAGGGAACTGGAGACTGAGGGTATAATTGTTTCCTGGCATCATGTAATAACTAAAGAAAAGCTTAAAACCCTTGTCAGCTCAATGAAACGTCGATGTGAAACTGTAATCAAAAACAAAAAGTACTCTACTAAGTACTGATAACTCACTGCAATCATCATTATCTAATGCATATCGATAACTATTATCGTTTAAATTTTTTTGTATTGCAAATAATTGAATTTTGTGTTTTGCATTGAATTCAGTAATAAATTCGCTTTAAAATGATCTATACAAGTTTGCATTTTGTGAAACGTAACGCTTGCTATAAGCATACAAAGCGCAAAAACATAAAAATTTCGAAAAGTATCCACAATTTTGGCTACCACTGCATATATATATATATATATATATATAGTGTGTGTGTGTGTGTGTGTGTGTGTGTGTGTGTGTGTGTGTGTGTGTGTGTGTGTGTGTGTGTGTGTGTGTGTGTGTGTGTGTGTGTGTGTGTTTGGTTTACATTCCTATAGTCGGTTAAAAAGTGGTCAGTTAGTTGAGCAGATGAGGCTCTATTGACAATGACTCTAATGCCAATTGAGTTTTTTTTATCACGTAATATTTCACAATATTTAAATTGATAAGACAGAATTTAATTCATAAATTGTCTTTAAAAGCTTTTTCTTATCAGCATATTTTCAGCAATTCTTTTTTGCTTTGTTTCCCTTTCAAGTGAAAGATATTTTTCGCCTCCTTGTATATATTACTATTCATTGTTAATTTAAAATTACATTTCTTAATTCTATTTAGTTGTAACTAAATTAAAATTAATAGCAGATATTTGAATTATGAAAAATATTGCTTTATTTTTATAAAGCAAAATATTTTATCTTAATTAAGCTATAAAAATCATATAAACATATTGTTGCTTTACCTTTTCTTACTTCAAATTAAATCTGATGTTATGACATTCCCCTGTATACTTAGCAAAGAAAAACTTTTTAGATCTATGTGTGGGAACAGGAAGCAGTCACAATCACATGTTTTCCCTTATGATGCGGAAACATGCTCATATCAGCGATTAAAATTAAGAAAAAGTAGTTTATCATCGATAATAACATGTCACGCGAAGTTCACCACGCGCTTTCTGATAGCGATGATGATCGGGGAAAGATATGCTTCCCATGCTCAATGTTCTCGAGGTGGCAGTCAAGAATATCGATAATCGAAATGAAAGAAAACAAAAACACGGGGCACAATTATTTCACACATTATCAATTTTGATAGTGTCACTATCAAAGAAAAAGTGATAGTTTTATGAGAAAAAAATTAATGAATCAATTGTCTTGTTTAAAACATCGTTAATAATAAACTTCTATGTCATTCGAAAAGAACAATATCATAATTGGATCAATAGAAACTAAACAATTAGTTCTTCCCTACTTTTTAAACTTTTTGATGGCTTATAAATAACGATGTGTTACTGAAGAATTTAACTTGTATTTAAATCATGAAAAAAATGAATGTATTTAAGCGAAAGTTGCAACTCTTAAAAGTAATTAATTATTCTTAAAACTCAAATTGTTGGTTTAAATTTGAGTTTATTCTTTCAGAATATGCCATAAATAAAACTATCATTATAAAAAAAAACCTAAAAACAGCCAGTCCAGAGTTGGTTTTTGAGTTTTCTTATTCAGGATTTGCAAATAAATATTAAATTCTCATATCTTCTTATTTATGTCTTTACTTAACATATTTATCCTCCTTTTAAAACCAAATATGCTAAAAGTTTTGATACAGTCCTTTGAATGAATGTAATGTAAGTAATTGGTTTCAAAAATTCAAGTCAAGAGATTCAGTCTGAAAAAGTAGACTTGTACCAAAAAAGACTTGGTGTTCCAAATCTTCAAATTTTACAAAAAAAAGGAGTTGCACAGCCGGAGACGTGTTGGCAGAATGTACTTGATGTTGATGGATGTCCTTATGAGGACTGACAAAAATCTGCACTTAAATCATCTTCTTTTTGACTAATAGGAACGACAAGAAATTTATTGGACACTATATAATTAGATATGTGATTAAAAACAATGACAAAAAAGTCTTTTTGTCGATAATTTTCTGCATGGTAAAGCTAATTACATCAAAATATCCTGGTTAAAGTTGGTTATGAGCCATTGTGACTATCGATATCTGGGATGGAAATAAAACCTACAAACTGTTAAGTTGGAAACAAAAGGGTTAATTATTCAGTGGTCCGATTTAAATACTGGAAAGTGTAAAGGAAAACTTATTAGACAGATTGAAAAGCAGTATTGCCACATTAATTAAGGAAGGCTAAAAATATAACTTATACATCTACTCTGGATATTAACCATTTATAATTAAATATGAAATACATAACTTTACAGAAAGCCAGTTCATTTTCAGTAGAACTATAATTTAACAATGCGTAAATATTTTTAACTTTCTTTAGACACGTTCCTATTGTGGAAACTCCAAAATCTTTATGTTTATCTTTAAACCTAAATTAAAATTTCTTTAGAGTTCTACCTAATATGACTATTGTCTAAAGATTTTTTGTAAGGAACTTGAATAATAAAAATAATTAATATGTGTGAATCAAATAAAAGTTTCTCAAAATTTCGAAAAAAGGAGCCAACATTGCCAATACAATAGGAATGAATTTAAAGTTAATGGAATAAATATCCGTTAAACTATTTAACAAATATTTTAAAGTTTCTCACAAACAGAATGATAAATAAAAATTCTTTATTAATTAATTTAATTAATTAATTTAAATAATTAATTGTAAATAGTCAACTATAGACAAGTTTTGTGTATTTAAAATTCTAAGAAATATGAATATTTTCACACCTACTAAAAACATTTAGAATAGATATATCTTTAGAATTAAAGTTTAACTAATACATACATTCAAAGCATTTCATGAATTAAATGTGTTTTATTAAATACCTTCACAATAGTCCCTATTTTAACAGATATGCAAAGATAGCAATATTTTTATTTCCCTTAAATATGCTGAACTCTTTTCTAACAACATAGCTAATAATCATATTTATAAGCGCATATTAATCATATCCAAGAAATAAAAAAAAATTCTCAAAAATATAAAATCATTTTCTTAAATAGAATTTTTTTCAAATTTCATTAAATTTGGCTCGACAAAATTGGACTCCATTTACAAATAAAATATTTTCAAATGCGTAAATTTGCTGTCGACTTGTCAAATTTAATTTTGTAAAGATTACTTGCAAACATTTAATAATATGGCTCAAGATTTTTTTTCTCAAAATATAGTATGTAAAATAATTATGCGGAAAATTGAATAATGCAGAAACCAATTATTGACCATTTTCTAAAATTTTAAAGGACATAAAAATTATAGTAAACACAGACACCTAAAACACAATTTGTTTCATGAAGTAAAAGAAAGCTGAGAATACAGAAAGGTATTAAAAATATTAATCCATTCAGTATTAGTTTCAAATCTCTGTTATTAGTCCTACTTTATACTTAATTACTTAATTATAAGGCAAAAATGAAATGTCAAATACAAATTGATTAAATAATAGTTCCATTTAATGAATTAGTAGTTATAAAATCTTTGATTGTGTAAACAAAATTCATTTCCTTTAATTTTGATACTTACCTTTATTTTGATATTTATCTCTTTTTACTGTAAATTTTTTAATCTCGAATAAGAAAACTAAATAATCTCGTCTATGTATTAGTAATGAATAGTAGTTTCTGGCTTTGTTTTGGCGAAGGGTCATCGCCGGTGGTTGGAAAAAAAATCTCGTCTTCTATAGGAAAAATTATTTAGTTATTAAGTTAAAATCGTATACTCTTTCAGAAAATATTGTGGTTATCATTCTTGACTTCTGAGATATTGGTCCCAGGTTCGAATCCAGATTCATGCATGGATGATTATCTGTCTTATTGTTTCTCTGCCCTTACTTTTAAAATGATGAGTAAATGTGGCCCTCCTTATAAACAAGTTTGTGGTAAAGTAACGTAGGCAATGCTACTTGCTTTCCTGACTTTGTTCACAAGCTCCCACTTTGTAACAATAAATAAGTGGCAGTTTCTAGAATTTTCGTGGCGATGGGTTAGTCACCCAGTGCCTGCCATTACAAAAAACATCTAGTCTCTGTATGCTTCTGTGAGAAATATTATTTATTTCATAAGTTAAAAGCAACCATGTTCTCCCAGAAAATATTGTAGCATCAGAATATTAATTATTTTCTATTCTACTGAGAAAATAAAGTTTAATAATACTTTTATATATGAAATAAATTTGTGTAAATTGCTGTAAGGTAAAAAAAAAAGCTCTAGAATATTTTTCCAAAATAAATTTAAATAGTAGTTTATAAGCAATCATATTTTTCATTGAAAACTCTCAAACATATCACTTTAAATAAATTTCTAAATATTTATTTAAGAAAATATCAAACATCTGATATTTGCTTACATTTATATCTTTCATATGCATAATTTGTAAACTTTCATTTCACTTTTTGAATGAGAAGTAATGAATATGTATGATTTATAATGATAAGGATATACAGTGAGTATTTCCCAAAGATTACTTTTAAATATTAAGGCAAATTATACTAATGTATGTACATTCTTTTTAACTAGTTTCCAAAATTAATAATTCACTAAATTCAAGCCTACTTCAGAATTTAAATTTCAGAAATACAACGGTAAGCGTTAAATAAAATTCATTTTAAAAGTAAAAACAAGTGATAATTGTAATGAGATGGCTTTCAATTCAAAATTTATGTCATAATTTGCTTGAATAAATTGAAGGCTACTACTCTGCATATTTCAAAAGAGTTGAATGCAAAATTAATGGATATTCTTTTCAGATTAACGTAGAATAGGAGATCTCCAAACTATTCACTTCCTTTGAAAAGTACTAGAAGTTCAAAGGTGAAGGGGGAAAGAGTATTCTTTTCCTCTTTTAAAGCAGAAAAATCGAAACTTCGCCTTACTTTATTTAATGATACTGAAATGGATTTTCGTATTTCAAGAACGCTTTGAATAGATTTATTGTGACATTGAATGCTAAATTATGGTACTAAGGCCCGCCTTGTCCCATTCAATAAATGATAAATAATTTTGGATGAATCGCGAAACTCGAAAACAGAGACTTCATTTTCAAATCAAACTCATCGTGACATTTTGTACACGGTGGAAAATGTCACGCGTCATGTTCTGAAATCATTTGTAATAACTCGATGAACAGATAAAAGATATATGTATTACACTTCTCTCTAGCTCCTCAGATTTATTGTAAGCTTTAATATAATATTTTTGAACTTTTTTAATTTTAATCAAAAAAGTAGTATCAGAACTGATAAAAATGTTGTTAAATATAAAGAATTTATTAAATTGAAATGAGTTCATTTTCTTAGAATACCTTTCAATTGTTAAATATTTCTAAAAAATGATATAATGTTATTGTTTTTGAATAGTTTCTTGATATTTTCAAATTTTAAATGAGAAGGGAATTCGGTTGGATATTTAAAATAGTAACTACTTAAATGTTTAGACATAAATTGAATGTTATTTAACAGAAACTTTCTACATCAATAGCATCATTGTTCAATTTTTTATCCATTTTTAAAAAATCCATCCAGTTAACATTTAATTTATGCCACATTAAAAGTCTATTTGCTAAAGTCTGAAATTCACTTTAAAAATCATCTGATGACAATGATTACAGTCCAACTATGATAAAATGGTGGCAAATTATCCTTGAATGAAAAGCTTTTAATTCTGTCACACCACACTCAAAAAGAGATGTTAATCATGATTTATTAATGTTAATTGGTTATAACAATGGGATGATGGCTGACTAAGTCCAGATCCAGACCTTTGTTTAAGTTCTATTGGCTTGTGAGAAGCTCATCCCTTGTAAAAATTACATTTTAGAATATCCCACATTTTTTACGGTGATAAACATTCGTGAAAATAATTAAAATGTGATTAAATAAGCTACAAGCGTGAAAAAATGGATATCCTGAACAAAAATATTTCGTATGTAATCACATGGTATCGAAAATAGTTACGGAACTAAAATTCTGATACATTCTAAACTACACTACTGGCCATTACAAATGCTACACCAGGAAGAAATGCAGATAACAAAATGATATTTATTGGACAAATATATTATACTAGAAATAACAAGTGATTAAATTTTCAAAAAATTTGGCTGGATATATATATAGATAGATCCTGAGAAATCAGTATTCAGAACAACCACCTCTGGCAGTAATAACAGCAGTTATACGCCTAGGCATTGAGACAAACAAAGATTGGATTGCATGTACAGGTACGGATGCCCATGCAGCTTCAACACGATGCCACAGTTCATCAACCGTAGTGACTGGCGTTTGGTGACGAGCCATTCGCTCGGCAACCATTGACCAGACGTTTTCTATTGGTGAAAGATCTGGAGAACGTCCTGGCCAGGGCAACAACCGAACATGTTCCATATCAAAAAAGGTCCGTACAATACCGGCAACATGCGGTCGGGCACTATCCTGCTGAAACGTAAGGTTTTGCAGGGCTCGAATAAAGGGTAGAGCCACGGGTCGTAACACACCAGAAATGTAACGTGCACTGTTCAAAGCACCGTCAATGCGAACAAGAGGTGACAGAGACGTGTATCCAATGGCACCCCATACCATCACGCCAATTGATGGGCCAGTATGACGATGGCGAATGCACGCTGCCAGTGTGTGTTTACCACGATGACGCCAAACACCGATGCGACCATCATGATGCTGTAAATAGAACCTGGATTCATCTGAAAAGATGACGTCTTGCCATCCGTGCGCCCAGGTTCGTCGTTGATCACACTATTGAAGGCGCTCTTGTCTATGACGCAGCGTCAAGGGAAGCTGCAGCCATGGTCTCCGAGCAGAGAGTTCATGCTGCTGCAAACGTCGTCGAACTGTTCGTGCAGACACTTGTTGTCTTCCATACGACCCCGTTTCTTGACTCACGGCTCGTGACGTGGTTGCACGATCCATTACGGCCATGCGGATAATATGCCTGTCTTCTCGGCTGCTAGTGATAGGTGGCCGTTGAGATCCCGTATGGCGTTCCGTATTACCGTCCTGAACCCATCGATTCCATATTCTGCTAACAGTCATTGGATCTCGACCGACGCGAGCAGCAATACTGCGATAAGATAAACCGCAATCCCGGTACGCTACAATTCGACCTTTATCAAAGTCAGAAACGTGCTGGTACACATTTCTCCTTCTTACACGAGGCATCACAACAACTTTTCACCAGGCAACAACGTTCAAATGCAATTTGTGTATGAGGAACCGGCTGAACAATTTCCTCATTTAAACACAATGTAGGTGTCGCTACTGGCGCCTGCTTTGTCTGAATGCGCTGAAAAGCTAATCATTTGCATATCACAGCACCTTCTTCCTTTCGTATAAATTTCACGTCTGTTGCATGTCGCCTTCTTGGTGTAGCAATTTTAATGGCCAGTAGTGCATATTGAATCTGATTTAGTTTTCCATAAAACACATTCTGTTTTTGTGCTCAGAAACATTAAAATTATTTAATTAATTATTCTAGTTAAATTTCAAACAATTTTATTTTTAATTTTTCAAACAAATATATTTTAGATCTTAAATTAGATTCTTAAGATCAATCTCAATATCAGGTAAAATAAAAAAATTCTCAGAAATATTAAATCATTTTCTTAAATAGAATTTTTTCCAATTTCATTAAATTTCAAAGAAAGCAATGATTTTGTGATTCAATATTTAACTGAGGCAACTGTTGATGTCAAGATAACCCACAATCATTCTCAAATTCAAGATGTATATTATCGCCTCTAAAATTTACTGCGTTTTTCATTTCCCTTATGCTATAATTTGAGATTGAATGCAGTTCAATTTTTGATGATTTTTCATATAAGAATCAAACTAATCATTTTAATATAATCATTCAGGCTTGCTTCATTTGGAAATCAAAAAAAATTCAAACAATGCAATTATTTTCTTTAAAAAGGATTAATCTTTACAGTTATTGCATCAATTAATGTAAAATTGTAGAACATAGAAATTCTGTCCTCCTTTTTAAAGTTTTTAAAGTGAGCTGTGTTTATGTTGCAATATACATCAATGAATAAAAACCTTTGTCTTGTTAAAGAAGTAGTCAAATTATTTCAGCTCTATGTGTAACTGATTCTTCACTGTTAGAATGGCGACAAATTTTCTTTTCTTAGTTTCGACTCTTCTAATTTTATATGCGTGCTGCTGTTGTTGTTGTCTTGTCCAGTAAAGTAGTACAGTGGAATCATATTGATACAAAAGTGTCCAAGATAACTTTGACCACAGATATAACTTCCGAGAAATAGAGGAGTTAATGTGAGGAATCATGAATATGTACAGTAAATGTCCTTATTTATGCTTGTGTTATTATCCTTATTTATGCTTGTGTTATTATCCTTATTTATGCTTGTGTTATTATCCTTATTTATGCCTGTGTTATTATACCATTACAGCAAAAAAAACCGTTAATATGTACAGAGAGTTATTCTACTAATTATTAAAAAGAAATTTATATAAATAATTAACAAAATGGAAGAAAGATTACAATTAACAGGCAAAAACCGCTGATCAACTTTCGAATTACTAAAAAAGAAAGATATAATTGTTAACATAAAAAATAAAATACAATAAAAACACTTAAATTATAATGTTCTACATAATTTTGTGTTTGCTGTACACTCTCAGTAGTATTAACTGAAGCAGTTAATTTTAAATTTACCCATAAATATTTTCGAAAATATATGTAAAGTGCTGTCTGACACAGATAAAAATGTGTTAATTATTTTTTGTTTCGAAGAAAACTTTCTACAAAAAAGTGAAGAAAAATAAATCAATAACTTTTAGAAATTAATCAACAGAATTGAAACATTTATATATATATATATATATATATATATGTATATATATATATATATATATATATATATATATATATATATATATATATATATATATATATATTATATATATATATATATATATATATATATATATATATTCCTGATTTCTATTATGCTATTATGCTCCAGAAAAACAGAACTTCCTTAGTGGTTATAAGAATATTTTCAAAAACAGTGATTGATTAACTAACATATTTTATAAGGTTTTTAATGATTTTAACAAAATAATTTGACAAAATTAATTAAAATTATTTATTTGCTAACATAAAAGTACTCATGAAACATGCTAAAGACCAATTTTAAACAGAAGTACCCAATTAAGTATTCTTTTTGATGACTTAATAGTAAATAAGGAAACATTTATAAGACAATGAAGTAAAAAATACGCAGATAAATTATAAAATCCTTGATCTACTTTAAAATCAGGCTGCTATATTTTATTTTTATGCATCCATCGATTATAATAACAAGATATCATTCCAAAAATTTGTCACGTTTAGATTATTGATGTTTGGATGACAACATTCTTTTTGAAACTTGATAATTTAATCGATATTTCGATAGTTATTTATTCTTAGAGTCACGATTTGGATTATCTCTTTCAAAATTCGATAGAAAAGAAATTATGAACCTTTCCAAACCAAACTGATAAGCGAATTGACAAAGTGAATGAGTATTTGTAACTTTAAGTAGATAAAAATCGTCTTTCTTGAAGTATTTTCTTCGTTTCTTAGATTTTTATCAAATCGCGCGAAACATTAATTTTTTCTTACTTTCCCTGGAGAACAGACAATTTATTTTTGGTGTTATCTTAAATTTATCTTCATTTATTTTTCTACAAAACATAAATTAGAAATGGAAATCCTTTTCAAAGTAAATATTTAAATCATGGAAGTACATTTCTTTACAGGACGCTATTATATAACACTTGAAATGTCACAAGACCATGTAATAAATAAAACAACGTCGTTCTCAAATCCAAAAGAAGGTGGATTTTATATTTAACTTGAATAAAAATCTGCCATACTGAGAGGCCATATGTATTAAATACTTATCAGGCCTATCATGAAAATATAGAGAAACTGTAAGAAAATCAGTTGTAGCCTTCCCCACTAAAATATTACTCAATATAATGAAGTGATTGGCCGCATTCATTAATTTCGATCAAAATGAATGCACAGCCAAAAAGCAAACGCAGATTTATTATGCATCTCTTATTAAGCACTAGAACATCTTTTCGAATAAACTTCTATCAAATTTACAGTAAATAGTACAAATGAGTAAACGGAGAATTTTTCGGGGGAATTTAATATATTCCATTTGTAAGCAACTGTTGAATAAGTTATGGAATGTTACTTACGGTATTAAGCACAGTCAGAAGTAAAATGAACGATAAGTTTTATCTACAGATACTCCATTTCAAAAGACTCAGGCATTTATGATATACTGTGTCCAAGACAACATTCATTCTTATTATAAAGACATCAACAGCATGTGGACGAGTGAAATCAATTGCGTTACCTGCGTCATTAAAGAGGATAGTCAAAGGTCAGTACAATTAATTATCCACCAATTTAATTCTAGTACATCTCAATGTGCAATCCGTTACATTTATAAGCAACGCTTTTCTGAATAGACAATTGCAAATTCAATACCCCTTACTGTTTAGCAACAGAAGGTTTCTGCTTTCCACGTGTATATTTATGGTAGTCTGTATTTAGGAATTTTCTGCCTTTTTCCGCATAAGTAAAGTAATAAAGAATCCTCACGGAAAGTTAAATACGTTGATTGTTCAAATATCTGAATACCGTAACTGCTGGTAGGCATTCCGTAGCGTCAAGTCATATCAAGTTATAATATTATATTATCATGGTATATCCTTGCTTAAAAAAATCCATTCGCAATTACTTTTATTCATTAGAAAAGTTCTGATGCATTTCTTTCTACCATATGACCTTCTTTTGGGATGATTACTTGAGATGGTTAAAAGTTATTTTCTATTTCATTACATAAATAAAGTATACTGTGTATGAAAAGTTCTGCAAGGAAACAAATATATAATGATTATTCACAAAAATCTTAGCTGACAAGAAAGCAAAAATATCAAAAAAGCAATAATTCTTAGATATTATGCTAATTGGCCTATATCAACTTGCCACCCCATAAAATCATTTATTTGCCATTTAACATTAGATTCTTTGGCTTACAAGAGTATAGTTTTATTGAGCAAAAAAGGCTCAATTATTAGCATTAACTCTGGGAAACCACTAATGCACCGGCATTAACATTTACTTTCATGTATTTCAATGGTACAATCTGAAAACGGATTAAACCATCTGAAATTGTGGATCTTTCAGCTAACATATGATTCTTCAAACTGGTGGAAGTTACATTTTCCACATAATTATTGCGTTTTTCAGATGAATTACTCTATTACATTTTTCCAAAATCCAATTATATAAGTTCATTTTTAACAACATATATAAAAATTTTATTGAACAAGACATTGCACCATCTCATCAATTCTAACTTACTCTCCATTGGCTAGAGGAACATTTTTAAAGCTGCATTGCTTTTCCGATTGCCCGTATCAAACCCATAAATTTGCCCTGAGATTAAACTAAGGGAACTGTCCGACACTCGAAATGCCTTCTATTAGATTTTCGTGAATAGTTGAAAAACATGTGCAAGAATTTTGGATACACATGACTTCCTCTATTTTGCAGTGTCTCAATAAGTTCATGAACTGTAAAATCAGCATTGTTATTATGGCAAAAAGAAGAGATCTTCGGAACTAAACAGCCTTTCTAATTTAATTGTACATTATATATTGTAATACATCATTGCAATTTAAAAGTAGTAAAAAAATTCATATATTTATATATTAAATTTTATTGGTAATGTTACAATATTATATATCTTTTTTGACCATGGAAGAATTTTATTTAAATAAATTTAAATCTCTAACTTTCTACCGGGTCTCCATTTCATTTGTTTAATTTTTACTTATTTCACATATTTTATCTTATTCTTCTATATGAGTATTAAAATATTAAATTTTTAACAAAAATAATTTAATTGTTGATATTCTTCTAAACAAATAATATTGCTATTGAAAAACAAAATTACAACATTTACTTGAATATCTCGAGAAAAAAATTCAACTGAAAAGTTTTTAAATAAGTGCAAATAATTTAGATAAATATTATCCTAAATTTAGATAAATATTATCCTAAATTTTTATATGACAAAAAGGATCATTTTTCTGTATTCTAACAATAAAAATTAACGAGTTTTGTGCTATTTAAGTACTTCATTATGTTCATTTATTTACGAATTTTATAATTTTATTGTAACACAAAAAATATTCGAAATTATAAAAATAAGATACTAAAGCTTGTTTATTGGAAATTATTATTCTATCATGGAAAAAAAAGAAAACTTCCAAAGGCTTGGAAAGCGTCCATCATTGTCCCAAAACTCAAACTAGGAAGATTACCACTGTAAAAATTATAGATCAACAAGTATTTTCTGCATCAGCAAGTATTTTATTATAGACTAACAAGTATTTTCTGCATCAGCAAGTATTTTATTATAGACTAACAAGTATTTTCTGCATCAGCAAGTATTTTATTATAGACTAACAAGTATTTTCTGCATCAGCAAGTATTTTATTATAGACTAACTAGTATTTTCTGCATCAGCAAGCATTTTATTATAGACTAACAAGTATTTTCTGCATCAGCAAGTATTTTTTTATAGACTAACAAGTATTTTCTGCATCAGCAAGTATTTTATTATAGACTAACAAGTTTTTTCTGCATCAGCAAGTATTTTATTATAGACTAACAAGTATTTTCTGCATCAGCAAGTATTTTATTATAGACTAACAAGTATTTTCTGCATCAGCAAGTATTTTATTATAGACTAACAAATATTTTCTGCAAAAGTACAGAAATAAGAATTCCTTACAGAATTATGAGCGAACTTATTAAAACAAACTTACTCAATTGCAATCAGATTGCGTACAGAAAACAACACGCCACAGAAAATCAACTCTTCTATCTTTGCCAAAATGTCATTGATTAACGAAAAAGCCCTTCAGAAAAGACAACAGCTGTATTTCTTGACAAGACGTCTGTTTTCGACACAGTATGGAAAAAAAATTGTTAGAAATTGCATATAAACATCGTATAAAAGCCTATGATCTTATTTGGATTGCAGACTTCTTGAGAGAGAACTAGTTCAGAGTTAGATATAATTGAGCTAACTCTACGAAAAGAAAGACATGGGAAAGAGTTCCACAGGGCTCTGTGTTCAGTCCCCTGCTTTCCCTCTTTTATTTTTACAACATACACCTGCCCATTGACAAAGACACCAAGATCATATGTAATGCGAACGACATTGCTATATGATTCACAAGTAGCGACATAGCAAAGTAGGAAAGTTATTTCAACAAATCTTTAATTGGTATCGTGAATTGGTCTAGAGAACTGAAGCTAAGGATCACTCCATAAAAAACTAATTACACGATTTTCTCAATAGATAGAGGCACAGAAAGCACTTTAATCTAATTAGAGATATAGATGGTGAGCCTCTTAACAAAATGGACAGTACAAAATATTTGAGTGTGAGAACTACCCTGAGTGCAGAACTGCAGTTCACGAAACACATCGAAAACATTTCACACAAGACATTTAAGAAATTAAACATCCTCAGAAGTATATGTGGTACTGGTTGGAGAGCTAGCTTCCAAATTATCAGAACTACTTACACATCACTAATATGACCCAATCTGGACAATGCATCACAAATATGGTCACATGACTCTGCGTCTGTACTCGAGAAAATTGACAAGGTTCAGGTCAGGGCAGCTAAGATACTTATTGGTGCTGACTGTTCTACTGATAACATCAACGCAGAGTAGAATTACGGCTTACAAGCACTTGACGATACAAGAAAGTATCAAACAGTTAAATTTGTCAACAAAGCGAATAGTCTAGATGTTAATTGCATCTTTTGTTGATCGACAATTAACTAGAACAGAAGACACAGGCTCAAGAGATCCTCTGCCATGAATTTCGATTAAAAAAAAAAACACGAGAAAGTCTCAAATTAGATAAAAAAATTCGGGAACCTATCCTATCATCCTGCCTTTCCCCAAATACTGATATCATCTTGAACCTACTTTATCACTATTCAAAAAAGGAGCCGGTGGCCATTGTTTAAGCGGCAGGAATTTCAATTATGGAAACTTACTTGGGACATGACTTTGTGCTGATGTATATTGATGGATCCTAAGATGAAACGATTCTAAACGCTGGAACAGGCTATCACTCTGAATAATGACAAGAAAATGCAAAAAAGTATTGCAGCAGGAAACACCATTTCCAATTTTACTTGTGAACCAAATGCAACCCTAGAGTCTCTATTAATGTATATATCACTGAGTAATACAGATAAATCTAGTGCGCTCGTTATTTCCTGCGACTCTAGGGCTGCCCTGGAAGTGACTGAGAATGGAGACTCCTGACTCGCATAGGATATCCATCATTATTTAAAGGAAATTTTTCCCCTGTGAAAAAGCTATAATTTCCTGTGTATATCTGCACATGCTGGATTGAGAAGAATGAGGAAACAGATAGGCTTGTAAAGGAGGCAAGAAACCTTAACTCGGAAACTCCCAGCACTGTAACTTTAAGAGATGCTAATTCAATCGCTAGATACAATTCAATCGCTAGAGACTAGATCGCTACATACAATGAAAGAAAAACACATTAAAATTGAACATCAATTATGTGTTATCAATGCTGACAAGAATATTACCGGGTTTATTTCCAGACCTAGAACCAAACACTTCTATGGAATGCCTATAAATACAAACGGCACCAGATCTTACAAATCATGTAGGAACTGCCCTAAGGAGGAACTCACCCCGGAACATGTTTTTGACTGCCCAGCCATTATAAGAATTTTGCAAGCTTCTAACGAATTTTCCTTTGAGGAAAATATCTGTAATCATTAAACTGTATACATTGCCAAGCTCATGATTTTGGCCCGTGGAATAACTTTAATTGACTTTCAATGGGCGACACCAACCAACCATAAAGTTAGTGAGATTAAATATACATTTTCAGTATTCTCATTAGATTTCACACATTCTTATACTTTAAATAAACATATTACAAAAATATATAAGCCAGTAAAATCTAAAAATTATTATTTCAAAATTTTTATTTTTAAAATTTGCAGTATAGCTGCAGATGAATGACGAAGTTAGGTTCTTTAACGTAAAGTAGTTATATTATTTAATGTTGCGTAGACAGTACATTTAACGTAGCGTAGTTAAATTATTTCATACTTAAATTTCCAAACACTGCTATATTGTTGTTTTTCTTGTGTCAGTTTTAAGATATTTTTCAAATAAAAATTCATTAATAATATGATATTTTATTTTTCTAAAATATCCTACACACACACACATAAATAATAAAATGCGATGAACTTCCAAAAATAGTTTAATCCTTTCCATGAAACACTTGCAACTTCTTTTAGTTCTGAAACCACAATATTTTCCATATCTTCGCTCATTTCATCGATACATCACTTTAATGACTTCACGCTCTTCAACGAGTTAATTAAAACAATGGCAGAATTTTTTTTTACAATTTCAATGACATCTTTAATAGAAAAAAAGTGTAATTTAATCATCTGCAATTGAACAAGGTTTTCTCATTTTACAATGTTAAGAGAAAATTTGTTCGAAGATATTAACCTATTTTCATTGTCAACTTCAGGTGGCAGTTTAATAAATTGTTTTTAGGTTATTCGTATTGTGTTTCTTTCAGTTTTTTTCAAATCATGCAAATTTTTTTTTTATTAGAATGCATTCTTTTGAGGGTTTTTTTAATTTGTACGGTATTATGAATTCATTACTAAACATTTTCTCAGAAAGAAAGTAGGATTGTTTTCATCCTTTCATTAGTGAAGGTAAAAATTCAAATTTTAGATCCACTGAATATTGTTCCACATTTGCTTAGAACTCGACTCAGCCATGGCGGTATTTGTAAGATCCCAAAAACACCAAAAGACTCTACTGAAAAATCCAAAAGTATCTACTTCTTTGCAAAAGAAATAACATTTTCAGAGAGCTATTGACAGAGAACACAATATGTGAGTGTCGAAGTCATTGCACTCTTAACTTGAATCCATTCCCTAAAAAGAGTGGAATGGTGAAATCATCAGACAATGTAGATAAATTGAGAAATCTTGCAGTAAAAAATGGAGCAAGAATCATTTTTCACAAATTATAGAATGAATAAAACATTGCGAAAGTCTCAAACTTTAAAAAGCACGAAAAGATAAATGATTATTTCAAAGAATATGCTAGAATGAAAGAAATTATATGAAATATAATCTATTAAAAAAACTTTACCTCATATATTGTAACTACAAATGGTCTTACAAAAGATAACTGTGCATACTGAGTCACTGTCAATAAATTTGCAATTGAATAATATTGGTATTCGTTCCTCGACTCTTTGGGATATCGATACTTTTAATCCCAAGCGAATATCGATACTTATTAATACTGTATACTTCCTCGGACTGATATCGATCATTTTGCAGCCACTGGCAAAAACTTATTATTTCAAAAATTAGCTGACTTTCTTTATTTCACAAAATTCATAAATGTAAGAAATTCAAAATAATTCTAAATAATTAAGAAAACAATATACTGATTTTTTATATTTTAAATACTGTAGCGACCCTCTTCTAACATTCAGCGAGCACCCTCAACTGCCTTACTGAAAATCAAGACTGTAATTTTCGGAAGCTAATGCGGAAGTTTTTCCAATCTAAATCCAATATGTTGTATTCACAGATTGGACATATTTTTGTCAATTAATTGAATTACCTATTTTTCTCTGGATGGAAGAACTTTTTTATATTTCATTCTCCCGTAATATTGTATCCCATATTATTTATCATTTCCCCCTTCCACGAAATAGACTGCCTAGTGCAGGACTAGAGAAAAACCAGTTCTAGAGAGAGTGAGGAGAGAAAGCTAAAGACATACGGGGATTAGAGAATGTAAAATCAGATACAGAAAATTCCGAGGTGAAAGCTTGAATACCATGGTGCTAGAAAAACTGCTCATTTTTCAAGTCTGATGTTCTACTGGATACTAGAGACTAAAAACATCCCAAAGTGGAAGTAGTAAAGTCCTATGTGCCCTCAGACTGAAATTATAGCATATTCTCCTATAATACATATCTGGATTTTGAAAAAAGTTCCGATGGAATGAACTAAATAAGCTTTTGAAGTCCTCAAAAAATGCTGACCAAGTAACAGAACTTTCCTCCGTAAGTCGGTGCTTTTTTGTAAAATTATTTTTCCAACCAGGAGATATATTTATTGTAATATCACTTATTACTTTTATTAATCAGTATAAGTAATAAGCACCAAGAGAGTTCTTGACCATTGTGTTAGTAATGCTTAAATGTTTGAAATAACATATGGAAAATAATTTTGTATGCATGTAAATGGATTGGTATTTTTATGTTTAAATTAAAAGCAACTTTTTTTAATTACAAAGTTAGTTTCTACATCTATTTTCAGGTTTGAATCTGGGAAGAAAAATAATAAATGCATAATTCAATGCTAAACAGTAATATATTATTTACATTCAAAAGATATTATTTGTAAGTGCTATATGATAACGGTAATTAATTACACTACAAATATTTGCTTAATGCTAATTTATGCTATTGATAGTTTCAATTAAAAAACTTTTCTACACTGAACCATCTTGACCTCTTTATTTCTTAAAACATGAAACTAGTCCTCCTTATGATATTTTTAAAGAAAATAAAATTCCGACTTTTTTACTCCATTCTCAATTTTAAAAAATTGAACTGTCAGCTGAACAATTAGCACTTAGTGCTTCAAATCAATTTTTAATGGGTTCGACTTTCACCTGAGGTGAGGCTGTTTATAGTAGTTTAACATCCAATTTAAACCATGTATTTCAATCCAATTAACTCCCGAGTGCACAATGGCTAATTGGATCGATACTGATCACTAAGATGTTACCATGGAATGACAAATGATTGACAATCAATTCATTGTTAATATCTATTTTTAGGAGAGTATTGATAACTTGTAAGGTAATAAAGACCTTGTGTAATGATCAAAATATAAAATATTATTGTTAAAATATTTATGTAAATTAGGCAGCCTCTAAATAAAGCTATTCAATTTTAAATTACTGGACAAATGATGAATTTGACACCTAATTTGGTGTGCTTTCTTCCAATATGCGCCACACATTTCATGTATTAAAACTTCGGGCTCTGCAGAACCTTGAATGCATAGAAATCATTTAAACAGACATTAGGCTGTACCAGGTATTAGTATAAAAGAATCTAAATTAATTTCTTGTCATTAGCCATTATCTATATAGCATTATTCTTTTTTTTTAATTTTTCATTAAAGGAAAAAGCATCAAAATAAGTAATGAATTCAACTGCTTTATCTGTTTTGATAACTATACATTTGTTTTTATAAAGACACCCATTAGTTGTTAAACTGTTTTGCATCAAATATTTTTAATGGCTGTTTTTTAAAAGAGATAGGATACTCAATTCAAGCAGTATTTAAATGATTTTACAATAAATATTAATCAGAAATATGACAGTACGGTTCGGAAAATAATTGCTGTATACTTTATATCACTTTATTGCTCACCTTTGACTGACGTTTATACAATGTTACCTTACAAAGGTCAACAAACTCCTATATTTCATGTCAAAAAAATCCGTTAAATATGGTATCGCAAACCACGACCAGCCGATGAAAGTCAGAGAAAATATTTATAAAATGCGTGACGTCAAATGGAATGAAAAGGTCAATGATACGTAGAAAATGTGTTGATTATCACTGACTTGATAGCACAGTCATTCTGTCAAAAAAACGATTTTTACAATTTCTTTCCGTTTTTGCTCTATAATATATGTACCACGTGGAATGTGTTGCAATCATGCTATCAAATTAAATACTTTTTACATGACTTGTTTTTTATTCTAATCCATATCACATTCTTCAATAATTATTCATAATTCTGACTTTCTAAATGTAAGTTGCGATTATATGTTCTATGGCAGTTTTCTCTCACATCTTTGGATGACTTACATCATTTAAATTTGTCCCTATTTATGGCACAAACTTCTTTTAATAGATATTTTAACTTTTTATATTTGTCACTTATGTTATTTATTAAAGAAATATTGTCATTTTTTGTTTTACAGCTTTAAACGAATTTGAATTTATTTTACATATAACTAGAATATATGTGAAATCTCATATATTTTTTTTCATTTTTAGTGGTCGGTTTTTCTTATTTTATTTCGTCGAAATGGTTTACTTACAATTAATTTCATTTAAAATTTATATATATATATATATATATATATATATATATATATATATATATATATATATATATATATATATATATATATGTATGTATATATATATATATATATATATATATATATATATATATATATATATTTTTATTGCACTAATACTTTATGGAAGTCGTTAATAAATATAAGCATTATTATGTAATTTAAACAGACACAGAACAGTTCAAGAGATTTATTAAATAATTTATTCAATAAATTGATGGTATATTTTAAATAAAAACGTGTGTGTGTGTGTGTGTGTGTGTGTGTGTGTGTGTGTGTGTGTGTGTGTGTGTGTGTGTGTGTGTGTGTGTGTGTGTGTGTGTGTGTGTGTGTGTGTGTGTGTGTGTGTGTGTGTGTGTGTGTGTGTGTGTGTGTGTGTGTGTGTGTTGCATAGTTGTAATACAATATCACAGAAAATATTACTTATTTCAATAGTAAACAGAAAAATGAAATGATCAATTTTAAGAAATTGTAGTAATAGGTTTCATTTTCTTAAATAAATCATTAAATGAAAAAATGCTTGAGTTCCTTTCAAGGATAAAAAGTTTTCTGAAATCCCTGTGTTATATAAATATAAAACTACTTATTTCTTATTCCAAAACCATTGAAATTTTTTGATCATTTTATTTTTCTTTCAAAATTTTATGCAAATTGTTACTTTTCGTCATAAATAAATTCACGTTATCATATTATTAAAAAAATGTGTGCGTCGTTCATAACTTATACTATTCTTGATACTGACTTTGTGTCTGTCTGATGTAGAATAGTTCGTGTGGGCTCTGACTTTGAGCTACAGGCTATGATTAATGTATTATGGTACGGCTCAAAATACTTTCATGTGTAATGAATGTTCTGATGACATAATGATCATCAGGGCCATGTCTGAAGGATAATTTGCAAATATTGTAAGCCATATTTCCTATATGTTCCTGGTGGTGCTACAGATCAGAACGTTTACCAGTGTTGCACAATACTTAGAAGGCAAAGTTATCATCAGAATTAAATATATTCAATATGCTTGTCTGCAAATGTAATGATGCTATGATATGATGGCAATCGCTTCCAGGATTCAGTCTTTTTCTTTTGCACCCACTGACTCCATATTCTGGTACCCATTATCTTCTTAGTTATCTGATATGGTAACTTTTTTTCAAATTGGATATAATCAACAATCTCTGGAGATAATAATTCTAACTCTGTCAAACTCAGAAGCGTGCTTGAATCATTGATGCTCAAAGCATATATACAAGTTACGCATAATTAGACTTAATTACACGAAGCACATGAATTCTTGAAAACCTCAATCATCATTTTATACACAATTCGTAAATGAGGCTGAAGTTCTCTACGTATTCCAGAAGTTCTGTTTATGAGTTCATATACATATCTCATTATAATTTACTTTCCGAGCAAATTTTATAGGATTCAATTATTGTTCCATCTTGGTATTGCATTTTCGACAGAGTCCTTCAATTACTTATTATTTTTCTACTATTGTGATATTAAACAGTATATCATTTAATTTGTAGTAATTTGTACTAGAAATTTAGTATAGCAAAGGATCTTCTTCTAAGAAATTCTAAGTAACATTATATACTAAATAATATAATTTACATGAAGCACAAAATACTGTGAGTATTGTTTTGATTTTTGTTTCGCTCATAATAATTCTGCATGATTGATTCTTTAAAATGTAAAAGGTAATTCTCTCTTTTCTTTTTTAATACTTTTACAATATATTAAATCCTATGGTGGAAATCCTAACAATTAAATGTCGTAGTAAGCATTCGTGAATTCAAGGCAATGTTGATTTCCAAAAAGACTACAGGGATAATTTCTGATTTCAAAGAGGGTGACTTCATCATTAGGTCACAGAGAGTTTGTTATATCATTGAAAAATAAAAGAAAAATATATTTAATCATGTTTGTTTTACAAAACACAAATTAAGATCAAGATGTCAAAATAGAAAACTTTGTATTTAAATTGAATATTGCATTATTTTTAAAACAATCCTACCCCTAAAAGTTAGATAAAAGAATTTGGAACATTGGTCAGTCATCTATACAGCAAACAATTCTAGATTAGAACTTTATAAAAACATTTCTAAAACCTTTTATTAGATATTAAACTATTTATTTTATTAGAATTATCTAATTACCTGATAGCAGCATTATATGACGAATTATACTATTCTAAATACGTTTTGAATTAATTACAATTATTGATGTTATATAAACTAAGTAATAATAATTCACTTTCTAAAAAACTTTTACAATATGAAACATTCTGAAAGGTATTTTTCATTCAAAATTAATTATTTGGAGCCGAACAAAAAATTTATTGATATCGACCATGAGAAAAGAAACTAAATAAGATTATAAAAAAAGGAAAAACTTGATCTATATCTTTTAAAAAGGAATACAAAATCGGTTAGAGTTAAATTCATCTTTATATATATATGAAATGATTTCAATCGAAGATTTGTGAAATAACAAGAGAAAGCTATCATTCTCAAATAGTTAAGATGCCTCCTTCATAATAAACAATAATTTAAAAAAAAATCTAGTCCGGTGGAAAATAAGAGAAGAAAGACACATTCTGCTTTTTACAAAGGCATGTGTGGAGATTAGAGCTTTGATCCTGGATTCCATTAGTTTAATCATACAAGATTATTGTAATGCTTTCTTCAGTGATCTAAATTCAGGGCTAATAAAAACAATTAAGAAATAAAAAATTTTAATAAAATTGGCGGATATGCTTAGTCGTAACACAAGAAACAATAGATATTTAGAAGTACATTTGACGTTCCAATAAAATATTTCTAAACTAAACGAAATAAAATTTTATTAATATTTACAATTAGTAAAGAGAACTGATATTGTCTTAAGATTAAAAAGCAATCACTAATTTTCAACAATTCAAATAAAATGAAAACAAAATTAGTTTATTGTAAAATATACGAAAATAATTTTTCAATATGATATTTAAAAGATGCAACTATACAATCCCATTGTTAAATTTTCTATCACCTCTCTGGAAACTTCTATATAAAAAGTTACAATTTTTGACTCATATTTTTATTATTCACGTGTGTCGAGATATATAGCTTTTCAATCTCAATACATCACATAGTTCTAATCTCTCAAACTTATTGCATCGTTTTTATAAATATTTTATATTTTAATCTTCTAAAATTTTTAAGATAGTGTCCCTATCTGAGAATAGAACTTCTTGAAAACAGCGCATGCTCCTGTGGAAGTTCATAGATAAAAATGAATTTCATATTGAAGAAAAGCATATCGAGTTAAGGAACAATACCACATGTTTAAATTTAAAATAAACTAATATCACTGTGGTTATGTGAAAAATAGAATACTTATAATATACTAACTATATTTGTAATATAGCATATATCACATCATTTTTAGAGTTACTAAATTGACGGATTAACAATTCTAATAAAACCACTTAAAAATAATCAAACATATTCCATTATTCAAACTATTTGCTTCATTCGTTACTCGCTGCTTTAGAGAATCTCCACAGATATTTGTTTTTGATTACAAATTTTGTATTACTACAAATAAAAGGTGAATTTATACGAATTACCGAACAAGTAATGAGCTCTCTATTTTTCAATGCAGCTGTTCGTTGACTTGTGTCCCAGTTCTAAAGAAGATATTCGTTTGAGCAGTTCCATTTTAAAAAAATGTGTCCCAATCTATTTCATCTTTTTGTGCTAGTAAATATTGCGACAGTTCAAAGAAAAAAATCATTAATTTTACACAATTTTTGGATATTGCTTGTATATAAAATGTAACACGTTCAATCAGTTAGCATAAACTCATATAGAATATTATCAAATAGAATGCATAATTATAGAAACCTTAATACACCAAATAATAATTTGATATTGTGTTAAATTACCCCAATGCAAGGAATTATTAAATTTTTTATTTTTGTTTTCTTATTTATTAAATATTTTTCAAATCTATTTTTTTTTTTTCAGTTTTAAAATGTATACAAAATTTAAAAAAAAATTTTTAATGAATTTAAATGTATTCCTTTTCAATGAAAATAAAGTTACTTTCGTATGCAGGAATTTTATCATTTTAATCCGTATACAATTAATAAAAATAGAAATGGCAATAACATTTTATTTAAACACTTCATACAATTTCTTTTCTTAGCAGAAGCTAAATGTAGTATGAAATTCCCTACAGTCCACATTATTGTATGTTTAACTCATAACAAAAGCATACAAATTTTATGCAGTTGGACATAAAGTTCATTTTTACGACTTTGAACGCATTAGAGGACTTTATGGTTTCCTTCATACTGGGAGAAAGTCTAGCTTGACAAGGCAATGATATCCCATTTTGGAGAAATTCATGACTCATTCTACGAAATAAATTTTATGTGCAGACGCGTCCCTTTTTCATTGTTTCAATTGGCTATTTTGTAACCATAAAATTTTCGATATTCTTCTTTTAAGGCCTTATTTTTTAGCCTCGATACTAATAAACTTATAAAAGAAACAAAATGACAGGTGCGCTCCAATTTAATTCCTTTACTGTCATAAAGTAATGAAGTCATCACACAAGAAAAAAGGCAGTGGCACATGAGTTAAGAGAGTTATAAATCATAAGGAAAAGAAAATTTGTCGGTAAAATTTTCTTGAATGTTCTTGTAAACAAGTCCTTCTACTTTGAATAATAGTGTTAACAATTCTATAGTTACACTTTATGCAATAATATTTGTGTATTTAGTATAAATAATTGATTGTGAGAAAGAATGTGTTATTTTATAATTATGTTTGTCCAACCGCAGTAAAAAAGTATTTATTATTATAATGTAAGTTTCTAAATATATATTTTGTTTTATAATTTCTCCCAACCATGAAGAACTGTGTATGTTAAGTATATTCATAATATAAAATTGCAAAACAAGGCGCAAAATTTCTCTATTAAAAAAGATTTAATAATTATAGTAATTTCCCCATGAAGCCTTGTATGTTGATTTATAACCAACCGTTTTCAAATTGTATTTTCTCGCATTATATTACATACTAGTTAAAAAAATGCAAAAATATGAACACCAATTTATCATAGTGAAAAGAACCATAATATAAGATTTTGAAATAATTTTAAATATTTTCTTGAACTTTTAAAAAAAATTAATACTGAAGATTTCAATTTTTTCCACTAAATAGTTATGTGCAAATAATAAACAAGTAAACACGAAATTAAAAAACAGGTCAGATAACATAAAACCAAAGACTAAAGCCCATTTTCTAAATGCTAGGAAAAGTTTCTCTAATCTGAAAAAATGAAAAATTTATATGAAAGTACAGTCTGCCTGTGTGTTAAAAAGTGCATAGCTAGTCAGAATGCATTTTTTCAAAAAAATTAGATTAAAATGCGATATGCATAATTACTGACAAATTCAGCGCTTAAACAATATAAAATAATCTTTTTATCACTTAAATCTTGAAATGAAATTAAAAGAAGAAAATTATTTTACGAGAACACAAATGTATTTTTACTTTGATTTAAAGAACACAAGGAAATTAATAATGAAAATCCGTTAAGGTTGGTTTGATGGTTAGTTAACAAAATTTATTTAAAAGTTGTGAGAGAACTAAATTACTGGTAATTAAATAAACTGTAAAATTCTTTCTTTTTTCTTTGTTATTACTAAATTTATCAAAAAACTTAATGCATATTAATATTATTCTAAAATTACATTAAAGAAAATCTTAATATATTGAATGTATTACACTAGCTTTAAAAATATATACATTATGCGCTTAATATCTAATGATAGAATTCTTTTCAATGAAATTGTTGACAGAAAAATTTCAAAATTACTTTGAATCAAGTTATTCAGGACAAATAAAATTATTCGGATTTAATGAAGACGATAATTTAACTCATCACTGCAACGATTAAAATAATACTTTTTTTACCTACCAATACAATATCTATTTCATTTGAAGTGCATTCGAATTGAACTGTCAAATAGAATAACTTCTTACAAATGCTCTTGATAAAAATTTTCTGGGACCTTAAGTTAGAACACATGAAATGAAGTTACTAAAAATGAATTCGGTAACGATCCTAATGAAACGTGGAATGGATATTATTAGGATTTTTGGAGGTACATTTGCTCCCGAAGTGTGTTAATCACTAGATATTGAACCAAACTCACAGAAAAATCAATACAAGGAAAATATATCCATATGTTTTTGAAAATGTAGTTATGTTTCATGTCATAACCCTTGAATTTCATTGGATAGCTGTAAACTTAAATCTATGAAATTTCTTAAATTTTGTGCGTCAAGTTTACGAATAAAGTTCTTTGACTGACATTGGAGCCTAAAAAGTAAAAGTATCAATGGAAAATCATGATATACACTGCTGGACACCCAAATTGCAACACAAAAAAGACAAGAGATATTACAACAAAATTTATTCTGTAGATAACTTGTTGACCAAATATCAAATGATTAAATTTATAAACTTCTGTGAAATGTGATTCTTGATAAAACCAGAGGACAGAGTAGCCGCCATTGTTGAAGAACACCGCTGAAACAAGCCTCGGCACAGATTCAAAGAGATTTTGAATGTGTTCTTGGGGTACAGAAGACCAAGTAGCTCCCACACGTTGCCAAAGTTGATCTGGTGTGGCAACTGGAGATGTAATCCGGATCAATCATTGAGCAACCATGGATTACACGTTTTCTATCGATGAAAGATCCGAAGAGCAAGAAAGACAGATAAGCAATTCGATCTGACGATTGACAAATAACACTTGGACAAAGGGTGCCACCACATTTGTCGCGTATTATCCTTTTGAAATATGACTGTGGGCAAGCTCTGAATGCAAGAAAGGCAACTGGCTCCTACCTCTCGCAGATATAATGCTGATTGGTTAAGAAAATGAAATCCCATGATAAGGAAAAAAGGAAGTCGATAAAAAAATTATTAAATAGAAAAAAATACATAAATTTCAAGCATTTTTAATTTTAAACAAACATGGAATACAATGATCGAACGTCCAGGATATCAATTCGAAGGTGAATAATTTTCTAAGTCTATGAAAATCGAATCACTTTAAAATAAAAATGAACTAAGCATGGTGATGGTGTTTTGAAAGATAAAAGATTACAAGTTTTCCATCTTTCATTGTTGATTATCTTATGGAAAAATAGAAATAAGTAAACAATGTTCAATAAGACATGACGCATGCTTCATGCGTATCCAATCATTCTTCCCAGTCAATGGCAATTCTAGTGAAATACATTTCTTCATTATAAGTCGTAAATGGCCTAATTCCTTATTACTTATAATCAATATAAACATTTCCTTCTGATATGGGAACATTCTATACATTTCCCAAATTTTTCCCCAAGCAGATTTTATGTGACTTCCAAAACATGCTTTAAGATAAATCAAATATCTAAATGTGCCAATATCATATTTTGTGCATTTTTACAGAGTGCGCATATAGACTTTTTTTTCATATTTGAAGCAACGAAATGACTAATTATCAGCTCATTGTTAAAATACAATAACTTTTTGCATGAATATTTATTGCAGAAATTGAGATAGCCATTCGCAAGATTAGACATACCTTCATACTTGATTAATTACTCTCGAAGTAGCCTAGTGGTGGGACATCTCTCTTCAAAGCCTCGAAGGACATCGTTTTTCAATTCTACTAATTGTTAAACTACAAGCTATAAATTTTGCACTTTTGAAAGCCTGTCTGTTTGGTAAAAGGCTTAGGAATTTCCTAAATTTCTTCTCTTGTAATGCTATGAATAGTCCTCCACACCAGCATGATGAATATTAAAAATCTTATTGCAACTTTAGGTAGTTAGGTTTCTATCATGCGATTTCGAAGCATAAATGGCAGATAAAACTGCAAATAATTTGAATAGATCTTATTATGTAACTGTATTTGTTAATTGTGAT
This sequence comes from Latrodectus elegans, assembly GCA_030067965.1. Classification (NCBI taxonomy): domain Eukaryota; kingdom Metazoa; phylum Arthropoda; class Arachnida; order Araneae; family Theridiidae; genus Latrodectus; species Latrodectus elegans. The sequence goes on from CM057819.1 coordinate 52,042,848, forward strand.
CTTATTTGACGTTTTTACTAACTTACCATATTAATTAATCATATAACAAACTTGATTATGGGATCTTTTGCTAAAAAATTTAAACTCGTATTCTTTTTAATTTTGAGTATTACGCCAAATTTTTATGATTAAATTTTAGTTGTCAATTAGAATGCAAACAAATTGTGGGAAAACAATTTTAAATTACGATTACTGAATTTTCTTACCATTAAATTATAATTACTAGGAGCACTATGGTTTTCAGTTTTAGAACATATATATAATGTATTGCAGCTTAGCAAACATATTTCACCGAAGATAAATTTGGAAAATATTTTACATGAACAAATTTTTAAACATTATATTAATGTGGGGATTTCTATGAAACATTTATATAAACCCAACATTTTAATCAAGATTGTTTGCGTTGATAGCTCTCTGTGCTTCCGAACTTTACAGTTACAATTTTTAGTTATTTTGAAAACTTAATTTTTGTCTCTTACTACTTAAATAAGAGTTAAATTCTAATATAGCATTTATAAGAGTAAATTTAAATAAAACTAGGTTACGTTCAAACCTATCCTGCCTACAAATACTAAATCCTTCAAAATTAACAAGCAAATCCATAATCATAAAATCTGTAACCATATTGTGTTCATATTTCAATTATTTTTAACTTTTATGAACAATTTTAAATAAAAATTCTTCCTTCCTTCATAAATGAAAGAAATGAGAAATTATCTAAATTTGAAATAGGAATAACTTAAAAATACAATAGCTTAGTGTGTTTTACGTGAAAACTTTAACAAAAATTTTTATAAAAAGGAAAAATTAGTCTACGTAGAATAGATAAAAAAAACTCAAGCGAATTATCTCCTTTCTAAAAGCGCATCAAAGCAATTTTAAATATTCCAATTTATCAATTTTTTAGCCTTTAACGAGATGATGAAGCATTTTTCTTGGCGAATTGATGATAACGATGTTCTATTTTAGGAATTTTTTTAGTTAAATTTAATAATGACGATGCAGTTCTTTAACAATTATAGAAAAAAAATTATTCAAAGGTACACGCTTTCATTTCAAGTAAATTTTGAGGTGTAATAAGTATGTTTTTCGAGAACCATCAAGAAAATTATTCAAATGAAATAATGATAACGATGGATTATTACTTTTTAAAAAGCATGCTTTGGAATAATTAGTGAGTACCATCATATTATTAAAATTTTTAATTTTTATAATTTGGCCTTAAATGCGAATTTATGAAATAATATATATATATATATATATATATATATATCTATATCTATATATATATATATATATATATATATATAGATATATATATATATATATATATATATACATACATAAATGAGTGCATGAATAATGAACGCATAGATTTTTTTGGTAATAAGTTATTATTATAATATAAAAAAATCAAATGAAATCAAATGCATTACATACATAAATTACTTTTAAAACGAGAATATAATATTCAATATTTATTTATAAAAATTATATATGTTAATGCTTCTAATTAATTCAAAATTTCATATAATTCTTGAATTATAAAAATTTTTAAGAGATAAAACCTTTCATATATTTCTTTAGTTTTGCTCAATATGAGTATTCATTTTTTCAATACATTCTATACTATCTATTATTTTATTTATTCAGTCTATTTTTCGACTGGTATTACCTTATTTATATTTTTCACTTTAAATTAAGAAAATAGAATAATCCAAACTATTGAATAACTTATTTTTGTAGTTTAATCATTTTAAATTAAATAATTTAGTTATGTAAAATTGAGTCATGAAAATTAGTTAAATGTTAAAGTTCTTAAATGTGACTTTCAATATTTAAGCTACTATTAATTATTCTGTAAAAATAATTTTATATTTATTAAATAATTTGAAGTATAACAATTGTTGTAACTTTTATCTTATTTTTCTTTTTTTTACCATATATTTCAAAATAAGTAAAATTATTTTCAATGAATTATTCAATAGCTGGAAGATTTTAAAATTTGCTTTTTATTGCACCAATAAAAAGCTAATTTAAATTGATTACTTTTTTTATTGTATTACGCAGTTCCTTTTTTTTTTCTTGAACTCAAAAATCTCTTTAAATATTCAAGTCTATATTAGACATCTGATTCTCAGCATTTAAAAATAAAAACAATGCAAATTACTTATTTCTCAATCTTATATAAACAAAAATAATAACATCCTATAAGAAGTTAGAATTAATCCTGCATCTCTGTAGAATTTAAAAAAGGTATTTTTCTAACCACAGCAGCTGCAATATAATGCTTATTTTTGGATAGTGGTAATTGAGTCTCATTAAAAATTATTATATTATTGTTTTTCTCATTTCCACAATGGACAAGAAAAATACAAAGAACTAAAGGTTACAAAAAAGTAAACTGTACATAAATAGACCAAAATCATTTGCCTAAGAAGCAATTTTGCCACCCAATATTCTGCGTCCACCGTTGAGCAGCAAAGAGCTCCACAAAGGGGCAGATGGTCCCTGTCCATTATTTCTCCAGAGTTGCAGAGTGGACAAGATGAAACAGTAAGAATGTCCAAGCGCTTCAAATGAGACACTAGGTTGTCATGTCCTGTTGTCAAGTGAAAGGTGGCAACTGCATTTCGCCTCGGTAAAACAGGAATAACAGAAGGGCCTAAATTATTCCAAGGGCCATTATCTATATGAGTCTGTAGGTCACGCTAGACATTAGAAACAAATAAATGCTTTAGAAATAATTAATCTTCCAATATGAGAGAAGTGTAGAAGAATGTTGAAGAAAGCCGGCACCTTTCATTGCAAGGATGTCTGATTGCTCCACAGTGGCTGGACTGGAGATCAACTTACTTCCCTCTGAAGGCAAGAGTTTTCAGGAATTCTTGACATCGTTGAATTTCAGCCGTTCGTGGGTGTTCAACTGTAGAGATTGTTTGGATAGCTGCCTCAGAGTCAGAATGGATAACTGCTCTTTAAAACTTGGAATGAATAATTCCAAATTTCACCTTCATGTTCTCTGATTTGTGAAAGATGTAATACCAATATTCAGAAGTTTCTGGTAGAGTTTTTCTCTCCAGACAGAGACATAAACTCCTTTAAAGTCGACATAAACACCTGTTAAAATGTCTCTGTCGTCAAGGGCACCTTCGATAAATTGGCCAAGTTTTGCCCCCTGATCACTCGTTGATTTATTTCTTCGAAAACCAGCTTGTTCTACCACCAGTATCGTATATTTATATGTGAAATAAAATACTCAAAAGATTTGCGTTTGGCCTATAACACAACCTTTTTTAACTACACAAGCCTGTTTTCGCCATACGACAATATCAGATTGTCTTTTAGTGAGCTCAGCTCTTCTTCTAATGCGATTGCGTTTTTCTTTCAATACTCTCTAGTTTAGAGGACCAGAAGCACTAAAATCCTCTTACTTTTCCCCCTAGTATGGATTCCTTTACACAGCAAAGGATTATCCTTGTTAAATTATGAATTAGCTTTACCGGAGGAAGTGACAAATCGAGTTGGCCTTCCCCAAGTTCATTGTCAGTCAGGTTCTCAAAGTTGTACCAATTACTGGGTTTTTCCGGACTGGGAAAAACCACCCGAATTCCACTGAGGGATCTCAAGCTAGCTTCATGACCAGGGAGGGAGAGAGTAGGAGCTCGAGCCACAATTTTAAATCTCGTTACCGCAGAAAGCACCTTGTAAGTATTATTTAATACTTTACTCTTTGCCAGAAAAAAAGATTGATAATTAATATTTAATTGTTATTAATTTTCCATAAATTATAATAATTACTTTCATAATCATAAAACAGAATTTTCCTTTATAACACTTGATTTTTTTTATTTATCATCGCTTATAATACAGTACCGAATTATTAAACTAGACTGACAAGATATGAAAACAAGAGTATTATTTCTTTGCCTTGTGCACCTCAAAGTACACCAAAAGGTTTGCATTTTAAAAGTAAGTACATTCAACCACAAAAACATTTACAAGACGACAATAATATATTTAAAAGTTTAAGTAGTAAGTAAATTTGAGTAAAACAGCAATCATTTCAATACTTCCCATGAGACTAGAAATACAAAACCTGAGATCTACAAACAGAGAGGCTTAAGACGGTTCTAAATACTGTTCTGACACTAGCATGAAACCAAACGCTTCTAACATTTTCCATTTCTTTGCCGCAAGCACACCATACACTACCCATGATTCTAAAATGAAATAAAAAACTTCTGAAATTCTTATGACCAATTAATACTCTAGTTCGTTTAAAATCCGATGAGAAGTGTTTCCATTATTGTCACAGTGAAGAATTTAAATAAACTATTAGTCCACTGCATCTTTGAGGATGCAAGGTATTCAATACTCCATTCAACCAGTTTTTTTTCTCTTGCAACATGTTTCAAATAATATTAAGTCTTAGGTTGTTGTATTATATGGAAATCACCAAATCGAGAACATTTTAAATTATGCCTTTGTCTTAGATCTCATAAATACTGTGATACATGAATGAAAATTTTATTGCTTTTGATCTTAGGAATCATAATGATAAAGAAAATGAAAACAAATTAATATCTTCACCAATATGACTCTTATTTATATAACTGCCTAACATTCTAAAACTAAACATATGTACTACAAAACTGAATTTTTTTAATTAATATCCTTTAAAATGAATTGAGATTTTACGTGGATGAGATTTTATGTAGTTATAGCGCAGTGCCTTCCAAAATAAGTCATGTTCAGTTCTTTACATATCTTAATCTGAAAACGGAAGTACTAAGAAACTAAAAAAAAACTGAAGTAATTAGTCTAATATACTTAACAGCTGAATCGTATTATTCGTAGATATTACATACTTAAATCTTAGTAATTTTTATATGATTTAATGATAAAGTATGAAATTGTGAAAAATTATATCAAAGTACTTTTAATTATATTGATGGGGAAATAATATAGTAAGACCAGTTTTTTTCATCTCAGGCACTCATTTTCTGACAGACTAGTTCAGATAAACCATGTGGTTAAAACATTTTTTGTAGTGTCTTACTTATGCATGGAATGAAAATAAAAGTAGAATCTGTTTGATTTAGAAGAGATGAGGTAACCCAGGAATAATCTGAACAAAAGGATGCTGATTTCCCAATGATACTGTTTTTCCTAGAAAAATAATTTTGATAAAGATCGCTTTGAAATACAGTTGAGATTATAAGTGAGATCAGCATTGAACTTTGATTTCCGAGTTCTATCTGCATTTTTGACGGAATTCTGAACCTAGTGATTATTTAATAACCATTTTAATGGAATCATATTTACAGAAAGGATTAATTACTATGGCTGATTTAGCTATTGTGATTAAAACAATATTTATCATAGTAGCTAAACATTATTTACTACTAATCAAATCTTTTGAGCTTAATTACATTCGTAAGAATTATTTGAGATTTCAAGAATTTTTTTTAATGGGAAAGCCTTAGCTAATCAAGTCTGTCGTATCAACAGAAGAATTCCATTAATTATTCAATTTATTTTTGAAAGTAATATAAACACAGATTTAAAAATGAAAATGTCTTTAGGTTTTAACTTTAGATGTTTTAACATTAATATATTTGTAAAGTAATTTTATTATCTATACCCATTTTGATATACTTGAAAAATATCCATAATTTGTATTAAATAACCACTGCTTAGATAAAATTTAAAAGATTGGTTTTTAAATAATCAGAATTTAAATAGTAAATTAAAACCCTTTCTCAATTTAAATTTTTACCATTCTTCACTTCGATTTCTTTTACCTCAAATCATTATTGACGAAAATGCAAATTGTTTCAAAAGCTTCTGAGCTTTCAAATGTGTAAATAATTATTCATATATATATAAACCTCATGAACGTTTAACATATTCAATTCTTAAACAGACATTTCAAAATAAATTTAATTCCTTTATCAGTTTGTAATCTTCTTTTTTATATATACGAACGAAAAGGCCATTGATTAGTGATGCAACTTCAAAGCGGTTCTGATCTCAACCAACATGAATAAAAAAAAGAGATTGCAGTTATTAAAACAAAAATCCTCACCAGACCAATTAGGATTTATTAAAGTTATAATCCTATTTGAAGAACTAATATACTGAAAGATTATGATATTAAAATCTATTTCCAAAAAAACTTCATAATTAATTATGAGCTTATAAGAAACGTTTCTTTACTCGTATCGATAAGCACCTGTTCCTAATTAGCATTAAAAGATGGATATAAGAATATTATTTCCAAGACTGGATTAAACTTAAACTGAAGAACAAAATACTTAAGTGATGTTTAAACAACTCTTTAACTGTTAGGTTTGGTAAAATAAAGATATAAGAAATTAAAGTTCCCAAAGATAAACTTCGATGTTTCAATAAATTTTTTACTCCCTTATCATACCATTATTCGGATGAAATATTAAAATAAGATACGTCTTAATTGTAATTTTAAAAAATTTCTTGAACTGAATCTTAGAAAAATGTCATAAAGTTGAAAAGTGTGTTTTGAGATTTATTTGGATGTATAAATACAGCATAGTTCCCGTCTAATGCTTAATGATGTAATAAAATGAAAAAAAATTCCCCTTTATGATATTGATCACCACGAAATAGCTCTATTATAGACAATTTTTTTTACTTTATTCCATTTGACGTCATTCTAAAAAAATATCAGTTATAACCACATACATTCCATACATGAAGTATTCCATCTCATATAAAATAATAGATTAAAAAGCACGAGGGAAAAAAATGTGAATCCGAAGAGTGGAATCGGATTTTCCTTCTGACTTAGCAAGGATTTTTGCGCATACTTTGGAAAAGATTCTATCATGTTAAAAGCAGTATATTAATTACAGAGAGGTACTTTCTTAATATTTTAAATGTTATATTAATCACAGATTATACACAGAAGTATAACGTTATTACATCACAAATCGATTGTCATTTACTCTATCAATCCTCAAATAAATATAAATCATTATAGTAATTGTTCTTGAGGGACTTCAGAAGTTATGTTAATTTCTAATTGACGAGTTAAAAATATAAATATGCCTTTTATAGTTTTCAACAAATATGGTTAAATAAATAAGGTAAAGTTTATGCATATTAAATAATAGCGTAGTTTTTGTACATGTTCCTTATTCCTGTAACTTGCTCTTAAATCATTGGTACCTTGATCACATAATCTGTTCATAATTTAATCAAATGAGTTAAGACATGGTGTCCATGGAAATCATAGGGTTCATGATTTCTGCTAAAGTCAGAAACACAATTACCATCTTTGCTTCAAGTGTTAATTACTATGCTTTAAATTCAATTACAAGACTATAACAATATTCTGAAACAAATTTTTTTCACATTAATTTTTATTTTTAATTGATTTTGCAATATAATCTTTCACGAATTTTGAAATAGAATAGGAAAAAGTACTAACCTAAATAATACATGAATGTTGTATATATATATATATACATATATATATATATATATATATATATATATATATATATATATATATATATATATTATATATATATGAAATGTTTCACGTGTTCTTAGAATTTAATCATCCAGACTTCAATCAATTTATTGTTAGAATCCATTTATCCCAAAATCTCCCTCATTCTCATGGTGAAAATACACTATTCTTCTTTTCACTCAAATTTGAAAGCAGTGAAACATAAACTAGTATACTTTCCTGAAACCAATTTTCTTAAAATAGTTTTATCTACGGAAGGAAAAAAGAAAGTGTTGTGTTGCTTTCGATTGCATAATCTGATGTGTGTTTCTCTCTCTTTACTTCTGGATGCTTTTTACTTAAATGATACTTTTTAAATGAGCACTCTCATTCTTTTTATCATTTATTCATTGTTGGATGTTATATTTTCAGCAATTAATTGTTTCTTTTTTTCCCCCGTACAGAACTTTCTCACAAGTTATATCAGTCACTTTTAATCCATATAAATGTGTCCAAGTAAATAAAAATACAAAAGTAAGGTCTACACTTATTAAACTATTAGTTAAAAGGTTAGAGCTCACAAATACTATAAAATAGTAATATATGAGTAAAATTGAAAAACACTGAGAATGGTTACAAAAGTTGAATATTTATTCTTGTTTCTAGCATGATTTAATAAATATAAATAATATCTTCCAATCTATATCTATTGACAAAACAAAAAGTAGATCAAAATATTCCCTCTCATTTGGTAATTTGAAATGTTTTAGGATCATTCGCATTTAAAAAAAAATTGGATAAATAATTAAAAAATACTAAGATTAATTAATAGTTCTCGATTTTTAATTTTTAAAGTTTTCTTTATTAAAATTTATGTTTTGCTACGTTTTCTTTTTCATCTTAATTTTATACATAACGAAAATCATACACAGAAAATTATTATTCAGAAACACTTTTGTTCAAATACCATGAGATATATTTTTCTACAAGATTGTGGGAATAACATTCTAAAGTGAATTATTATTTAATTGGTAAAAGTATAAGAAAAGAATTATGAATGAAGTCAATTAAGTTGATTTCAAATAACTGTATTTCTGAACATGTTATCAGTTCATTTTAGTGATAAAATGTAAAATTTACTAGCAAAAAATGCAATTTAAAATAAAAAAATTGCAAGATGAAGTATCCTTTAATCATATTGGAACAATTGTTAAAAAATTCTCCTAAGACATCTTTTCCAAAAACATCCTAAAAAATGTAAAATTTGTTCAGTAATCCTTCTTGTAAAAATTACTGTAGATTAATTAGATATTATACATTAATTTAAGGTATTTACCTAATAAACAGACGTATATTTGCATCAAGAACTTTTTCGTTTTTAAAAAGAAAAAGAGAACTTTTTACTTCCATCTTCAGAAATCTTCATTTCCAGTGTTAACACAGGAAACTAATTAAAATTCATTAATTTCTCTTGCAAATTCTTTACATTACAACTTCAATCACAGTTAAAATTGAATTGAATGTTACAGAATTCTATCTATTCCACAATTTTTATAAATTCTTAGAAACGTACAATTTTAAATCAGTTCAAAATTCAACCATACAGAAAATTATTTGAATGTTACATATGAAAAAAAAATATATCAAATATCACTGTAACGGGAGATAATTACGAAGTATATCTTTCTTTTGTTCTAGTATTAGGCGTGCTTCCTGTTTTGAGAAGCTGATTTCCTTTCAAATATTTTTATTGCGTCAATCACCTTCGCGGTGATGAATAAAATCGCGCAACAAAAACACCAAAATAAAAAATTACAAGTTTCGTCTTTCGCGATATGAAAAAGTTGACTTACGAGAATTTTATGAATTCCTCTTCTCTTATTTATGAAAGTTAAAAGAGCAAATCTCTTAAAATTTATTTTTACTGTTTTATTTGTTAAATAGATCACCGGTCTTTCTGTAATAGCTGACATTAAAATGAATCATGTGAGGACGTCAGCCAATCTATGTTTGGCATTGATGTTTTTCACCTGCTACACTTCATTCCACGTGATTCTTTTCTCTTTTTTCCATTAGACAACAATGAAATTTATTCACCGCTTACTCGCTGAAAACTATTCAAAGAGACAGGAAACTAAGATAAAACTCTTTATAATTCATTTGAGTTATTTGGGTGAAATTGTTTTCAATAACGTGTTTGTGAATTATATTTGAATCTAAAAAAAAAAGAAGAATTTTTCATGTGATCTGGAAATGTTTTTGGTAAGCATCAAATTTTGTTTATCAATACAGTTATTAAGATACTAGTTTATAGGTCGAAGTTTATTATTCAAAATAAAATTTTAATATTTTGCTTCTGTTTTAAAATGTTAATTGTTAAAATTATTTTTCATTTGCTTCGTCTCAGTTATTTTAAACGTAAAATTTGTTATTTTAAATGACAGCTAAGCAAATTAATTTTCTTTTTTTAATTATTATTTAGTTTAATAAAATAATTATAATGGAATAAAAATTTACTTAAATATTTTTATTTTTTAAAATAGTGCCTGAATTTATTGTAATTTTTGCCTACAAAATTTTTTTCATCAATATTTTAATTTTAATAACGCCGTATGGAACACAACTAATGTTATAATTATGAAATTTCCTGACAAATGTTTTGTCCATTACATATATTTCAATTAAAATAAATTAATTTAAAGATAAATTTGAAAATATGTTCGAAAGAAAAGTAAATAAATATACAAAAAAGAAAGAGAAAAAGAACAACACAAAAAAAAGAACAAGAATTACTTATGTGTAAAATAAATGATAAAAAAATATTTATTGTTATAATTATAATCGTGAAAAAATATTTGCCATGTAAACTGATGGCAACTGTCATAATTGTGTTTCTAAATAAACAATTTTGCTAATCACTAATTACCCTTACTATCACAAAATTTATAAATTTTAACAATACATAGTTTAGTAATTTAACAGAAATTAATATTTCAGAATCTTGATCATAAATAAAGAATAAAGTGAAAATTGCAGAACAAAATCATTTTAAAAAATGAGTCAGAGATCTTATGGTGTCAGTTTTTCTTGACATTATATAAGCAAAATTACCGAATACTTTTATCGAAATCATTACTTCAAAGGAAATACTGGATTGTTTTGGAATAGAAGTACCGAAAATGTAAATTTTATAATTTTGAACTCACAAATGATTTAGTACTAATTTCATCAACTGTAGTGTGTCGAAGTATTACAAAAATGTTATACATTAATGTTTTAGCTATGTATATATTTTTAGATACTTCACTTTTACATGTCAGCAAAATAATCAATCTTTACATACATCAAAGTGATTAAAGCAATTGTTTAATCAAAATAGAAACATGATATTTACCAAATTCTATTATATTTAGTGCATTGAAAATATTTTAAAATTACTGACTAGAAAATAATTTCAAAAACGAGTAATATTCCATGTAAAATTTTCGTAAACGTAATATGCTATGCATAACTTTTTATTTAAACCTAAATTATTTAAAATATTTCCAAAAAAAACGTGCCAAGGGTGACCTTACAAACTGATCCCATTGAAGTAATCAGTTGTTAATTATACTGAAAGTTTTACAATATAATTATATTATTATCTACTTAATTATAAATCAACGCATATCTTTATTTCATTCATTTGAATATAACCATGTTTTATATTGTAGTTTTCTGTTGAAAGATCCCGAGATAAAAATTTGACAAAGTATCTTTCAAGTAAATTGTTATTCTTGTTAATCATTTATCTTAACTTACTTTTGATTCATTAACATTTTAAGAACTTTTTTTAATCTGAATGATTAGCATGGATTTTGATATATGAATGCGAATATAAATGATAATTTTTCATGAAGCTCTTAATTATTTTATTTATCCACAGCATTTCTCTCTTTTACATTTATTTCACACATTCAAAGTTTAAACATTTAATTTTGATAACAACTGATTCCATAAAGTAAGAAACATCTTTCATATACCAACATTATATATAATTATTTAATGATTTCTATTTATTGTTATATATTTAAATTATTGTAAATTATTTGTATCACTTTATAAAATATTTATATTTTATAATTGTGCTCTTGGTTAGTCTGTTGTGACTTCATTCGAAATAAATTAATTCTGCTTTCAATCAGGAAATTTTCAAATAACAGCATGTGTCCTACTTTTTCTATCCTTCACAAATCTGTATTTTTATTAAATAGATAAAATTACAATATTTGTGATTATCTTCTGATAAAATAAAAATTATAAACTACATTTAAAAGTTACAAAAAGAAATTTAAAGTTGTTTTCAATTATTAAGTGCAATACTTTTCATTTATCAGAATTCACTAATGTTATTTTTACTCAGATAATAATTTTCAAGTGTGTCTCTTAGTCGTTATCTCACATCTTTTATCATTATCCGTTGTCAAAGCGTAATTGAAATTCTGTTTTAGGATGTGGTAATGTGAGAAAGTAAGAGTGAGTAACCGCTAGAATTATCCAGTATTCCGTGTGTTCTGAACTTGCCCGATTGGGATTTGTAACGCAAAGGAAGTGCCGCGGAATTTATCTTCCAAGTACTCCACTGTATTGATAACCTGAAGAAACTCGCAGAAATCGAAAGTTAACGCTCTTTGATTTTGATAACAGTTGAGTAGTTTTAGATAAGAAATTGAAAACCGAAAATAACTTATTGACAAAAAAGAAATAAATTCTTTAACTTTAAATACTTGACTTAACTTATTGTTGTGATCGTCATAATCTGCTTAAAAACCAACGAAGAATTTGAAACAAATTGAAGCTGGCAAGGTAACATGTCATGATTTTGGTTTGATAAATTTTATGTTTCTTAAAGAAATCCTTAATATTTTTGTATTAATGAATTTGATTTGAATCTCTGTAACATTTTATTTTCTCATGAAATAATAAATATGTTGAGGATTTTCAGTATCAGTAAAATATAAACTCTATGCTCAGATTTCTAGCTTCAGTGAATTTAATCTTAAAACAAAACTTGAAAGTAAACACTTTGTTATGTAACATCGTTATGATGGCTAAGGTATTTACTTTGATATCAACGTAAATATTAAATAATTGATATATTTCGTTGATTTTTATTATTTGTTTTATATTTTTCAGATACAATTTTACTTATACATAAGGCAGATATATTCTAAGTATATGTTTATGGTAAAATCAATTTTTAAGTAAAAAATTGTTTTATGTACACAATGTAGAATACTGACACATCTGTGTAAAGGAACATGAATGCATAAAAATGTATATGCATAATTTTTATAAATTGAATATTTTTTATGCATATTAATATATAAAAATAAATTTCTTAAGTTAAAACGAAGCATCTATTTATCAAATAACAAGTCAATATTATTAACTTAAATAAGCAATTTTTATTTTCCTTTGTGTGTGTGTGTGTGTGTTTGTGTGTGTGTTTGTGTGTGTGTGTGTGTGTTTGTGTGTGTGTGTGTTTTTGTGTGTGTGTGTGTGTGTGTGTGTGTGTGTGTGTGTGTGTGTGTGTGTGTGTGTGTGTGTGTGTGTGTGTGTTTTATTTCAAATAAGAGAAGAAGTTTGAATTTTCATAAAAAAATTACAATTTTAAAAGTTTAGTTACAATCAAATAACAATATATGTGTAACGTGAAATAAAAAGCCACTTGCTTATTACAGTTAAAAATTAATTTCATTCACATCATACTGCGTGAAAAAAGTAGAAAAACAGTTCTAAATAATGAAAATAAAAGTCTTATTATTTAAGAAATTCTTCTGTCATTTGCTTTAATTACTCCAAAGAATCTATTTACTATTGAATAATATAAATCTTGAATTTCGGTTGAATTTGTCCAAAATACAATTCAAAGCTTCCCGAAGTTTGATCACAAATTCATATTGCTTGCCTCTGGGTTACACCGAACTGTTACTGACCATATAGTTTTAACAATATTGAGGTCTGTACTTTTATCAGGTGTGGCAAAACCCGAATATTATTTGTTTCAAACTAATTTTTAACATCATTGGCCGTGTGAATTGATGCTCTATATTGCTGAAATAACCAATTTTCTCTGCTTGCACTATAGGGAAGAAGCTCTGAATTTAAAATTTGAATGTAATTGATATGTTTCTGTCTTTCATTCAGAAACACTAAATTGGTCTTTCCAACGTAGCCAACAAATGTCCAAACCATTAAACTACTTCCTCCTATCTGTCTGGTAGAATAAGTTTCTTCTTGTGAACCCAGACAATGCCAATAATATTGACATATTAATTTTTTTAACAGAAAAAATATCTGAGGTCCATTCGGAGTTCCAAGACATCTGTTCTTTGGCTCACTGCAGCCAGTGTTCAGTGAGCCTTACGTTCCATTTAAGATGGTGCATTATTTTCTTGAATATGAACGTTTACGATACTTATTTGTAGTTGTAAAGTGTTCTTTTGGTTACATGTGAAATTTCAGATAGCCATGTGCTTTTCCAATACTTCCGCATGTTTTTTAAGTCCTTTAAAGATTTTTCTTTGATTACGGTGTTTCAACTTTTTAGGTCTGCCAATCTTTGCTTTCCTCCGATTCATAAGATTTCTCAAGAATTTAGAAACAACGTTTCGACTGATGAGTAGGTGCCTTCCAATTTCTCTTACACCTTTACCCACATATTTACATGACACAATTTGGCCGCTTTTAAATGCCCTTAAAAGTTTTCCCTTGGGCATTTTAACTGTACGAAAATGAAGGATTTTTTCAACAAAATATATCTTTTGAAAGAAAAACAGTTTAAAAGAACAATGTTGTTCAATGTTTTCAACTGCTACAGACTCCAAAATGAGAATATTTTTACAGTTGCCATTAAAACATTTTACAGGCAACTTAAAATTAAATTGTACAAGATAACATCTGTAAAATTTCATCAATTACTTTTACAACTCGCTAGCATATTTGTAATAATCGTGTTAGCATTTGATTTTATCACCTGAAAAGGAATTAGCATTTAACTGGAGATGAGTTAAGTTTTTTTTTCTGATTTTCAAAAATAACGAATTTGAATTTAAGCAAAAAACATCGTTCAGTTTTATTTTCTTAAAATAATTTCTGCTAAAAATAAGCAGTTAACATATTGTAGAAAGCTCTTAAGGATAATTGTTTACCAAAAATAACAGTATTTAATTGCTATAAAAGATTTACAAATGATACCAATCTGGTAGACCATCCACTTTAATTAATAATCAACGTTTGATCAAATCCAAAAATGATAATCGGTGATTGTCGTTTTTGACTGTAAAAGATATTAGTAAATAAACTGCAATATCATTTTGTTCTTATCGAGCAATTTTAAGAAAACATTTAAAATTGTTTGATAGAAATCAAATGCTGAAGATCATTTAAGGCTTGGAATCATCGCATCTCGAATCACTATTTATTCCAAAAACTTTAAATTTGTTTAAAAAACGATAACCAACTACCCCGAGTG
Organism: Latrodectus elegans; assembly: GCA_030067965.1. Taxonomy (NCBI): domain Eukaryota; kingdom Metazoa; phylum Arthropoda; class Arachnida; order Araneae; family Theridiidae; genus Latrodectus; species Latrodectus elegans. The sequence continues at coordinate 52,057,865 of CM057819.1, forward strand.
ATTCTTTCAAAAGACAATTCCTTTTTAAAATACATCATTATTAATGATGAAACTTTGATCTATTTTTTTAATTTGATATACAAAACTCTCAATGAATAACATAATGGCACTTGAGTGAAACATGAAGCAAGAACGAAATATATATACATGATCATGTCAAAATCATTCGAAAATCAAGATAATGTTAAACATTTTCTTTTGACTGTTAGGATTCTGTATATTATGAATCCCTTCTATAGTTTGTTAGATTCTTAAGGAATGTGACAAGAAAACTCCTGAGTTTCGCATGATTATAAGAAGTTCTCTCACATATTATTTCTTATTCGTGAACTTTTGGCCAAACATTAAATAACATGGCTTTACAAGTATCATATTCTTATGATATAACTGTGCTACTTTTTTCGCTTTTCTCAAATTTGAAAGCAACATCTCTATGTTTATCATTCCGATGATTCTTCAATTTGATAAAAAAAAAAAATTCGTTTCGTATTCTGAAGACCATTCACAAAATCAGTTGTAAAGCATATTGTGATAATTAGGAAAATAAGTATTAATAAGTAGAGTATTTTTTTTTTGACGGAGTTGTTATTATATTGTTCATATCCTTATAAGTATTACCTTTCGCTTTATACCAGTTTCAAATACATTTTTTATCACATCTGTATTTGTATAGATTAATTTAAAATTATTTGGAATGAAAATATATTGAATAAAATTATTTTTAAGAACATTACAGGAAATATATTTATTAAAAATCGTATCATGTGTGCGTGTGTGTCGATAAAGTAAAGAATTAATGATTATTTAATAATTATGATTATCTTTAAAAAAAGTGACATTGGTTGATTGCTAATTTTTCCTATCGTGTCTAAAAATACTTTTACCTACATTTTATAACCTCAAATAATCACTATTAGTTTAAATTAAGCTTCAAGATCTCATAACTGAATATTACAATAAATTTATGTAAAATATAATTAAGAAAATAATTCATAATCAAGTTTCTGAATAAGATATTTTTGCCTGATTATAATAATTTATGCTATAGAACCAATCAAACATCACTAAATTTTAAAAAAGTCTGAAATCTTTTTCTTAAGTCAAATGTAAAACTTTTTACAACTTACTCTAAAACTGATTTTTTCTCATTGATTCTCTCTAAATTGTAGTCATATAAATAGTAATTTTTCGCTTGTTTATTTTTTTTTTCATATAAATATGTATTGTATAAAACGGCATTTTTTAAATTTCACAGATCTATGCTTTTTTTTTTTTTTTTTTTTTTTTTTTTACTTCTATTTAAGACAGTGAAAAATGTTTTTATTCTTTGTTCAAAAATGCATAAATAACAATAGTGTTTAAAATAAATTTTCACCTGCTTAGCATTTCGCTAACGACGTCAAAATCGTGGCCTCTATTCAGAACATTAAGCAAATCATATAAACCATTTCTCTTCCACTACATTTAAAATTCTTCATGATTTTCCCGTAACCAAAACTCCATATTTGATTTATTTCTTCTGAAATCTTTCTTGTGTGATGCATTAGTGTTCAAGAAAAAAAAACGAAAGTCTTTCGAAAAATATTTGGAATTTTTTTGTTAAATAAATATAAATAAACGCCATGTGACTTTTTACACTTATTAGAAATCTGAACAGTTCATTTATTTTCATCTTTTTACATTTGATATGATAACTCGCTGAAACTTGATCATACTAGTTTTATCTTCAATAACAGTCTTACTTAAAATAATTTTGCGTGTAATTAATCTAATAATTTGATGTCAGTTACCGTTTAGGAAACTGTAACATTTTATTTGAACTAGTGTAGTTTGTTTTCTGATAATAAATTTATCGTACATGGATTCTACCAGATTTGATTTGAAATGCATACATTCATAAACAGATCTGATTAACAGTCATCAATCTTTGTTCCTGCCATTAATAATTTGAATTCATTTTCAATTTATCAGTTTATTGTTTCCTCGAATATTCTCGTATTATTCAATGTTTTAGATTAAAGAAAATACTATGGTTTAATTTGCATAAAATGCAATTACAAGCTTACACGTATTTCATTCAAAACAAAGAGTCTTTTTATAAATAATCGCGTACTTTTAAATATTTTTAAATGTATTTTGTTTAACACTTCCCAAAAATAAATTTTATTTAATTTAATAATTTTTGACCTTCATTTCTGATAGTTTTGGTGGAATTATTCTAAGGTATCTGTTTATAGATATTATATTTGAGGATGCCTACATTAGCATAAATTAATTATAAAATTAATTTATTAATAAACACTTAATGAATATCAGTAAATAACTCAAACTGATATTCATTTAGTAGTATGTGTTAACTATCCACTTTGCATTTATTAAGTAACAAACTAATAATAAAAAAATTCAAGATACTAAATATAACATTTAAATTTATATGGAATTAAGCTTTTGATCAGTTTGTTGTAAATGCAAAACCATTGTGTAGTGGATTAAAGTAAGTTATTCTATATTTTATATTTGTGTTATTATGCATTGGATGCTCAGAAAGGTTTGAAATTGTTTGTATTTTCTCAACTGAAATTCTACGCATATTTTCATCTGAAAAGTAGATACCTGAGCAAACATTTTTAACACTTATTTTCAACTAAAGAAACTTTATATAAGATTAATTTAAATCAAAAATATTTTAGAAATAATTATGTATCAAAACTTTAAAAAACCTCGAAATTAATTCAGCAAAATTTTATTCTTTTGTTTGGTAGTAATATTAAATTTTCAAAAAGTATTTTGCTGAATTTATTTTGCTTGCTTGTATATGCTGAACATATTTTACTAGCATAATCCCTAATCTGTAAACTAATTTTTAAAGTAATTGCTTATATAAATATATAATTAATTATTTGCATTCTACAATTTGGTGATTAAAAAATTTTATTGCACTTTAAACATAAAAATTTAAAAAGTTTTTTTTTTTAAGTCATAAAAAACATGAAGTAATAGAGATCAAAAGAATATCCAAAAATTACTTAAATTGAATTAAAAAAAGATATATTTCTCTTAATTGAATTAATGCATTACTTATGAGAATTTTTCATTGCAGTTTTGGCTAAATACACCATTTCTATTACTGAAGATAATAGTTAGAAGAAAACATTATCTTACTTACATTAAGTAATTACGATAAAAAAATTATGTTACAATCATTCAAAAGTTTAAAAAGCATTACCAAGTAGTTGAATTAATTCGAAAAAAAAGATAAATGTTTAAAAAATTTTAAAATAAAAAAATTATTCTGATAAATTAAAAATTAACTTTTTAAGCTTCTTTTTATAATTTTAAAGATTAATTAGTAACGTTCTTTGCATACATCATTAAGCATTGTAAAGTATAGTCTTAGATATTAACTAAATTTATAATAGGCTGCATGGTATTTCGAATGAGAAATAATCATTCATAATTTGTTTATATATTATTGAAATCTTTTTTTTTAAAGAAATTCATATAATTATACTTTTTTCTGCTTATATTATTAAAATGTTCAAAAGAACTGATGTATATTATCTTTTCCTTCAAAGATAGGGAATCTTTCCTAGTAATATATTTCATTATTTATGTTTAAAAGAAAAATTCATTTAATATATTTTTAGTTATTATTTTTAATTTTTTTTCCCTTAAAACTCTAACATACATTTAAAATTTTTCATAAAATAAAATAGAAATCATTAAGCTGAAAACTATACTTTTATTGATTAAGCATTTGGACTTACAATTTTGTGATTAGGAAACAGTCTTTTTCTCATTATGAATCAATGAAAAAAACTTGTGCGTAAAATATAGACCACTTTATTATTAAAATTAATGCAATAATTTTCCCTCGATAACACAAAAAATTTAATCATATAATTTATAAAATATATATGTGTGAAATAAATATCCTTCATTAAAAAGTTTATAAAAATTTAAGCATAAACGTTTGTAGACACATTTTAGTATATTACCTTTTTTTATTTAGTATTTTACCTAAATTTCAAACCCAATATAGTTAATACAAAATTCAAACTAGTTTCCTTTTTGAAGTGCACTATTACAATAACGGTTAATCATAATACTCAAATCTTTTGATTTCTCATCTTTAAAAATTTCAATAACATTGAATCACTGGGATGCAATAATCGCATTTCTTAAAATTTTATATTCCATAAATGTTCAATAATGATCAAATCACTAAAGGAAAAATTTATCATGCTACAATTCACGTTTTAAATCTTAAAATCACAAAAACCTATATTTATACTTAAAATAGCATTCTAATTGTACTATTCTAAATTCTGACATTCCGATATCAGTTTGTATTTAAATCATGTAAAAAAGATTAATAATTGTTATGTAATGATAAGTACTGCTATGAAATTCAAGTCATTCATTAGGTAAACCCTAATCAGACACTGAGGTGATATGAATGAGTTCCAAAAATGTTCTAATATTTTCGGAAACAATACGTTTGATGTAATTTGAACAACTACATTATTTACGTTTACTCTAACATTACATTTATTCTAATATAGAGTTATGTTGTAAAAAATTAATTATATTATTTTAAATGATATTATGTATAATGTTATATTGAGAAAAGTTTTATACTTTATTAATGAAATTACATTATTTTTTTACGTAAACACTTTTGAAATGTCAAATTTATTTTAAATCGGGAAACTATTTTACTAATAGCTTCTTCGTTTGAGAGAAAACTTTCTGATTATAATTTTCTCTTCTCTAGATCTAAAATATCAAAATATTTTGTGACAAATTTTCATGTAGTTGTAGAGATTGTATATAAACTTACCCGAAAATTGTTACAGTTTGACTTTCGCTTTCATGACATTATTTATATATATATATATATATATATATATATCTATATATATATATATATATATATATATATATATATATATATATATATATATATATATATATATATATATATATATATATATATATACACGTCGTATTTTTATTGAAAATTCTCTCTCTCACACACACAAACATTCTGACTACAAGATGCTTTTTAATTTGCATTATTGGTTTACACTTTAAGTAAACATTTTATGGAAAATAACACTAATAAATAAAATATATAATACGGAAATATATTTTCATAAAATGTCTTTACAAATGCTAAAATTAAATTTATACCACCTCTTAAAACTTCACGAAAACGGATATTGAAATTTATTTTAATATTTGAAAGCTTACTTAAATGCAACATTTTAAATCAGTAAATGTACTTAAGTTATGATAATGATATTTTTGTGTAAGTAAGCTAATAAACTTACAAACTTGAAAACGCTTTTTTTGGGGGTAGTTTTATTTTTTGACTGACACATCGTTTTTGTTTTATACACAGATATATAACTATTTTTTTAAATTAAACTTTATTGAATTTAAATTTGCTTTTATTTCTTGAGTTCATTTTTATTTCCTATATGACATTTGAAATAATTGTAGAATTTTGTCCTGGTCAAGTTTTTTTAATCGAATAAAAACGCCTCGTTATGTTTTTAATACTTTATTTGATGAAAGTTCATTTGTTGTTTCTGAAATTTCACCAACTGACGTTGTAATTAATTTCTCATATAAACCCTCTGGTATAATATCAGAATAATCCATTGGATTAGACCAGTTATTTATCATGTTGTTAACATATGTGGTGAACAGGGATTTTTCATAATCATTAGCTTCAACGAATTCCTTATTGCTCTCTTCTTCGTAGCAATTCGGAAAATAGATGCTCTCCGTCACAATTGTAATATTTGGGCTTATTTGGTCAATGATTAATTTTTCTTGGTTGATAATACATGGAGAAAGTATGTGTTCATCATCTTCTGATGATTCGTAATTTAGGAAATGAGGTGCCTTTATATTTTCCAAAGAATCATCAGAACTTGATATTTTATCTTTGCTAACTTCTTCTGTAATCCCACTCAAGTCTTGCTTTTGGACAAGTTCAGCTTTCATCAGCGGAAAAAATATGTTGACATGATATTCCCAAAATATTTTCATTAAATGGGTTATAATATTAAGTAGTAAATCTAAAAATGCGTAAAAATAAGAATGTTTAAGTTTATTTGGATATTATTATAAATAAATTCATTTTAAACATAGATTATACCTTTTCCCATTAAAATTTATATTATCAAGGAAAACATTTTATCGTATATTATGAATGTAAGAATGGTATATACCCACACACACATTGGTTAAATTAACGAAAAACATCCTTACACTTTCAGTCCCTTGAAAAATGAAATGTAGAAAATATTTCTCATGTAATCCACGAGAATAGAAAACTTAATAATAAAAGAAAATCTCAAAAAAAATTTTTATAAGAAAATTATTTAAGTCAACATTACTGCAAAATTCTCTTCAAGCTGTCGTGATTTTTCTGATATAGTACAAAATAGGCTTGCATTTTGGAAAAAAGAATTGTTTCTGGCAGATTAAAATTTTTTCAGCAAATTTAAATTAATTATGTTAAATGTTGATACTTGTTGAATTTAAAAATCAATTAGTTAATTATTACGAATAAAAGAAAGGAAAATTAGTTTTATTTTTAAAAATATTGAATAACGTTTTTAGAAGAATATCTTTGCTGGCGAATATAGCTGTAATATTTTAAAATCACAAATTTTCATTAGCCATTGCATTTTTCCTTTTAATTCTCAAAATCTCACATGAGTTGAAATTTTGAATTAATTAACAATTCTTTATAGTTTTAAAAATTAGAACAAAGTGTTCAGTGTAGCAATTACTAGTCACTTTGCTATAGAAGCCGAAATATAAATATTTGTAAGAAGTAATTAATTATTACTTCTTACAAATATTTATATATTACAAATATTTATTTATTATAATATTTCGTAAAACTAAGCTGCATTTTTTCATTAGTTATTTTTGTCTGTTTTTTATTTTAATTATTTTTATTGCAATGATTATCAACTGCAGCAGTTGATATTGAATTAAAAATTTAATAAATAACTTCTATTACTTAAGAATTTTTTAATTAAAATTTCCTGTGTTAAAGCTATTTTTATCTAATGTAATATACAGTTTATTTCAAAAAATATGTATGCAAAATGCTAATGATGAAATTCAAAATTTTCAGTGTCTACATAGAGTGAAAATTGGCATAAATTCTAGGCAAAAGCATATTTTGCTGACTATTGCAACAAAAAGATTGTTGACTTCAGATTACTGAAAGATTATTGATAAAGTTTTCATTCCACAACTGCAGTACTAGCAAAATCTCAATAGAGCATGTGAAATCTATCGTAATGAATTTCCCTCCATCATATATTTTATTCCCATAAAAACAATAATATTGATCAATTTCATGTGTTTCGTTACAGCAAAAATTATTGTTACAACACATATCAAATATTATTACTAGATCTAATGTTTTGGCATGTTATAGTAGGGCACTATATCATTGTAAATAGCGATGTGAGAATTTGTTACGTAGAATATTATATACTAATAAATAGGATTTGTTAATTTGCATGTATGGCCAATAATTCTGGTTGAAAAATGTCATGAACATAACTTCCTTGTAGCTTGAGCTCGTCAAACAATGATCATCTATTCTAGCAGTTCACTTCTCCAGCTATCACACTAATCTCTGTGATAGTACACAGACCAGTCACAAACATTATACATAACAAATTACTTCTTTGTTTTTACTCACAAAAATGGTAATCATCAGCAATGAGGAAAATCTAAAAAGAGGATATATTGTCGCTAAAAGCAACTTTCCTTCAATTAGACAATATAGCTTGCTTATGATAATGGTTGATAGCTTTTTTTAGTAATGGTGTTCACTGGGTGATTAACAATTTCCTACAACAATGCGGACAATTGCTGCTACTCTTTTACCGTTATTCGATGGGCACCTGTGAACCAAATCACGGGTGCGAATAGCATTATCCATACATCATACCACCACAAACCCGTTTATAGGGTGAACTACATTCATTCATCAACTCATAAGAAAGAACAAAGAAAAGCAATGAGAAAGAAACACCCATGCCAGGAGTGTCATTCGAACCCGGGACGCTTACCACTCAGCCATCGGCCGGTATAGTAGTTGATACAGATAGCAATTCACGTATTAAGAATTCCGGGACATTTTATTACTTTAATGAAAGACTTTACACACACTTAAAAATTTATGTTAAAAAATCAATTAATGTACTTTTTTAATCAGTCAATACGTTAATGTAATCAAATTATATATAGATAATAATTATGTTGTGGAAAACAAAATAATTCGTAGAATATATATTTAGGGAATATATTGTTTTTGTTTGGCTATAAAATGTAATTCTGAATTCCTATCATTCACAAAATTATGAAGGATAGGAATTTATTTTTTTTTATTTAAATATATTGCTGGAGGTAAAATATATAATATATATCATATATTTATATAATAAACAGTAAATATATAGTTTAAAATTTAGATTAAACAAATTTATAAAAGAATTTATTTCTAACTAATAAAAGGAAACCAAAATTTATAATGCAATAAAGAAATAAATTCTTAGTTTTAAATATACTTTTGCATTGAGGTCTGCTTCATGAAATTCTCTCGATAACAGCAATGTATCGACATAAGAAATAAACGCCAAATGAACGTAGTAGGCCTTAAACAACTTTAATATACAGCAGTTTTTGTGCCAAATGAATTGAATTTGTAAATTAGGAAACCTATGCATGTAATTTTTCTTCCTCCATGTGCACCAAATAACATATTTGTTTTCCCACTACGTTAAAAACTTCTAATCCCATGTAACAATTCCAAATTAGTATCAACAATGTTAACTGTCCAATAATATCTTTACGTAATTTCTTTTAATTAATTTCATAATAATAATTACTTAACACTTGATCATTTGGCACAACTTACGTATAATCCTTTTGGCGAATTTTACTATTTTTCTGGTAACATATTTATTAGCATCTGGTAACATACATTCGATCGGAAAGATGAAAGATATTCAACATATTCTACTTTGGCAACACTAGTGTTTATACGTAACAATTACTTCAGCTTGACGTTACATTTTAGTCACCAAAAATGTTAAAGTGTGCCTTAAAGATTATACGGCAGCTATATCTCTGAAATATTCAATGTAATTTGGCAATATTTGATAGCTATTTCTTATATTCAAATTCTAAAACTCATTTATATATTATTTTACAAATTTAATACTTAGTGAAATAACTTTTCTTATCTTCAAATTTAAAAATCCTCAGTGACAGAAATTAGAGCAAAATAACTGATATTTTTCTCCATGGTAATTTTTGGTGACAAAGGCAATATTTGACTACAAAATCAAAACAAATCAAAATAAAGCATATCAAAAATAACACGAATATTCACTTTTTTTATATGTAACCTTTGCTTTAAATTTCTCTAAATTTTAACATGTCTAATTTTATCCAAATAGTCTTTTAATTGAAAATAATTTATAACTAAGCTATTTTCAATTAGAAGATCACTAAGCAGTATATAAAGTATACAGTAATTATGTAAAAAAATTCTATTTTGGCAACCCTAGTACTTACGTCATCGCGAGACTTCATAATACGTCATTTTGGCAACATTTCTTCGTCGCCAATAAAATCCAGAATTTAGCATCCTGGATTATACGGCATCTGTCCCAATAATTGTTTTAAAAAAAAAACATTGAAAACTGTGTCAATTCCTTACAAAATTACAATAATTATTTGGAAAATAAATGTAAATAACCTTACTTAGCGAAGTAATCATTGCCCAAAAACACATTTTGCAATATTTCCCCATTAATTCAATTATGTAATAATTAATTAATTCCTTATGTGCATTATTTAAATATTAAATGTGTAACATTTTTATTTTATTTTAAAAATGTTTAAATTATTTTTTGTTCTAAAGTTACTTTAGTAATAAATAATATGAACAAAAAATTTAATCAATGATAAATAAATAAGCTTAGGTTAAAATATGAATTTTATTTTCCTAGCATTCTCGTTTTAAGATTCATAAATAAATAAACGTTAATTGATATAATTACTCCACTCTCATAATCTCTGGATCACAAAACAACCACTAATTTATTTAGATTATGATAAGAAAATTAAAAATCATCATTTCAATTCTGGCTATAAACAACAATCTACGTGTATTAAAGGATTTCTAGTAATTAGTATATGTAGATACAAAGGTACATTATAAACGAAAACTTTATATAACACCATCATGATTCTCATTTTTGCTTCAAAATGCTATATTTTAATTATGGGAAATCCCTAATAACAACGATGCATTTAGTGAATTACTTTATTCCAATTATTTCAAATATAAATAACGTTACTTATGATTTAAACCATTGATTTAATTATTTCAAGCCTAAACATATTAAACAGCATCACTGCAACTTGGATAGCTATTATTTAAGAAGGAAAAAACCTAGTGTATTCTATTTGATTAATATCTGTTTCGATTAAGGAAACATTTATGCCTTTTTCAGCAAATTAGAAATAAAATTTTGAATAATGTTAACAACTGACCATTTATAGATTTTTATTATTTTTACAAACATTGTTAGGTTACAATAATGTTTCTTAAATGAACAAAGAGTAAATTAATTTTCATTTGTATTCAAAAATTAATATAATGATGATGTAATCGAACATCCGTATTTTCAGAAAAAAATAAATATTATTTGTTATCATAAAAATGACTTCAATCTTAAAATACAATAAATTTAGAAAAAATGTCCAATTAATCAGTTCACTGTTGTCTTCTTTCTTGCTGAATACCAGTGGCGAACAGTAGTTCTGGCATTCCGCCCAAAATCCATGATAGTGGATGATAGATTTTTCCTTTCCGGAATTGATTCTCCAAGAAAATGCAAATCATCCCAATTAGGTGCAGAAATTCGCTTCGGAGTACTTTTACTAGATGAACATGGCTTAAGATTCCTTACTTTCGTCGGAGTGTTGTTAGCTCTGAAATAAAAATTGAAGGCAAGTGATATTATTTGCTTCATTATTTTACTATCTATTTAATTAAATTCATTTTATATTTCATAGTTTTAGATAAAACCTGTAATATCAAAATGCTATTATTTTGTAACTGAAAAATTAATGAAGAGTTATTACCTTGTGTAGCTTAATTCATATTTTCCTATCTATTAAAGAACTTCGTTTTAAAAATCTATGTATACACTGCTAAACAAAGAAATTGCAACACCCAAAAGAAAAATTCTTAGACTCACACAAACCAATGGAGTTGTAGGTGAGATTAAAGTATGTAAAGAACTAATTTATGTATACGAACTTCTATAAGTCACTTACAGAAATAGTTTGAATAGCGTGAAAGACAAAACTCGAGTAATTTTTGTCTTTTTCCAAGGTGTGAATTCTGAAATTAAACCTCATGGTTTGTGCACGTAATGCTTAATTTCGTGTTCGATAACATGGCAATCATCATTTATTTCAAACAGAATCCTTTACTAATAATTGTTAATTTGTCAATTTAGTAGATTCCTCTGTGCTTAGCTAACATGTTAGAGTAGTTATTAATTGATTTCCTCAGTAATTGTCCGAATTAAAATGAACTCTTTATTTCTACATTAGAATTTTCAATAAATTACTTCAATTTTCTTCAAAAATTATTTGTCAAAAATAATATTATTAAATAATGAATTATTTGTATTCTTCCTTCTTGAAATTCTAGCAATTATTTTTATAAAAGTGTATATTAACTATATCGTTTATTAATTTACATTTATGCATTAATTAAACTGTGCTGCATCTCCAAGAATTTCTTTAACTTGTGGATTCATCAAATAAATATTTTTCTTAATTAATCCGTAAACTAATAAAAATCAAAAACCTAATTAATAGATTATCAAAAATTACTAACATATGAAATATACACTTTATATGAAACGAAATGTCGGTGATTTTCTTTCAAATATATCAAAAAAATATCGGCTGTATAAAATGACAGGAATTTTCCCATTAGATTTACATAAATAATAAAATATTTAAGGAATGGAAAAGTCATTTTAAAAAGTCACTCATCTGGTTTCACTGTTAAAAATTAAGATCGAACCTGATCGTAAAGCCTGTGCGAAGGAAAACGTTTTTGAGCACCCTAATGTTATTGATAAAATGAGCAGCACAGAAAAAGGATTTTAATTCATAATTTTCTCCAAAGGAAAATATTGATGCAGTCAATTAATAATAATTGTAATTCAATAGTAATAATAATAATTTACGGATTTTCAATAACGGAAGAGTATCATTACTGAAAGAATTAGAAAAAGTGTTACTCATTCAAAGTCAATACTAAAATGTTTCCAAGTGGAATTTCAGCGACAAAATAGTTCTAGTAATTCGAAGATGCTTATCTCTGAAGCATGACCAATTCAAACTATTATCTATTGAAAGATTTCAGAAATATCCAAAACAAAATGGAATCTGTTAACTCTTCAGTAACTGATAAATAAAACTTCTAAAAACTTACTAATGATCCAAAATGTACATTTCTGTAAAAAAGTTTTAAAAAAAAATAAATAAAATTTTATTTAGGGAGAATATAAAAATGTTAAGAAAAAATCGCTTTTGTGCTTACGGCTGGGGTTTTTCATTTCTTTGGTAAGCCTTTATTTTATTTTTTTGGAATTCAAAAAAATTGATGTAATCAAATTCGCTTATTGTAAAAAATGATAATACACATATTAATTTTTATTGTATTGGAATAGTATTATAAAATAATCAAAAACGCTTACACTGTCACTGATTCTGTATTTTCTCTTACTTCCGTGCATTCTTCAGTAATATTCTCATCCCCCATTTCTTGATTCATCTTATCTAGGATACAATTCTGTTTATTAAATTCCCGATCTTTGCTATTTAATCGTTTATTTATTCTCTGAAACTCAGATGTAAAGCTACGATAGGAACGAAGTGCCTGAGATCTTATTGTTTCGAACGTTTCTCTTGCTCTTGGAAAATGAAATAGCACATTTTTGGACTTTTGGGGAAACAAATCTTCATAAAAAACAAGTGAATCAATATTCCACTCCTCCTGATCTCTTGGAAGCTTTGTTTTCAATTCTTTACCATCATGCATTACTGTTTCGTCTTTTAAGCTTTCAGGACTAATATTTTTATCTAAGCTGTCAGTGTTAGCCATTCTATTTTTAATGCCAACATTTGATGACTTATAATTTAATCTATGATTATCTTCTGTTAATTGGAAAAACTCTTCTTCACAAACATGTGTTTCATCATATAAGTGGGTGATTTTCTCTGCCTTTCTATTAACTTCTTTATTTTCTAAATCAGATTTGTTTTCACTTGAGTTTACTTTTGGTGCAGTTATTGAAATTTGTTTTTCGTTTGAAAGATTAATATCTGGTTTGTGTCCTATTATACTTTCGTTTTGTTTGCAGGAGTTATCTTTCTCGGTGTTACATTTTTTGGTAATATTTCTACTACAATCTAAATAAAAATGGTCATTTTCTGTAATGTTAGGAGCACTCAGTACTTTAATTTTGCAAAAGGAGAACTTTGTATTCAAAGCTGCAGGGTTAACTGTTTTTGTTTGACCACTACTTTCTGAATTCTTACTGAAATCATCGTTATGTATGTCAAGTTCATTTTCATCATCGATCATTGAGAATCTATTGTACTCTGAGAAATTAATCTTGCTGTTTTCCCTTTCACCATTTTCCTCGAGTGAATCAATTGTATCATCTTCTCTTGAATTTGAAATGTCTTTGGTGAATTCTTGAAGCTCGATTTCTTCAGAACACGGAGTCTTACTCATGAGAGCATCCGGGGATTCCCAATTAAGTTTCGTTACAGTATTCAGTGCTTGCTCTTTTAATTTAAAATTAGCATCACCAATCATTGGCTTAAGATTTGGATTTTCATCCAGTTTTAATGGCATTTTTAGAATTATATTGGGACTTGTTTCAAAAGGTGAAATGTTTTCGTTAACACCTAATGTTAAGAATAAGTTGTTCACCTATAAAAGATGAGGATTTTAGATTTTCCTGGGCAAAATCATAAATATCTTTCTTAACTGGAAGATTACTTTATTTCACATTCCATATTAAAGTAAATATCATTCCCCTTAAATATTTTAGCATAAACTAATTATTTCAAAATAATAAATTACGTAATTTAAAACGTTAATTCAAAAGTTGTACAAGAGAATAATTTTCAAAATTCAACAAATTTAAAAAGAATAAGGAACATTAAAATTTAAAAACTATGTTCAGTTTTGCTAGTCGTTAAGTCATCCCTTAAATGGTGTTCTAAATTTTTAACGATTTTTGTGAAAAAACTCAATCTTACTCAATGCGAGCTATAAGCCTACGAGCATAAAGCTCCAAAACTGTTTCTGACACATATTCTGTTTTACTACAAATGTAATTATGTAAACTAAACCGGATGTCTTACATCGAATGATTTGTTTATATATTTAAAATAGGAAGCATATATGGCTTGTAAATAATAAATGTATTTTAATAAATTTTTGCACATTCTATAAAATAATGCCATAAATTAAATAAATTAATATGTATATCATAATCATTTACATCAAAATGAATATTTGGTTATTTTTGTATTAAGCTATTTTAAAACTTTTTCAATATTATTAACAAAATACGTATAAAATTAATAAGCATTTATAATTTCAGCAGATATTCAAATACAAACATTCTGAATACCAAAAAATATTAGTTAAGCATAAAATGTCTGTTTAATAAATAGAAATCTTTGATTGACTTTTAAGTTTTTTAATGGGTTCTATATAAAATTGATATATATTTGTAAAATAAAATTGTATTTAAAGTAATAAAATTAACATCAAATATACTTCCTTACTTCTTCAAATAAATATGAAACCCTTCTAATATGTAACGAAGAATTTCATCAGGAAAAAAAAAATATTTATTTTATTTAAAACATTAAATATAAAAATCAGTAATAAATTAATCGCTGGTGAATGTTTTGTATAAGCTATAAAACACGCAGGATTTTTTACATGGAAGATTTTTCTTTTTTCTGAGAAAAATGATAAAATTAGTAAAACACTTATGGTAAGATTAACTTATAATTAATTGATTTTCAAAAATTTCTAAAATTAAAACATTTAATGAACATAATTTTTCGCGTTTTATGTTTTATTTTTGTTTTAATAATTTATGTTTAACTTTCACATTATAACTTACTTTTTATTTTTATTTTAACATAATAATTTATGCTTTAAATTTATTCATAAATTAAATAAAAAAAATTGCATAACTTCGTTATATCCACATTATAAATATTTTATTATTTTAACAAATATAGAATTTATAAAAACAAAATAGCCAATGCACACTGATAGACCCATTGATGAACTATTGAGGGATGGACATCTTAAAAGTGGTGAAAAATTTAGAATGAAAATGCTTTTACTTTATATTAACAACCACGTGTCAGCATTTTTGTTAAATTTCAATATGTTCATTGTTAAAAGGAATTAAGAGTATGTACATCAGTAAGTAACATATAATAAAAAAGTATCAAAAGTTTCGGGTGAAATTGTATATTCGTTGGAGTTAAGTTGATGGCCAGAAATAATGTGTTTATAATCACATAATACTTTTCACATAAAGTTTAATACGAGAATAATTTCTGACTTTTTATGCCCATTATTGTAATCAAATATATAATTTCGTCAAAAACGTTTCTTCTCTCACTAATCTGTTACCTATTTGTTTTTAATATATCCATCCATATATTGATGTACATTAGCTAGTTATTTGGTTTCACAAAATATTTGCAATGCAAATGCATTTATGTATGTATGTATGTATGTATGTATATATATGTATATATATATATATACCACAATTGTGTGATTGTCTACACAATTCTGAACTTAAATAAATAAATTTGTACCATATGCTAATTAATTGCATAATAATAGCCTGAATGCTATTTAGTAAATGTATAGTTTAAATATTAAATTCGTTCAAGAGCATGAGAAAAAATATTACAAAAAAATTTGCATCATTATAATTTTTAAATTTTGAAACCTTCAAAAAATGTTTTTCTAAATGCTCAAGTACTGTTAGATTAAACATATTCGTTTTAACAATCTTGCATGTGTACTTCATAAATATGGTATGTTAATAAATAAACACTATTTCTTAAACATCTTACATCAGGTTTATATAGATCATAAAAAGTTACAAGTCTGAGTTAAATTATGCTAGTGACCTCTACTAACAAGCAGCCTGTGTACCAACGTCTAACAAGTGAAGGTTATTCTAAGATATTTAAATAGCGGACGCAGTTTATTTCCAAGAGGGCTTTCCATAGAAGATGGATATATTTCTATGACGTAAGAAAAATGACCTGGAGAACTACTCAGCACTCTCTCTCTCTGGGTTCAGCATAAGTACATTTACCCCCTGGTTAGGCAAAAGATTTGGCGATAAATTTTAATTTTTGATACCCATGATATTTTCAGTGCTACATAACTAGCGCAGTTTTGGGATTGCTATTTTATTATTCCCATAAAAAAAAACCGCTAAAAATCAAGGGTTACCCGTATAAGTAAACTTTTACCCTCTCTCTGAAAGATGTGCATACTGGAATCTCAAATGGAACACCCATCTTCTTGCATACAAAAATAATAAACGTAAGAGCTTTTACTCCAAGAATTATAATTTTTTTCTTCATTTTGCAATTTACTTGAAACTTAAGATTACCTAATTGATTTGCATGATATTATTTGAAATTTAAAAAATGTTATATTGTAAAAAAAAAAAGTATGAAACACACATACATTTTATTTTAAATATTACATTTCATAGCTTTTTATCTTTGGTGAAAAAGATATATAGCGGACCACTGTGTACTAAAGGAATAACTTGTTGGAAGATTTAGTTCAAAACTGTAATTTTGTGAAACATTTTTCCAAATCATGTCAAAATATAATAAATACATGCATTAACTATATGGGAGGATTTTAAGTTAACTAATTATTATTGAAATCTTATTGAGCCTAATAAACATAGCTTAGAAATTCATGAACAATGATATTCTGGAAAATATTTAAATTAATAAATTATATAATAAAAAAGAAATTATCTACAGTTTTTTTTCCCCTAAAAAAAAAACTTGAAAGATTCATTTATTTACAGGGTTTTAAATAAAAAAGAATGATTCCTCTCCCTTATTTAGAAAAATTGGTTTTATAATTTTTACTAAGATTGATTAAATAGAGCTTTTCCCTCAAGCAATATCCACTTAATGAACCTAAATTAAATTATTAAAATTGTTTTCTTTTTCTGCCAGCAAACAGACTCAATTTAAACAAATTAGAATTGTATAAATAATTTCCTTATAAAAACACGCTAACAAATAAAAAAAGTCAACAAAAATAGGACAAAAGCTTTTTCTTATTTATTGAGTTCGTTAAATTACGTATTAATAAATATGTTTGCATTCTTAATTGGAATTAATTATTAAATGCTTGAAATTTCTCATAAATCACTGCTTAATTAGCAGTGATTTATAAGAAATTTCAAACATTTATTTTCTATACTGAAAAAATCATTATTAATGGAAAAATAAAAATTTACCTTGCAATATTTTATCCCAGTTTAGTTTAGTATTTTCTATATAAAACTATTATTAGACCCATTTTAACTTATGCTTCCGAGACTTGGGCCATGACACAGAAACATGAATGCCGTTTGGCTATTTTTGAAAGGAAAATTTTGAGAAGCATCTGTGGTGGAGTGGAGACAGATGGGGTATGGCGTAGAAGGTATAACCATGAATTATACAAAAGTTTTAAGGACATTGATGTTGTCAAATACATTAAAATACAAAGGATGAGATGGGCTGGTCATGTTATTCGTATGCCAACTGAACGCATCCCTAAAAAATCTTTCTTGCAAGGCCAATGGGAAAGCGTTCCAGAGGTAGGCCCAAAATCAGATGGATTGATTGTCTTGATAGGGACTTTAACACTATTGGAACATCTAATTGGAAAAGTGCTGCTGAGTACAGGCCAAGATGGAATAAGCTCATTGAGAAGGCCAGGACCCACACAGGGTTGTAGTGCCATTGTTGATTGATTGATTAGTTTAGTAAAATTGCTCAGAAAAAAATCAATTTGCATGCAATTTATGTAAAATATAACTCTATATAAGGAATTTATTCTATTTATTTTTAAATAAATTTAGAATGAGCTTGTGGTGAAAATATATAATCATTTGCTATATTTTTAAAATAAGGTAACGATTTCTAACATGGAAATATAAATAAATAGTTTTAAGTATTGTTTTCCATCGATTAAAATAGTTAACATGTAATTCTAAAACTAAATTTCTCTTCTACAACTTATTTGAATACATGCTATTATGTTAACTAATTTCAATATAAATTTACATTAAATTAAATTTAGCAGGATTGCTTGTTATATATAGCACATGCTGGTACCATTGCCTTTTAATAATGCACTAAGATTTTAAAAATGGTTTAAAATATTTAATTTTTCTTCATTTTTGCTTTTTAAAACTATGGATGTTATGTATTTGATTTTTATATAATATCGAAAATACTATAGTAAATTTTTGAGTTATATTAAGAATTTAAAAGATGTGTTTACTTTTAATTTTTTAATTCTTTAAAATATTTATATATATATATATATATATATATATATATATATATATATATATATATATATATATATATATATATATATATATATATATATATATATATATATATATATAATATATATATATATATATATATATATATATATATATATATATATATATATATATATATATATATATATATATATATATATATATATATATATATATATGCCATCATTAATAAAAATTTTATTTATATTTTAAAAATTTGCTGAAACACGCAAAGTACTATGAATGAACAGAAGTCTGTGATTTTCAGCCAGTAACTATATTTATATATAATACAGATATAAGTATTGTTCCATTAAATAGTATTATAAAATTAATTTCCAAAACATTTTTGAAGATAATTAATAATTTTGGGTGCCTCAAAAGAACAAACATAATAATAAAGTTACCTCTTTTCCTAGTCAGTTATCATCAATAATATGAAATTTAAATAGCAATATTTATATTTTACTGTTTCTATTATATTTATGTAGAAAGTGTTATTAATCTTTATTCATTTCAGTTTAAAATAAGCTTATTTATATAAATTTATTACAATTTACTGTTTCCCTTTCTTTAATTGCAATAGCTAACTCATACTACAGAGCTTGGTTTATCTATCCTGATCACCTTTATTTTTTGCCAAACGTAAGAAGAAAATTAGATATTCTTTAAATCACACCAAATCACTTCACCTATCGGTCAACATTCATTCGACATTCACCTATCGATCAACTGAAACTGCCAGCCGGCGAAATGGCTTCTGTCCGCAGCGTCGTCTCTTTGTTATTAGTAAGACCTGACAGTCATTAATCACTGTCTTCAATTTTCATCGTTATCTTAATCGAGTAACTCGAGAGTAGTTGTGCACCTCCTGCTGTTACACTCCCTGTCCGCCTTGTGCATATATTTTCTCGAAATCTTGGCATTTCTCCTCTATTTAGATGATGATCTTCGCCTCTTGTTAGTGGTTTCTGACATGCATTTTTCTTCTTAAATGTTCCAATTTCTCCATCAAAAATATGATAATACTAGACTGCCTTTTCATAAGAGGATAGCCATTTTCAAAAAGTATCTTCTATAGTTAGACGTGAAAAATTGTTCTCTTAGAATCTAAAGTTATCTTTAAAGTGTAACAGCGAACTATTGAGATTACGCATAAATAAAACCCAAGCTGTTAACATCTATCTAAATCTCATGAAAAATCCATAAATCTATTTAATATTGCAGTATATGTATTTACTGGAGTGAAGAATTTATTTAAAAAATTATAAATCGTTGTTTACAATTCAAAAAAATAACAATCAACTGTTAATTCTAATTAACCTGGCAAATATATTTTGTCTCTTTCTAAAAAGGTTTTGAAATTTTAAGAGCTTCCAATTCAGAATGATATGTTTTCCTTATAAATTTTGGATTTGTAAAATAGGAAGGGATGATTTTTAAAAATTTGTAAATAAGAGGACATATCTTATTTCCATTCCATTATACTTCATGGAAACTATAGATACGGTAATATTCCATTATATAGAATTCTAAAATATCTCTGATTGATTGTGTTAAATTTCAAAACATTAGTAAAGATTTTCAAAACCATTGTGTGTGTGTGTGTGTGTATATATATATATATGTATATAATAACGTATTTGAAATTAATTCGTAATTCTAAAGTACAAATTACTGTTGATTTTAACTTGCCTTTTAATACCAGATACTTATTATCATCAAAAAGTTACCTAACTTTTTCATAAGTATTTCAATAATAAACATCAGTTTGTTTGTTTTTTTTCCTCTTTCTCTCTCTCTGGAAAAAGTAAGTAAAAGTTGTTTAAAAAAATGTCGATATTTTATTATGCAGGACTGTTTAAAATCAGATATAAACGGAGGCGAAATAAAACAAAAACTAATAAAAATACTATAAAAAAGCATATTTCCAGAGTAAAAGATTATTTAGTCCCTGGTAAAAATCATTCATTATTATCTTTATTTAAATTCCATACACCGCATATTGGGCAACCTGGATGCTGATGTCAGCCATTTTAAGTATTTACAGCGTATTTGTCTTCCGGAAGAACTTTTTGAAACTAGTGGGCAATATTCAAGTGCCGTATAAACAGAAACCTAAAAATTTCCTGAGCACTTTCCCTACTGGCGGGATTGCGGAAGCATAAATTCCTTCTCCTATTGTTTAACAATGTTCTTGGTCGTAAATAGGATCTTTCTCGCTTCAAAGAGAGGGGGTACTACTTCTAGACTACGACGAGTTTTAGTCATTAATTTTAAAAGACTATTTGTGGATGAGTTTTCTGTATTCTACATAGGCAATATTAGAGTCATATGTGTCGAATTTTACTGCGCCTATTTTACGAATGAATACCAATTATTAATTTTGAGTTTTTCTCACAATTTGAGCGTACACACATTTTTCACAAATATATTCACAACTAATGAAAATTATTTATAATATATAGATGTTAAATCTAAAGTTTATTATTTATGAAAATGCTGAAAAAAAAATAAAATAGATTTTGTTTTAAATCTATCTTGTAACTTATTTAGCCTTAAAAATTATTTGATTCTAATGTCAACAATTAAAATTCCAATGAAAAAGATAACAATTGAGTTCATTTATACTCTTAGTAAATTTCAATTAAAATTTATTTATGGTAATCTCCAATGTACTTAAAATTTATTTAAATGAAAAATTCAATGATAATTTGAGTGGAAGAGATTTCTAATTTAAATGAAATTTATCTATAATAGTTAATATTGAGGAAAATTTTAATTTCATTCATTAATTTTTTCTGGAAATCATCCAGCAGGGGATCATCTACGAATAGAATTTATTAGTTTTAACTGCAAGAATAAATATCATCATATACGATTTTCCACGTTTTGTAGTCATGACGTTATTTCATCCGGCTGGGCAGAGTTGTCTGAATATCCATCTTTTTAAAATAATTCTAAAATACTCTTTGGCTTTCACTTCTGTAACTCTTGAATATCCATGGATAAGAAACATATTGACAAAAGTATTGTATTGCACTGCTGTTCAAAATTAAGAGATGTTTTTAATTTGGACATTTATCTCCAGAACTACTGGACTGATTTTGATAAAATTTGATTTTTACATATATTCATACATTACAATACAAATAACCATGCAACAATTATAAAATCCCTTAAGCCCTTGATGGTTCTATGAGGAGGATTTCCAGATGTAGTTGCTCGCCCCAGAGTTTCCCAGACATGCCTCTATAGGGTTGGAGTCTGGAGATATGCTTGGCCATTACATCCAGTGAATATTCTCACTTTCTAGAAATTCGACGACAGAATAGAATTGCGTGACTTCATATTATCATCTATTAAAATTAGTTCAGCTCCAACTGCACCCCTGAAAAGGCGTATATAGGGCTCTGAAACCTCGTCTCAATACTTTACAGTAGCCCCATTGCCTTTGCCAAAGACATGGAAGGGTATGCGGCCATTTAACATGGTGCCTGACCATACCATTATACCTCCGCAGCCATAATGGTCAATTTCACAGGCATTGGCGAACAGATATTAGATTCCTGATTCCTTCCAAATGAATGTTCGGCGGGAAAATGCGTTGAGGGTTAACCGGTATTCCACCGTAATGAGAATGGTCCCTTATTTACACACACTATAATCTTTCTACTCTCTGTATCATTCTAAACGGATTCTCCTGTGCGTCGAAGTGAGCGGGACATAAATCTCAGGTCTTTGGGGAAACAATCCACTTTCATAAAGTCTTCTGGAAACAATCACCAATGAAATATTTTTTACTGTGGTCATATACAAGACAAGAGGCAGTTGAGAAGCTATAGCATCCTGTTACACCTTGATAGAATAGATAAATTGCATTAAATGCTGCCGTCGTGTCTCTTAGACGACATTGCCTATGATTTCTCTCAATATATCCTGTCTTTTGGGACTGTTTTTATTAGTTGCACACGACGCTGAGCATTAAATCAAACTCTCTACAAATCTGGACTTGAGACTGGCCTGCTTTAAACCTCCTAACAATTCGCTACCTCATTCCATCATCTAAAGTTTGGGGATTATTCATAGTCACGAAAATAAAGTAAAAGAAATAAGTTATAGGTATTCAAATAGTATAAAACACGTAACAGATGCATATTTTTTTACACGTAATTGATTGCATTGTATCACTAGAAATAAACAAATTATGTTCCACCCTAAAGAGTAGGGATTCAAAAAATGTTGTTCAAACGCCAGATAAAACTGGAGGAAAAATGATATCCAGTGTAATATCACTATGTTAGAAGTTGTCTCTGAAGCTAGGTTCTTAGTCATTTGGTTGCAAAAATTATGTATAATATTTTTCTGTGCTGTTTTTTAATAATCACTGCTTTTCCTTTTTATTACAATTTCACTGCTTTCATGTATTTAAGCCACATGAAATAATGAGACACCTTAAAGTAAAGCTTTACTATTAATTATTATTAATTAAGGTAAAAATTATATAATAGGTGAAAATTATACACACACGACAAGCTCTTATTTTCATGTGTTGAGATTTTCCTACGAGGAATAACATAAAATAATTAAATAGCATTTGATAGGAATTAATAAATTTTTTAACTTTTTATTTATCAAAATTTTGACCGTTTTTCCCTCAAAACTATTTTTTCAAATATTTTTATCATATCTGATATTGTTTTAATATTAATGTAACTTCATTGGGTCAAAAAGCTGAAAACGTCGAATAAACTGAGATTTTGAACAGAATGTTCATAGACATTGTTTTAAAATTCAAATAAGGAAAATTTTAAATTTAATGAAGCAATAATTGATACCATACCATTTCGCCGATTCAAATAACGCCGAAGCGGCATTTCTGGTGATAACATACCAAATACAAATAAAAAGGGGAAAAATAGCAACTGTTGCTTGTGTGTAGGATTTGAACTGACATTTGGAGTTCCAAAATGGTGTTCTAAATTTTTGGCGAGTTTTGTGAAAAAACTCAATTTTACTCAATGCGAGCTATAAGCCAACGAGCATAAACCTCCAAAACTGTTTCTGTCATATTACTACTAATCTTACTTGTAATAAATTTCATTTAGAAAAATAAGCACACATTTTGATATCTTTCATAATTTTGCAAAAGATAAAAAAATTTAGGAGCATAGTAAAAAATAGTGCAATTTCTAATATTTTGTTTTAAGTCGAGTACTATTTGGAGATTTTATCATCAAACTGTACTCACCTACGCCAATGAAATGAAAAAGTGCCCAATATTTTTATTATAATAAAAAGAAGTTTACAGTCGGGCACCCTTAATTCTGTGATGCCAAGATGTGACTAACAAGATGACCGTTACACAGAATCTAAACTAAGATTAATTGAATTTTATCGCCAAAATTTTCGACGAACAAAAGACAGCCAATTGTACATCGAACCATAAAAGATATATTCATTTTTCATTAAAAATAAGTAAATAAACTTTTTAATTAGTTATATATCCATTTTTTCTATCAATCATTTCTAAAAATATTTCAATCAAAAAATTAATTTCTCATTATTTACTACTCACGTTTCTCGTAGTTTCTAAATCCTTTCACTGATGTTAAAATTACAAAATATTATAAGAGTACTCAAAATTCTTTTATTCCTTTATTTTTATAGAATTCTTTTGATTCCTAGTTCACTTTTACACAACTTTTCATTTCATTTTACTATCTCCTGCATACGATTCGATAAATTATGAAATTATACCAAGTATGATATTTTGATGCCACTAAATTTACGGAAATTCAAAAAAGAAATAATAATTATTGAAAATTTTCAAATATGATATCGCTGATTAATAAACCAAATACAAAACTTAAATTGCCAAGAGAATGTATTTTAAATCGGCAATAAATATTAATTTTTCAAACTGTTTTTCTCCATGTGATATAAATTAAAATTTTTACAATATTAAAAAATGTAGTTTACTTTGAAATATGAATATTTACATGCATTTTTATTGATGACCAATGAACTGAATTGGATTGTGCAGATGATTTTAAATGTAAATGAACTTTGAACCGATAGATGTCTTTTTCTTCTCATGAGTTAAGCTGGGTAAATTTTGATTAAGGATGTATACAAAATTTAAGAACGAGAGAGGGAGAAAAAGGTTTAAAATGCTTATAATGCTCATATAATTTACTCTAGTACATAAACCACACACACAAAAAAATGTATATATATATATATATACTGGTGTGCAAGAATTAAGGACACGAAATGGAAAAACTAGGAAAACATCTGAACAACAGGTAGATCGAACCGAAAGACCAATCAGAAGATTGACTACGCCCAGGTACGCAAGGCCATACTCAAATTACACAACATGACTATAGGAAGGGGGAATGTCGGAGGGGTATAAAGCAGGTTGGCGGTGTACACTCAGCGTTTCTGTGAAAGCTATTGCATGGCGTATATTAGTTTAAATGACATAGAGCTGCTTAATCAGTGTTAAATAATGAACAGGCAATCTCGTAGACGACATCTAGATGACCTTATGCGAGGTCGAATCATTGGGAAGATTGATGAAGGTCGAAGTGTGACAAGTGTGGCTGCGGAGTTTGGAATCGCTTACAGCATCGTTTCACGAATTTGGAGAACATTTCAAACTACAGGAACAGTTGTCCGAACGTTCAGCAGTGGTCGTCCACCAGCAACCACGGCAGTCGACGACCGGCATATGGTTCAGCAGGCAAGAAGGAACAGGCTGCAGACATTTGGAGCAATCGCTAGACACCTCCAACAGATGAATGGATGACCGATATCACGGCTTACAGTCTCCAAGAGGCTGCACAATGGTGGCCTATTCGCACGACGACCTGTACATTGTGTACCATTAACGACTGCCCACCCCAGAAGGCTCTTTGTGTGGTACCGGGAACACCAGAGATGGACGGATCAGGAATGGGGTCGAGTAGTCTTTACGGACGAGTGCAGATTTAGTCCGATCTGGACGCATACACATCTCGAGAGAGCGGAGAACATGTAATAACCCCTCCAACATCATCGAAAGGGACCGGTTTCGAGGTCGCGATGTCCTCGTTTGGGGAGGCATCATGCTTGGTACCAGTACTGACCTCCATGTCGTCCAAGGAGGTTCAGTCACCGGGTACCGTTTTTGTAATGATATTCTCCTTCTTTATGTGCGTCTTTTTAGAGGTGCTATGGGTTACCAGTTCCTCTTCATGGACGACAATGCTCCACCTCATTGTACATAGGGTGTCGAAGAACTGTTGGAAAGTGAGGATATTGAATGCGTGGATTGGTCGGCAAGGTTCCTGGATCTAAATCCAATCGAACACGTGTGGGACTTTCTAGGGAGATTCTTGGCGGCCCATCACCAACCGCCAGTAACGATTCCTGAGCTGCAGTTGGCACTACAAGAAGAATGGGTAGCAGTACCTCAACATTTTATTGACAACCTCATACTCAGTATGGACAGATGATGTCAATCCTGCGTAGCAGTCAGGGGAGATCATATCCCCTACTAAAAGCTGGATGTTTCTTGCTAGAGAGCTGTCACATGGATGTTTCGACCGCCTTTGTCATTCTGCTTCATACTCATTTTTCAATTAAGTTCCTTTATAATTATTTGGAATTTTAAATTTTTATTAGTTGACGCGAATTACTGAATTTTGGAAATTTATACCAAAATCGAAGTATCCTGAATTAAAAAAGGCTGCTTTTCGAAAAATTTCAATATTCGAAACAACGTACTTACGTGAATCATTTTATTGCTCTTTAAAATTCGTCAAATCCAAAGATCGATCAGTAGTAACTAACCAATATCTCAAAGAATTACTAAGTACTGTCACCAATTAATAGTCAAATTTTTAAGAATTAATTAAAATAAACGTGCTTAGGTTTTAATATTTAAATTCATTACACATATTTTATACTTTTATTATTTCAATAAATATAATGTCTGTAAAAATAATTAATATCTTTTTGTATACCTTTTAAATACGTATTTATTTGCGGCTCTCGATAATTTTCAAATCTTTAAAACTGTCTCGGACTATCAAAGAGATTGACCACCCCTGATATATTACAATCCTACATGATTACAGATTGAATGTACACAATACTAATTAAGCTCCAGTATTTGATAAGGAGTTAAATAGTTTTATTCGTAATCATTAGTAAATGTTAATCATTTAGAAGTGATATTTAAAGTCATTAAATTATGAATTAAAACTAATAAAAGTCTTACCTTAATTCAGAAAAAGTGTTTTTAAATCATTAATTAACAGATTTTTTGGTATTTTCTATACAATAATTGTTTCATTTCCGAAGCTCTGTAAGTCTCTTTTCTGGCAATACTTAAATGCATAATAAAGTAATCAAGAATCTGTATTTAAAAATTTCACATCTTCCTTGAAATTTACAATATTTTTTATCAAATCCAATTTTGAGGAACCAGGGTCAGCATTTCTTATTCTGGCAACGCTGTTTTAATAAATGAATTCTTTTAATAGAATTACAGAAGTAGTTTTGGTCAAAAATCCTTTTTCTTTAAATTGATATGAATACAAAAAGGTATCTTAAAACTATTTGATAATGAGTTGATATATATAGGAATGAAATATACGAAACGATGATAGTACACAAAAATATTCAGTTGTGTGTAAATATGATATTTATCGTTCTACAATAAAATTTGACATATTATCACTATTATAGTATATATTTATGATTTTCCATAGTTAAAATATTTTTTATTATTACACATCGAGAAACATTATCAAGTAAGAGTTTACATAATATTAAGCAAGCAATTCGAACATTTTTTAAATAAACTCTCGTTGTGCATAAGATTTCAACGATTTTCAATCCAAAATATCCTCTTCGGAATAAAGGACAATCAACAACTTTGAATCAAATCATCTGCCATTTCGTTTTACTGTACATATCCTGAAACCGATAGTTACAAATCCATTATCGAATTTTAATGAACTGTCAGTCCTGTGTTTTTTCGTTTTGTTTCGATTTTATTCTTCAGGTTCCCCCTCCCCCCTCACTGGCTTCAAGGCTACCATATTATTTTCTAATATTTATGTTTCTACTGTTGGTATAAAAAAGCAAAGACATATAATATAAGATTAAAACTATTCTTTCTTTAAGATGAATATGGGATTTTGATTTATTTCTTCATTTTGTTTTTGTAATAATTCCCACTTTACTGTTAGCATATTCTCCGAATTAGAGTAGTTTAATATATGTTTCTCTGATGATATTAACTGTCTCTGTGTTAGACATGCTTAATCATTCGCCATCCTTAACATTCATGTGCATTACTAGTGTTGTATTTAATGTAATTTGTCTTTTGTTTTTACATAGCTTGTATGATTTCAAGCATACAGCAGACAATTTTTTATTGAAATATTTAGAAATTATATTCATAGATAACACATTATTAGAAAAGGTATCTACACCATTTTCCCATAATTAAATTTATGTATATTATTTCCGTAATCATAAATATAAAAATTAAAAAGTTACGTATTAGACATTTTTACTATACCAAAAACAATTAGAAAGATTATGGAAATTACGTATTTATGTAATATTTCCATTCCATAGCATTTTATTTTTTTATTAGACAAATTTTTCGTTTGAAAAGCTTAAAAGATATTTATAAAACTATTAATATTTCTAATCATTAACATATGATTTTTTTTATCTAAAATGACTAAGATATCACAATAAAATGCAGTTTTTAAAATAATTGTAGAAAATAAACAATTTTTTATCAAAGCCTCTTACCATCTATATATTACAAATTATTTCTTTACACGTTCGTTATGAATGTATAGTTCCAATCTCAAAAATGTTTAAAATTAAATAATAGGTTCGTATATAACGTTATATTTAGTAAAACATATAAAAAAAAACATTTATTGATTTAGATGAGTTTTAAAATAATTTTCTACTTCATTTTGAATATTTACTGCGAATCAAATTATATCTGCTTCTATTGATCTAATAACTATTAAAGTTTGTTTGTATCATTCTTATTGTATATACTGATCTGTTCATTTTCATCGCCTTTTTATAATAGTTGTGAATAATGTCTAAATAAAGAAATAAAGACTGGCGCAAAATCATTTGATTCAATAAAATTTACAGTACCTAATAAACGTTAAAACCATTGTTTCCACAATTCACGAAACAAACATTTGAAGTTTGAAAGAACTCCAATTTATTCTATCACTAAACATTATCATTTTTGATGGTGAATAAATTGAAACACACGAGGATAAAGCTGCATCAATCCTGAAATCCCAAAATAGTCTTTCAAGCTAAATGGTACTCATCATATTTTATACACCTGATAGCTATTCCGTGTGATGATATTCCCTCACCATTAGATTATTCTTCTTCTATTTGTTCAGCTTTCTAAAAAATAAGTGCGTATACTTTTGTAAATTTATTTCTTTATTCCCACTAATTTCACGAAAAATGGTTTCATTAAAATTATTATTTTAAATACTTGTTAATTTTTTGTCTTCTATATTTTCAATAATAAATATAGTACAACTGTCGGTTTTACTTCACTATCTGCGTAAGTTTCATAATGTGATAGAAATAATTATCTTTTTTTTTATTCAAAAAACAAGTCAGAACTTTATTCATCTGATTAATCAAATACTTTCTCTGTTGATTCATTTGAGAACTTGCGTAATTCTTTGTTCACAGCAATGTTATCTTGTGGCATGATGATAAGAAAATATTTATTATGTAAGCTTGAAAGGTTGTGACATTAGATATCAAAAAGGAGACATGATTTATTGCTGTTTATTTAATTCTATTATCCAGCATAAAGATCTAAAAATATTTATTCTATGTTATAAATCAATCTATTCAGGTAATGAAATATGCCAATTTTATTCTATATTAATATATTTAGACTGAAAAAAATGTAACTATTCCAAAAAAAATTAAATAAAATTATTCCATTTTGCTTACTCTTTCTAAAAGCAATCATTTCATTTTGTGTTAAAACGAATGCGATTAAGATGAGACAATAAGATTGGTAATAGCTAAATCAATACATTGATAAGATATTGAATTTAATTCAAGTGTGTGTTTAACACAAAATGTATTCTAGAGAAATTTTCTCTAAGTTGGTTATCATTTGACAATGAATGTAGAAAGCTAATTGAATTAGACATAGGAGGTTACAAATCGAATATTGCAAAAGAATTCGTTATTCTTCGAAACACACAATTAAGAACATGACTAAAGTATAAAATTTCTGATATTATCTTACGCTGATCGGCATTCATGTTTATTTAATGACCTGGACCTAGAATAGTCAGTATTAATTCACAATTATAAAATAAAATTTCGTATATATATATATATATATAAAACAAAATATATATATATATATATATATATATATATATATATATATATATATATATATATTTATATATAAAATAAAAAATACAATACAGAAAATACAATATAATAGGAAATCTAGCTAGCGCAAAAGCAGCTAAAGAAAGATTTCCCAGTATAAATAAGATAAAACATGAAAAATATGAAATTGGAAAAACACTAAAATATACGAAACAAATGAAAAGAAGAAGGCACAGGGACCATGTCTTCATCAGGAGGGAGATGGCCAGCTATGCAAAAAGAAAGAACACTCTTTTCTGACGTGCTCGAAAGACAATGTCTAAAGATCTTCGAGCAATTCCCCCAAAGAGTGTTCGTATTAAAGAACTTAGGTAAAACATTTGAATAAATATAAATGCAGAAAACTATAAATACCAATAAATGAAACATAAATGCAGAAAATTAGATAAAATATATAATAAATTACATAAATTATAAATACTCATAAATGAAACATACATACATACAGTAAAAAAATAAATGCATGAAGCCAAAGTCAGCAAATCAGATTGGATTTATATATGAAAATAGTAAGAGAGTTGCCAAGAGTAATTAGATTTAAAAGGTAAAGTGGTTTAGAAAAATGTATAAATGTAGGTGTTTTCAGGATTCTTGTAAAGAACTTCAATGCTTAGGTGGCCGTTCTGTAGTTATAAAAACTATGCATTACTTCAAGCGATTCCCTACTTCCTAAATATTTTAAAATAAAATTAATCGGAATATTATTATATTTTAGGTGAGCTATCAGGCGTTTAATTTGATTTTTCGTAGATTCATAGTTGTTACAGATATTATAAATTCGATTATGTTCATTAATTATAACGTTTCTGTAAATTTTTAAAGAAATATTTGAGTTCCAGGAAATTAACTTATTAACATGAAAATTAAATTGATTTGTTTCGTTGAATACATAAATATATGTAGTAGAATTATCAATAGTGATAAATAAATCCAAAAGTTCTGTTTTAGTATCAAATAAATTAGTTTTAATTAGAGAAAGCTCTTCAGGGTAAATAGTTTTAGAAATATCTTCAAATTTTAAATTGTTGGAAATAATGAAATCATCTATGTATCTGAAAACAAAAGGATATTGATAATAGAAGGGTTTTTTTTTTTTTTTTTTTTTTTTAAAAATAATGTAGAAATAAATTTGCCAGTGTGCTGGAAAATTTTGGTCCTTCTGAAATTCCACAATTTTGAATAAAAATATTTTCACCGTTAAATATAAAATTGTTATAAATACACATTTTAACTAGATTATTCCAGTATTCAAAATTAATACTTAATAATTTTCTATAGTCTTGATAATAAAGGTGTAATACATCATTTAATTTATCAATGGGAATACTTGTAAAAAGGTCTTTAAAGTCAAAAGAATTAACATAATGAATTTTATTTTTTGATAAAAAAAATTTCAAAATAGGTTTATTATTATTAATGATCCAAGTAGCTTCTGATTTAACATGTAGTCTAGTATAATATTAAGAGTTTTAGGAAAAATGATTCCAGGTTTATTCATGTACGATTTAGTACTACAAGTGATAAATCTAAACTTTATAGGAGTTTTGTGAAATTTAGGAATGACTGTTAAATAAGGAAACTCTAATTTATAGTTGTTAATGTTTAAAAGTTTATAAAATCCAAGGATTTTTATTAATGATATTAACTGTGGAGTTTAAATGTTTATAAGAGCTGGAATTTAATGATTCATTATCAATTAAATCTAAATAAAATTTCTTACAAAAAAATGCGTAATTATTAGAGGCCTTATCTACTGGTGTAATGATGAAATTATCTTTTAGATTATTAATGGCTGGTTTTAATGGACCAAGCTTAATGCCAAGAAACGTTAAATTATCAACAAAAATAAATTATTTAATTTTATTAAAAAGTTTAGACTTCCAGACTGTAAAAAATTCAATAGGTGTATTATAATATTTTAAAATATCAAATATAAATGAATCAATATATTATGTAAAATTACTTTAATTATTTTAAATTTATTTATAGTTGATTAACTGGTCTATATTTAGTCCCTATACTTAATATTTCTTTTAATTTAGAGTCATTGACAATGTTTAGACTAGTTTTTCAACTATCCAAAAAAGTTCGAAAGTAAAATTTTAGAATTAACATGTCGAGTCGAAAGTTAAATTTTAGAATTTTCTTAAACTTATTATCTTTTGCTTTAATTTCTGTTGTTAATTTTTCATAATACTTCTCCCTTTAATAATAATTTCACGTTTTCTTTCAGATATAAAGGTATATAAAAAAAATTATATATTTGCTTCTTAACATGTTTCTATTCTTTTGATCTATTCTTTGGTAAAACTCATAAAATCAACAAGTGGAGTCTCATAATATTAAAAATTAAATATGTAATGAAATTATTAATATGTAACTTAATAAAATGTTTTGATGAAACTTTTAAACATAAATTGAGATTTTAAAATATTTTTCAAAAGAATTTATGTCAAAAGAAAGTTTTAATTTCATAGCTGCAAATAATGAGATTTTAGAAACACAGCAATCCTTAATCATGAGTAATTATTATTAATTTTTTTACTTAAAATTAGTTAGTAGCAACTCGTGTAGGAAATATATTTGAAAAGATATATTCGAATTAAGTAATGTGGTTGATTAAGTATTTCGTTATCAGAAGGTAATGAGAACGTTATCAGAATGCATGAATTAAATTTACTATATTTTATATACTGGTGTAAGAAACAAATTTGTTATTCATTTTAATTTTCAGAGACAGTTTTCAGATTCAAATGCAATTTTTTTAAGTGGATAGAAAATAAAAATTGATTAAATGGAATTTATTTACATATTTAACGTCCACAATAATCATAGATTACTGGAAATATTTTAATGACTGAGTGAATCTATAAAATATAATTAAGTTATTTGCAATCATGTGAAATATTTAACGAAAACTGTTGGTTTTTTAACATCAAATTTTAATTTAGAAAACTCAACAATGAAATATACATTTATTAACAAATTTTTGTACTAATTTTCTTTAAAAAAAGAGAGATAAGATTGTCCTCATGAATGTAGTAGTTTCATACATGTGATATATATGTATATATATATATATTAAATTGTGAATTTCAACAGTCTGAGAAACGATCCTATAATTTATTCGTATTTTATATGTTCTCATTACCTTAGAATTGTTATAATAATTGGTAAAATTAAGGAAATATAACTTTAGAAATTTAGTAATAGTTAAATGATATGCATTACCATCTACATGTTTACCTGTGAAAACAACAATCTTCGCTGAATGACAAGTTTCGGTGATTTTAAAAAATAAGAGAATTATGATTTTACCACTATCACTATTTTAAACTGAAATTTTAAAAAGAAAAACACACAAAACATTCTTCTAAGTTATCATCCAAAGCAAAACAAAAAAATTGCTAATATATTTTTTCCTGTCTAATCGGCGATAATTTGCTGAAGCAGAAAATACCGGAAACTACAATTTTATCTATCGATATTTACAGAATCGAAATGTCATATAAACTTTACCCACGTGACTGAATGTTTTTATTTCATTATTTTGATAAGTCGCCGCGGGATTTCGTATGAGTATCTTTTCGCGACTTACTTTGACAATGTTTTGCAATATGTTATGAATCCGTTCTGCTGTTTCGTGAAATATGTTTTAATATCATTTAAAATGTGCGGTGATATTGGAAATTGATTGTGTTCGATTTCAAACTCTATATAGGTCTAATAAAGAATTCTCAATAAAAATATGTAATTTCAAGAAATGTATATTTACATTTTTGTAGATTTTAGACGTCAAAATTTTTATTTTAGTTCTTCTGATCGTATGATTTGTATAGATCCTTTCGTAAGTATTTAAAAGTTATTGTAATTAGATTTTACTACAGTCAGTTTTTTGCCTGTAGATTTTTTCTACCATTTAAGTTAGCGTTGTATATATTTAATGAGATAGAAGATGTTATTTTGCTTCTAGTAAGCAAGCTCTCAAAAACTTCCATTTTAATTTTAATTTTTTTATCTATATTTTTAATATATTTAGTTGTTTCAAAGGGGATGTTTCAGACATTATTTCAATTTGTTTCTTTTAAACTAATTAAGTAGCAATAATTTTAAGAACATTTAAATAACATGCAACTTAATTATTGAAAATATAAAGAAGAAACTTTGAGGATATATATTAATTTTAGAGTAAAGTGATTGTTCAGCTCTATTAGTATATGTGCTTTAGTGTACAGGGTTTCCATTAGATTTACATAAATAAACAGCAACTGTTCAGTTGAAATTTATTATTACTTTGTGAATCAATAAGAAGTTGTCATGTAAAGAGATGCACTGTGGTAAGTTAAGTTAAATTTAATACACAAGTTATATATATATATATATATATATATATATATATATCTTGGTAAATGTTCCAGTGAATATGATTAATTCAAGCTTAATTACATTTATAGTTCAAAATTAAAAAATATTACTCAATTCTCCTTGGAATATTTTTAATTTAGTATTCAATAAAAACTATGTCTAACATTCAAGCAAATTGATTACCCTGGAGGAAAAAAAACTGTTACATTGAATTTTTAATTTTAATTATATCTTGTGTTGCAAAAAATTAGGTGTCATATTAGGTGCAAAAATAAGTCATAGGTGAGGTTTCACCTATGACTGGTGTGACAAACAAATAGGTGAACTGGTCAGGTTAATCCTACACAAATGTGCCTCAAGCTCTGTGGGGAATAAATCATACCCAGAGATAGCATGAATCGCAGCTTGAGAATCAACAAAGATAACAATTTTATGTTCCATTGAATTGGCAATAGCTCTGATAGCCATAACAATAGCAAAAACTTCACCATCAAAATTGTCAGTCTAAGTGTCAAGAGGCTCCCAAAGACTGAAATACTTGGAGCAATCCCCGGCACCTGCTCGACCAGTTGAAAGATTGGCCGAACCGTCAGTAAAAACCTGTAACCACTCTTGACCAGAGTATCTGTCTTGTATAGTGATTTATAATTTATAGTAAAATAGAGGTTTTCTATTCTATATATATTTTAGATTATATCTAAAGTGTGTATATATTACTATATATTTTATCCCAAAAATATTTTATTTATCGTTAGAGATTCTCTGCTTTGCATATATTTTTTCTTTTGTAGATGGTGCAAGAAATTTTCAAATCATAAAAATCATTATTTAATCTACTGTAAAATTTCTTTTTAGAATTAAAAGTTTTTTTTAACCCATTCACTTAAATGTATAAATGTAATATTTTCTCAGCCTGACTATAGCTGGGGCATATAGCCCCCACATCAGGCCCCAAATGGAATAGATAGTTTATTTCATGTTTTTTTCTTTAATGAGCTAATTCAAACAAAATATCAATACAATCTAAAACCTGTCAGTTTTATGTTCACTTCATCATTAATCCATCATATGAACATAAAAAATATTAATTGTGATGATGCAAATGATACTTTTGCAAAAAGTAAAATTTAAAAAAAAAATAAAAGAAAGAAAGAAAGAAATGCTGAAAGAGAAATAGAATGAAATAATAGGATTTGGGTGTCAATTTACAAATAAATAGTAGGTATTATAAGATCTATTTTACATATAATTGTGATACATCATGCAAAATTCTCTCTTAACAATGTTGTATGCAGTTGTAAAATTAAGATTATGATAATGTACTTTTTATAATCTCTATCTGTTGCATTGATTTCTTAATTATGTATGTTATTTTTGAATAATTATTATTGTGAAGCAGAGGGGCTTCAAAAGAAGTTTTTGCCCTGGGTCCCAATTGGACAATGTTGGGCCTTAATTGTTTTGATATTACGTTACTGGAATATGGAATTAAAATTGTGTAAAATAAATACCTTTATCAGTATACATGATTCAAATTCTAGAACAAATTGTAGATGTCAATAACAAATTTTAAATATTAAATTTCAACAGGTTAACCATATTTAATTTCTGAAAATTTCGATTTGGTTAGTAGTATATTACTTTAGATAAAAGTTGTTGATATAATATTGAAATATATCAAAATTTTATACTAGTAATAATTAGTTTAATATATCAACTATTTTATTTGCCATTAAAAATTGATTTTTGGATTAATTGTTTTTGAAATTTTGTCAGCGCTTATAAGCAATTTATTAATAACTATTTTAATTTTCTTTATTAACAAAACTTAAAGATTTTCTTTTTCAGCTTCTATTTTGAACAACAATGGATGACGCCTCTGTTACATTTTCCTCTTCTCGTTCCACAACTGTCAAGCATGTCATACCACTTGGACAAAGGCTTGCTTATAGTTGTGGTCATGTCTTAAATGATCTATGTGCTTCTATGTGGTTTTCTTATTTACTTATGTTTGAACACACTGTGCTACAATTGAGTAATTCTGTTGCTGGTAATTTAATGCTCTTGGGTCAAATAGCTGATGCTCTATCAACGCCTTTTGTTGGTTATGAATCTGATCAACCAAATGATATGTTTTTGTGTAGATATGGAAGAAGAAAAGCATGGCATTTAGTTGGTAAAATTTTTAGTTAATATAAATTAATGTTTGCACTATAATTAGCACATTTTTTAGACTTTCAACACAAATATATAATCTGAATTCTTTTTTCTCTTGATAAGAATTGTAAGCATTTATATTTTATCTTGTAAACCATTTGCATCAAAAAAATGGTGCAAATTTTAATATTATCAGTTTTAATAAATTGTTATAATATCATTTTAATAATATATTATAAATTTTAATAAATATTTTTAATGTGTGGGAAAGAAACAGCAGCTTACCTAGATCTTCTGTGAAAAAACAGATAAAACTTTTTTTTTTTTAATTTGTATTATAATCTTTAATCATATATTTAAAAATCTGTATGCACCAAAAACAAAAAATATAAAATGTGGACTTTAATGTAATAAATAGAAAACTTGAACATGGTTACCAAACTGCAATTTTTAGCAGCACATATATTTGCAGAAAAGTTGACTGGATAATACATAAACACTGAATTTCATTCTGTTTTGCAAAATTCTTATTTGTTTATACTTTTATAAATATCATTGTTATTTAAAAGGAGATTTTCAGTTTCTCTATGTTGTAAAATTTCTAAACAATGACCATCAAATATGTTGTATAAAATAAGTTGCTAGGAGATGCTCAATGTTTAAAAATCTATAGTCTTCCTTAACTAATTAGAAACTTGAGATAATAACTTAAAAGTATAAAGTTAATGATGTTTGTTTTAAATAATTTGTCATGTGCTATAAATATTTTTTATAATGCACTAATTATAACTTGTTTGTTCTTGTAATGATCAACTGAAATTTCATAAAATTTTAATCTGATAGATTTTTGTGTGGTTTTCAGATACATTTAACATTTTTTATTGAAGTCTGGAGTATAAATTCTTAGATTTAAATGTACTGAAAGAATATTTAGCATAAGCTTAAATTATATGAAGGTTAAAATTATTATTTGTGCTTATCATAATATAAAGATTTTGATTGTTTAAAAGTGAAAATCATTGAATTTTATAAAATGGAAATATTTCATTGGTGTGACACTAAATGATGACTTTATTTTAAAACCCAAATCCATTTAGGCCAGATGGCAACCAAACTATCACCTCTTTGGCCTTCAGTTCAACATTTCACTAATTCAAATCCCACCTTGGGGGGATTTGAACTAGTGAAATGTTAGTGGTTTGGCATTTACTTTAAAACCTGGTCTAATTAGTCTTTGTGTGTAATAAATGACCCATTAACCTTAAAACTGTGTTGTTATATGATTATTTTTTGTAAGTTTACTTGTTTTTAAGTAAATTTTATAAGTATATTTTAAAAGTTTTTGAAATACAATTGTTACTATCATTATATAAATTGTTTGTGAAAATAAATAGCTAAATTAGAGAGATAGTGAAATTTTTTATTGCATTGCTATCTAGGCAAAATTATAAAACATTTTCTAAATATAATATATTATGAATTATTTAAAACCTGTTTGTTATTTTCTAGGTACTTTGTGTGTGATAGGTACATTTCCTTTTTTATTTATGGACTGTATAACATGTTCTAACTCTTCTGAATATGCAAAGTTTATTTATTATGGAGCTTTCATTGTTATTTTTCAATTTGGTTGGGCATCTGTGCAAGTTTCTCATTTATCACTCATTCCTGACCTTACCCCACTTTCCTGTGAAAGAGTAGAATTGAATTCTTATAGGTATTATAACTTGTTATTTTATATTGACATTTATATCTGGTCTTTCTATCTTCTTTTGTAGATGATTGCAATTTGTAGTATAAAAAAATCGATGAATATTTTGTATCTGATTTATCACAATTGTTTAAAGAAATTATGGAAATTTGTGTTAACTAATGGCATATCATTAAATTGTAGATATTTTTAAATTTAAATATGAAGACCTTACCATAAATTTACTAGTTTCAAAATATTTAAATGACAGTAGTTGAATTATTCTTTCAAAATTTTTGTTTTTTGAGAAATGAGTTAGGATTTCTTTATACTTTATAGAGTGTTATCTATTTTTAATTCACTAATTTTCAGGTGCTTGTACAATTTTATTAGAAATATTCATTTTTACAGAATTAGCACTACTCCTGGAATTTGAAATTTTTTTTGTTGTAATATATTTTGTAAATAAAATTTTATATGTCTTTGAAACTCCTGGAATTTTTACTTACCTTAATGCATTTATTTTTCATTAGAATATGTTATAATTAATTTTTTTTGTTTTGTTTCGATATTTTAAAATTTTCACAATTTTAAATAGTTGTATTCATAACTGTTAGCTGAAATAAAAATCCAGTTCAGCAGCAATATCTGCATGATGATCCAATTCTTTTAGGACCAGATGTAGTATTTAGATTTATGTGCATGAAGTGAAGGGAAGAGTAATCAATAATAAGATCATCATGTGATGCAATCAGATGGGTGATTTTAATTTAATATTTTTGTTTGTTTTCTATATATTGTATAAAATTCACTGAATATTAATATTTAAATATAAAAGTTTTGAGTTGAAATATACTTTCCATATCTTTGGTGAAAATAA
Source organism: Latrodectus elegans (assembly GCA_030067965.1). Classification (NCBI taxonomy): domain Eukaryota; kingdom Metazoa; phylum Arthropoda; class Arachnida; order Araneae; family Theridiidae; genus Latrodectus; species Latrodectus elegans. Next base: position 52,097,229 of record CM057819.1, read on the forward strand.
CATATAGTTTAGTGAATTGAGGAGAATTTTCTTATTAATGAAATAAAGGCTGAAATAAGTAATTCAATATGCCAGGTGAAAAATGCCTTTTAAATGACGAATGGAATCTGGAAAAGTCATACAAAGATTGCCATTTGTATGATTCAGAAAAAAGAAAAAAATTTTGTGGTTTTTTTGAATTTACATAAATTTTTTTCGAGTTTGTATTGATGAGAAATTTGATACTATTAAAAATAGAATATGTATTTTTTATTTTATCTTACTCCCAAATGAACAATTATTGCCACTTTTGGAAAGTAATTTATTTGCTTTTACTATTATCGCTCAGTCAAGCATCTGTTGAATGTGAGTTTTATGTAAACAAAAATTTAATGGTTAGGTGCAAAATTGAAGATCATATCTGAAATATAAGAGTAAACAAAAGTATAATAATTAGCAATCACCTACTTAGTTCTGCTGGTGCCAGGCAAAAATATAAATTATATTTAGATGAAATAAAAAAGCAGCTGATGAAAGAAAAAAAGCAAAAGCACTTTGGGAAATTATGAACTGAAAATCATAAAGAAGCGTTTGGAACATTACATAAATGAACTTGAAAAATCTACAATAGAATAGACTGAGGTATCTGAAAGAACTGATTAATTAACAGTAATTAAAAAATTAAACATTTGTTGTCTTGGTTTTTCAGAGTAGCAACAGTTATTATTCGATATTAATAATAATTGAAAGCAAAAGCTGTATAGTTGAAAGTTTGCATTTTTTAACAGCAATATTTTGTATACATAAAAATGGGGAAATTTATTGAATAAATAAAGAAATTGAAAAGTTTGGGATATGGATGTGAAATTGCATAATTTTAAAAGAGTTTGAAAGTAAACAGAAGAAAAAGTTATAGTTGCTTTTATTAAATTACTAGGGAAAAAATTCATACTGGAAACTTTATCTTCTAGTTTTTATTTTGTTTTGAACAAGTATATTTACTTGAATAACAGGGTGTTATACATATTTTGAAGTACTCAATAAAGGAATCTAATGAACAAAAATAAAACCCTAAAAATACCCATTATTTTATATCATGTATAATTCAGTGTGATGTAGAGAACATTGATTATTTAAATAAAGTTTCTGTTATAGCTATAAATTCATTGAAGGTTTTTCAAGTAATCATTAACTATAATTCTAACTTAAATAAAAATAAAAATAGTATTATTTAGAATTATATTTATTTCTATTATTTACAAACATTGTTGAAATATGTTGCATATACATAATTATCTTATTTGGTTATGAATTACTGTAAAATATAAAGAAAAATTATTTAACATGAACTTCAATACTTCCTGTAAAATTTTTATTTGATTCTTGAAATCAGTATGAACAATGTTTTTTCTACTTTTTGTCTTATTAATATAAAAATTGACTTATAAAGATTGATTATGATGTTTGTTCATTCATAAAGAATGCAAAGTAAATTCAATTCATTTCACTTCAAATGAAACTTAAGAACAAAATTTTTTATTGTGGCTTCATTTTCTATTCTATAGTTATATTTTCCAACAAGAATTTTTTAACGTATTTTAACAAATGTTTCCTTGATGGAGTATATCTCTACTAATAAGATTAAATGAGTTTGTCAGCCACAATTGTATTCTTTATTTCTCAATAAAACCCCATTGTTTGATAGTTTTTTTTTTTTTTTTTTTTTTTAATTTTATATCTTTAATTTTAAAAAAATTATTTTAAATATAAAAATAATTAGATTTTGAAAAATAGATTACTATAAAATTTTTTAGCACTTAGTTTTAAACTCCCTACCTTATTTTTAAATTTATCAATTTGTACTTATTTTTTTCAATATTATTTAAAATTGTTAAACATGTTTTCATGGAATATTTCTCTTTTAGATACGCCATGACAGTTATGTCCAACATTTGTACATACACCACACTTTTAGTGATTTTAGGAGTTGCTAGTGGGGAAGAAAAACATATTGGACCCTCTGATTTGTCAGTATTTAGGGTAATATCTTAATTTTCCTCTTTAAAAGGAATTATGAATTGTATATTTGGTATCTCAAACAGATATTAAACAGTAATTTTCTCAAACAGTAAATTTCAACATTTAATTTTAAAGATAAACAGTATAAAAAAGACATCCCGTAATGATATTAAAATTAAATGCATTAAGTTACATGCTTATGCATTTAATATCAACATCATTAACATTGATATATTTTGTTTAATAATTTTGTTAATCTAAATTGAGGTCTTCCAAGCTTCAATTTATTTTATGATTATATCATTTATCTTAAAAAATTGTATAATTCTTTTTCTTACTTAAAGCTGCATTTCTTTATGATTAGTATCAATGTTATTTAGTATGATTTATAATTATATCAAATTATCCTCTTTAGCAAATCAAAAACAAAAGGAAATACATCAAAATATATCAAATTTGAGCCTAACGAATGATTGCTCATTGTGAAAATCAATTATAATAGCTTAAAACAAATTTGCATTTTAATAAATGTCTTAAGTTTTATTTTGTTTTTAATTTTTCCCAGTTTTTCTTTTTATATATGGTATTGATATTTTCCATATTTGAGAAAGAAAATGTATATTATATAAAAACTGATTGTTCTTTTTCATGTCATTTGTTAAAGACAAGTCTTATTTAATTTTTATTCTTACACTTTGATTGACAACGCAATTGCAATTGTATAATGCTAAACTTTTTTACCTTTTTAAACACTGTTCTTGTAAGTTTGTGTTATTTAAATATTTGTTTAAGGATTTTCCACAAAAGTAATAAATAAGAACTGTTTTGTACAGCTGTCTTAAACATAATATTGATTTTTATATAACTTTTAAAATTCTATAATACTTTATTTTAAAAGCAAGAAAGCTCACAAAAACTTCGTTTAAAACATATAATATCTTAAAATGTATTAATTTTCAGATATTGTAGTCTTTGAGATTTGCTTTATAAATATTTAGATTAAATGTAATTTGATAAAACTTATTCTTATTTTACAGAATGTAGGGCTTGCAATGGTCTGTGTGGGTACATTCTTCTCATTTATTTTCCATGTTTTTGTAAAAGAAAAAGATCACCCTCATTTTGCTGTTCAAGATCAATGTCTTATAAATGAATCTAGTGAGATGGTTGAAAAACCTCATTTAACCTGGAGTGATTGGTTCTCTCAACCTCAATTTTACATGGTAAGAAATTATCATTATTTTTAATTCTTAGTTTTGACTTGACAAAAATGTAAAACTCACTGTATTAAACATTTAAATATTTTTATACATTTATTTTTAATAGGTTGATTGTAAAACTTAAACATATAAATTGTAAACTGTTTATGAGAAATGATCAGTAATTTATAGGAAAAGAAATATGTGTAAGTTTAATT